>CM054156.1:5674786-5714786 GCA_028751875.1 Rapana venosa
CACACACACCACACACACACACACACACCACACACACACACACACACACACACACACACACAACACCACACACAACACACACCGCACACACACACAAACACAGACCAACCGACTGACCGACCACACACACACACACACACACACACACACACACACACACACACACACACACACACACCCCACACACACACTACACAACACACACACACACACACACAAACACAAGACAGACCAACCGACCAACTGACTGACACACAACACACACACACACACAACCACACACCACACACACACAACACACACACACACACACACACACACACACACACACACCACACAACACACACACACACAGCACTAAATAAACTTTCATGTGGAAGGACAGGAGACCGATTCAAACTATGAGAAATTCCATGAATAATAGATCACACCACGGGTTGTGTGTGTGTGTGTGTGTGTGTGTGTGTGTGTGTGTGTGTATACACGCACACTTGTGTGTGCGCATGGGGGTGTGGGTGTGCGTGCGTGCATGTGTGTGTGTGTGCATGTTGTGTGGGCACGTGTGTGTGTGTTTGAGCGTGTGTATGTGTTAAATCATGGAAAAGAACTGTGAACTGGTTTGGCCAAAACAGAAAGCAGGGCAAAAAAGCAAGCCGAGAGAGAAAAGAGAGAGAGAGAGAGAGAGAGAAGAGAGGAGAGAGAGAGAGAGAGAGAGAGAGAGAGAGAGAGAGAGAATCTTTATTCCATAGGGTTACCATAGGGTTACAGATAAGTATTGAGATTTTTTTTTTTCATGGGCCCTTATTTATTTATTTATTCTTTTATTCGAGGATAATGGAATAAGCACTCATGCGCTTTTTACATCCAGTCCCCGTGTGTATGCGGTTTTGTAAATTTTGTCATCTGTTCCCACCGGCACACAATGGCCTACTCTTTCGAACAGCGGAACAGGGTTTAACGTGTGCGCAAGATGTTCTGCGTGCGTTCGCACACGGGCCTCGGTTTATAGTCTCATCCGAAGGACTTTGACATTCAATTCGATTTTTTTGGTCAAACTGGGAAGAAAGGGCGAGGCTAGGAATCGAACCGACAACCTCACGGTTTACTTGTTGGGAGGCGAACGTCTTAACCATCCTGCCACCTTCCTTCCGAGAGAGAGAGAGACAATGACAATGACAAATTCTTTTATTTCGAGGATAATGAATAAGCACACATGTGCTTTTTTACATCGAGCCCCCGCCCGTAGGGATACATCTTAATAACAATAACCCAACACTTATACAGTCTCACAATAGAAACAAGGGGAATAACCCTTTTCAAAACAGCCCCCCCCCCCAACAACCCCCCCCCCCCAAAGCAAACAAAAAAAGAAAACCCTAAAAACACCCCCCCACCCCCACCCCACCAAAAAAACAACCTTAACCAAAACAAACTGACAAACAAAAGAGAAAAAAAACCAAACCAACAAAAAAAAGAAAAAAAGGAAAAACAGACAAACAACAACAACAAAAACAACAACAGAGCCAAGAAAAATAACACAACCAAACTAATAAGTCATAAAGATAAACACCTACACATTGTCAAATGGTACATAACTTGTAACACATAACTATAAGATATAGAAATGGGGCACTCATTAAAACTTAAGACAGAGGCAAGTCCATAAAGTATTGAAAATATAAAATATGAATCCTTGATCAGATATACTGTAACTATAGCAAGACAAAAAAAGGGTTTGGAGAGAGAGAGAGAGAAGACAAGACAGAGAGACAGAGAGTGTGTGTGTATTTCAGAGATAATATCCAATAAAAAATTCCCCAAAACAGTATGTGATCCATCAACACTTATTTTTGATTATACTCGTTTCAAATTATATGTCATGATAATGAAATAAATTCAATACCCATACATTCACACAATAAAAACAAGAAACAAAACAAAGAAGAAATTTAAACCTATACAGCATTAAGGGAGAGAATGTGATGAGTGAGTGAGTGAGTGTTGTGTGTGTTGTGTGTGTGTGTGTGTGTGTGGGTGTGTGTTGTGTGTGGGGGGGGGGGGTGTTTTCGGGGATAATACTAAATATATAATACTCACATAGCACACGATCAACACAAACACTTTTTAATTATAGTCATACAAATTGAATGTCATGATAATAAAATAAGTGCAATACCCATACACTCACACAATAAAGAGGGGGAAAAAAGCAATAAAGTCATAAAAAGAACATCTACACATTGTAAGTAATAGAGACAAATTCTTTTTTTTCAGGATAATGAATAAGTACCCATGTGCTTTTCTACATCCAGTCCCTGCCCGTAGGGTCACATTGAAAAATGCACTCAGTACTCATACTTTCAAACAGTAGAAGGAAAGGGAAAAAATTTTTTAATAAAAAGAAAAAGAGAAAAAGAAAAAACAAACAACAAACAAAAAAACCCCCAGACAAGCAAAAGACAGAAAAAACCCCCAGAACACCCCCCCCCAAAAAAAAAAACCCAAAAAACAAAAACCCCACAACCCCCCCCAAAAAAACCCCCAAAAAACCCCCCCCCTCCCAAACAAACAAACAAAAACAAGAAAAAACAACAACAAACAAACAAATGAGAAGAAAACCCCCATAAAACCCCCCAAAAAACCCAAACACCTTTCCACCCCCCCCCCCCCCCCACAAAATACATACACCAAAAAAAAAAAACAAACAAAACAAAAAACCCAAACAAATCAACAACAAAACAAAATAACAACTACAGCAATAACAACAAAGAGAGAGAAGAGGAAAAGAGAGAAGAGAGAGAGAGAGAGAGAGAGAGAGAGAGAGAGAGAGAAGAGAGAGAGAGAGAGAATATGAATTAATTGCATATCGGCCTTAGGTCACAATACAGAGAGAGAAGAGAGAGAGAGAGAGAGAGAGAGAGAGAGGAGAGAGAGAGAGAGGAGAGAGAGGGGTGTTTTGTGGGGTGCGTGTGTGTGTGTCGTGCGTGGTGTGTGTGTGTGTGTGTGTGTGTGGTGTTGTTTTCAGAGATGGTACTAAATATTAATTCTCAAAACAGTACACGATCACCTTCAACACTTATATTGATTACTCATACAAAAAGTATGTCATGATAATAAAAAAACAACTCAATACCATACTCTCACAAATAAAAACAAGGAAGAAAAGAAAGAAAAAACCAAAACAACAACAACAAAAAAAAACAACACCAACAACCAGCCAATCTATAAGGTCATAGTGAGAGAGAGAGAGAGAGGAGAGAGAGAGAGAAGAGAGAGAGAGAGAGAGAGGGGGAAGGGAGAGAGAGAGAGGGGGAGAGAGAGAGAAAAGAAAAGAGAGAGAGAGAGAGAGAGAGAAAAGGAGAGAGAGTGTGTGTGTGTGTGTGTGTGTTTTTCGTGAAAACCCTTTAAATATATAATTCTCAAAACCATTGCACGATCACCATCAATACTTATTTTGATTATACTCATGCAGATTATATGTCATGAAAATTTGAAATAAACTCAATACCCGTATACTCACACAATAAAAACAAGGAAGAGGAGAAAGGGGGGGGGATAAAAGCCAAACCCTATAAGGTCAGAAAAGAAGAGAGAGAGAGAGAGGGGAGAAGAGAGAGAAAAGAGAGAAAAGAGGGGAGAGAGAGAAGGAGAGAGAGAGAGAGAGAGAAAATGTGTGTTTCAGGATAAACTAAATTATAATACACAAGACAGCACAGGATCATCATCAATATTTTTTTCGGATATACTCGTACAAATTGAACGTCATGAAAAAAATAAGCTCAAAAACCAATAAAACTCTTACAATAAGGAAAAACAAATCACTAAAGTCATAAAATGAACATCTATACATTGAAAAGTAAGAGAGAAGAGGGTGGGGAGAAATGAGAGAGAGGGGGAGAGAGAGAGGGGGGGGGGGGGGGAGTGTGTGTGTGCCTGTGTGGGTGTTTTGTGGTGTGTGTGGTGGGTTGTGTGTGTGTGTGTTAAAGATTTAAATGCTATTTGTTTGTAAACAAACAAACAAAAAACGACATAGAAAAAAAAACTGATATAATTCGCAAAAACACCACATCATCACTGTCAACACTCTTTTTCATTTTACTCGTACAGATTAACACATATATTGTTATGATAGGGTATATTTCTTATAACTATAGTGTAGTTAACCCCACTTTTTCAAACCACAAAAGAAAATTGAAAAAGGGGGGGGGGAGAAAAGAGAGAGGGGAAAAGAGAGAGGAGAGAGAGGGGAGAGAAAGAGAAGAGGGGAAGGAAGGGGAGAAGAGAGAGAGAGAGAGGAGAGAGAGGAGAAGAGAGAGGACAACAGTCTGACATACAGACAGTGAAGGGAAAGGGCAGGGCAGATAGGAAAAATGGAAAAAGGGCATTTTAGGTAAAGGGGGGATATGCAACTTTGTTTTTAAGCTATGGGCTGTGGTTTGTTATGTTGATGTATCAATTGAGTTTATAATTAGTTTTGTAGATTGTTATTGAATCGATGTTGTTTAACTGAATATGGAAGGGAATTCCACAGCATTTGGGGCCTTTATAAAGTAGACTAGTTTTGAATAAAATCTATTCTCGGAATAGGGACACAGGCTTTATAGTATTTCTGGGTTGGTTAACGGGGGAATTTGTCTTTTTTAATATGATGGAACAGTTCCTTCATGATCTTAAAAACATCATGAACCTCCTTTGTTTTATTTTAGGGCGTTGGTGTTAAGGGGAAATATTTAATTGAGTTATAGTCAGCTTCTAATAAGCTTGCTTTTTAAAAGGACCAGTTTTTAGAGCACGTTTATAACAGACTTTAGTAACGGTTTCATAGTGTTTGCACTAGCAGAATCCCACAGGGTAGAAGCATATCTATTGAGATTGTATATAAGATTGGAAAAATAGTTTCCTTGAATGAAAGTCAAGAAAGTGCTTGATTTTAGAAAGTTGGTGTACTCTTTGGGACATGTATTTGCATAGTTGAGATAGTGGTAAAAACCACTGAGATTTTCATCAATTGTTACCCCTAAAACCTTTTTGGGGATGGGTTTGTTCAGTTACTTCCTTTTTAATTTTGATGGGAGTAAGTTTATGGGTTTTAAATTTTGAGCTTTTGTCTAGTGGTAATAAGCATGCATTTGTTTTTTGGGGTGTAAAAGACATATGGTTTAGTTCGGTCCATTCAATAAGCTGATCAACACTTTTTTGTAATGCTTTTGCTAGAGAGATAGGGTTAATTGTGGCTCGTATGAATAGTTGTGTCATCACAAATAGTTCGCATTTGATTTGATGTGAGAGGGAGGTCGTTTATGTATAGTGAGAAGAGGATAGGTCCTAGTATGGATCCTTGTGGTACCCATAATTGATGGCTTGTAGTTTGGGTGTAGTTGTGCCTATTGAGACAAAAACTGTTGGCCTGTTTTCTAGATATGAAGCAAGTATTGTAAGGTATTTGTAGAGAAATGGTACAGGTTTAGTTTTTTATGAGAAGGTGTGGTCAATTGTGTCAAAAGCTTTTTTGAGATCTACAAATATACTCCACAAAAATTTATTGTCATTAATTTTTTGATAGCCAGTTTTCTACGAGGCTAATTTAGGCAGTATGACAGAGTGATTTTGTCTAAATCCAGACTGATTAGGGTGAATTAAAGTTGTAGTATCAAATGACGGACTATGTGTTTGTTTATATGTTTTCCAAGGGTTTTTGGGAAAAGGGTAGATAATGATGGAAATTGGTCTATAGTTTGAGGGGTCTGAAGTGTCACCAGATTTGTAGATGGGGATTACTTTAGCTGTTTTGAAGGCATTGGGGAAATTTTTTTTTCAAGACAAAGGTTAAATATATATGTTAGTGTGTCTGTGATAACTGGAGCTGATAGCTTCAATATTCTGCTGTCTATTCCATCAAGACCACGCGTTCTTGATTGTTTGAGGTGAGTTAGAGCTTTCCTTTCAAGTATTGTTTTAGTTCATTGAGTTTATTGGACCTTGATTTATCATTTTTAATAATGTTAGTAGAGACATTAATGAAATGATATTTAAGTTGTTCAGCAGTAACGTCTTTGATTACATTTGTTTTGGAAGATGCTTGTTTATTAGTTATTTGATTTATGGCTCGCCATACAGTCTTTGAGTTTTGCTTGGTAGATAGTAAGTCTTGGAAATATTTCTTTTTTTCTCGCCGTTTTTTTTTGAGTTTATGGGGATTTCCCTTTAAATTTTTTTTACTCTTCATAACATTTATGTTCTTTTTAAAAAGGGCTCCCAAGATAGCATGCTTCTTCTAGTTCCTTGTGAGCCAAGGTGGTTTGGGATATAATTTGATCCTAATGATTTTTAGTGGGTATGTTTGTTGTAAATAGCAGTAAAAAGTGTTTTATCCAAAATTCTATGGCTAAGTCTGGATCAGTAATGTTGAATGTTTCCGAAAGAATGGAGTTACTTAAATCTGATAAGAAAAGATTCTCATCAAATTTAGCAAAGAAACGGTATGTTATAGTTTTGTGGCCAGGTTTGGGGATTTTTGTTCGTTTTTTTGACCACGTGATACAGACTGGGTAGTGATCGCTGCAGTGATAGACTGGGATACACGTTTCGACAATGTTGTTGGGGTTAGATACATAGATATGGTCAATTATTGTGCTTGAGTTTGGTGTGACTCTCGTGGGTGAATTAACTAGTTGGTGGAGGTTGTATGAATTTATTAATTGGGTCCATTGATTATTTACTTTTGTTAGAATGATATTAAAGTCTCCTAATAAGATTATTTCACTTGATTCTAATAGGACTGTATTCATCATGGAGTCAAATTTGTCAGTCCAGTTTTTTCTTTCTGTTG
Source organism: Rapana venosa (assembly GCA_028751875.1). Classification (NCBI taxonomy): domain Eukaryota; kingdom Metazoa; phylum Mollusca; class Gastropoda; order Neogastropoda; family Muricidae; genus Rapana; species Rapana venosa. The sequence goes on from CM054156.1 coordinate 5,681,616, forward strand.
GATTCCTATAGCAGATCCCAATTGCAATAGGTTGGGCACCTTTTATAGAAGCCTCAATCCATATGGAGAGAGAGAGAGTAGAGAGAGAGAGAGATGAGAGAGAGAGAGAGAGAGAGAGAGAGAGAGAGAGAGGGAGGTGGGGGAGAGAGATAAGAGAGAGAGAGAGAGAGAGAGAGAGAGAGAGAGAGAGAGAGAAGAGAGAGAGAGAGAGAAGAGGGGATGGATAGTGAGAGACACAGAGAGACAATCTTTATTCCCAAAGGTTACAGATAAGTATTGAGAATACTTTTTTTTCATGGGCCCTTGAGAGAGAGAGGGAGGGAGAGAGGGAGGGAGAGAGGGGGAGAGAGAGAGAGAGAGAGAGAGAGGAGAGAGAGAGAGAGAGAGGAGAGAGAGCAAGCGAGAGAGGAGAGAGAGAGAAGATAGAGAGAGGGAGAGATAGAGAGAGGGAGAAATAATATATAATATAATATATATATATATATATATATATATATATATATATATATATATATATATATATAATGAGAGAGAGAGAGGAGAGAGAGAGAGAGAGAGAGAGAGATTATTGAAACCGTATTCTTTTATTTCGAGGATAATGAAAAAAAAAAACAACCCACTCATGTGCTTTGTCTTTTTACACTCAGTTCCAGTGTATACCCGGTCTTGTAAATTTTGTCATCCTGTCAAAAATTCTGCCCCCCAAACAGGATTTCATTTGACAGAGTTTTGGGCATGAGACAGAAGACACTGGCGTGGGAAACTATGAAATACAACACGAACCCGGGATTAAATTCACATGATGTTTTATATCTAACAGTTTTGACTACACACCTGCTTTAAAAACATTGGCACTTTTCCTTTTTTTTCTTTTCTATACAACTCTTAACAGTTATTCATACCGCATGTACTAAGGCATCCACATAAATAAAAACCACTTTTTTGTGTGAAAGACTAGCCTCTGACGTAGAACTCACGTGATTTTGCACAAATTTGGTAGGTTTGAAATTAAAACTTTTTTCCAGCACTGTAACCCCTCCCCCCCCCCCCCCCGCCCCCCTTTTTGTCGTCTGCTAGCTTCCTAACCGCAATATGCATGCGCGGGGTAAACATTGTAGGAACATAAGCAATCCTCATTTGATGATCATTTCCAACTTTCATGTCACTACCTGGTATTGCTTTATGTCCTCAATCCTCCCCAAAACAAGTACACACTGCATTTTTTTCATACTTTCAAAAAAAATCTGTGAAAATCACCAAAATTTTTTTCCGACTAGCAAGATACTACATAACCCGCAAGCTAATATAGGAGTGTAACCTTTATACATAGGCTTCGTCTTCTTCGTCAAACGCTCAGACAGCAACTATTGTTGCCTGTTATAATTATGAGAGAAAATGCCTTGGCTAGCAGGATAGTTCTTGTTCAAAGCTCTGCGAGAGAGTGGTCCTATACTTTGAGAAGCGTATGTCATATTCGCTTTCTATCACCTGCACTCTTCAATATCTTTTTTTGTGATGTCTGTGTTGTTGGTGTCTTTTAAAAAAATTCCTGTTCCTGGGCTAGTTTCGAGGTGACATTTTGCGTATGTGACCGTTTTTCCTCTCCATAAGGTAGCTGCATTCCGACTTCGGGGATGTTAGATGTTTCCGCATCCCACCGAACATGAATTACGGGATCTTTAACGTGCATATTAATTTTGATCTTCTGCATGTGTATATAAACGAAGGGAATTAAGGTACTGGCAAGTCTGCACTTGAAGTCGACCTGGGAGATCGTAAAAATCCCCACCCTTAATTCACCAGACGCCGCCGAGATTCGAACCCACGACTTCATGGACTCACGGGTTTGACGTCGTCGAACGGTTTTAACCACTTGGCTATAGCGTCCGTCCAATGTCTTTTTGAAGCGGGCACACCAAGACTATTGGTGGATGACCTTGAAGAACGTCAGGGCTCAAGCCAGTTACTGGAGAAAGAATCATGGCTGACAAACTTTCCATTATATTGCAGACGACACCTTCTGTCCTTTCATTTCGAGGACAAAGGAATAAGCACTCATGTCCTTTTGTTTTGTTTTGTTTCGCATCTAGTCCTCGTGTGTATGCAGTTTTGTAAATTTTGTCTTCTGTTCCCACTGGCACACAATGGCCTACTCTTCCGAAAATGTTCTGCATGCGTTCGCACACGGGGCCTCGGTATTTTAGTCTCACCCGAAGGACTTTTGGGGGGAGTGCAGTCGGCACTGGTGTTAACTCCAGAGGAAAAAAATCCCCTTGAACGAGATTCTAACCCGGGTCAGCAGATCACTAATTCATCACTCTAACCACCAGGCTGTTCCGATTGAGGAAGCTTCCCAACTTGGCCAAAGGCCTGGATGAAACATGATTACAATTTAGAACAGAAGATCCTATCAGTGCTGAACAAAGGAAAACAGCAACCCAAGTTGATGACCCCCCACAACAATTCCAAGACCACACATAATGATCACACCACACAACCAAAAAACAGAAGGCTCAACACTGTACATTACACTTCGCTGCACACGATTTTACACCACACCCAATCTCCACACACCACACCACCCCTCCCTCTCCCCCCCACCACTACTACTCACCACCACACACACACACACACACACACACACACACACACACACACACACACACACACACACACACACACACACACACACACACACACACACCTAAAACCAAACACAACCAAGTACATCACCCAACCAGTCGCCATGACGCAGTGGTCAGCGCCTTGGATTTCGGATTGGGAGGTCGCGGGTTCGAATCCCATAAGAATCATAGGGATTTTTTGGGCCCGGTTGACGCCGGGATAGATTATGATAGTAAGCGTAGAGTACAACCCTGTCAAGTAGTCTCAAAGCATATGCACTTCCACAGCAGCATAATTACATCATCCACATTGTCATTGATCATCATGCAATACCAAAAAATTGCCACTGATTCGGTGGTTCTAGTTGCTCTTGTCTCATGGTGACCTCAGATTCGGTTTCCCCATACACTTCTGTGCCTGACGTGAGTTTGTGTCAAAGCCTTTGGGGTTGGAGGTTCTCGGAAGACGGTCGTTGGAGGGACGTTGTGGTGGTTGCCACCTCGGGTGGGCGACTCACTCAGTCTGGCTCCGCGACTGAGCTAATACTGTCTTTAGCAGGGGGCTTAGTAGGTGGTGTCCTGCGCATGTTAGCTCAGAACAGGCACCGCTGAACACCACCAAAGAGACCCAGCGCGGCGTAGGAACAGCAAGACGGGGGACGCCTCAGAAGATGTAGGTAAAGGAGTCCCATAACCTATAAGGTCGTAGGAGAGCGAGGCGTCAGAGACCTCACTTCTCTAGGGCCAGCATATTGAGGGCGGCGCCCATCTCCTCTCCCTCGCTGCTTTACCTTCCCTGACCCTAAAGAGGGCAGGTACCCTTTTACAGCTGGGTGAACTGGGGGAACTGTACTGAAGCCAAGGCGCGCAAACGGTCACCCATCCAACTGGTAACCACGCTAGACGCTGCTTAACTTGGCTGGGGGAAAGCGAGTGCTCCGACCACTGAGCTATCCCGTCAGAGGATGAGGCAGGGCAAAAACAAACAAACCAAAAAAAAAAATGTATGGAATGTATATAGCGCTGAATCTTGTAAAGCAACAAATCAAAGCGCTCGAATAAAGAGAGAGAGAAAAAAAAAGAAAGAAGAAAAAAGGACATCACCCACCAGCAGAGAATACACCGGGGTGACCCCAGACTGGCTTTGCGTGTCCGCGCTGCCGATAGTCACGTGCATTGTGCCGTCTTTCTCCACGGACAGTAAGACGCTACGGAAAGAGGTGGCGCTCAGGTTCGCCGTAGAGGTCAAGGTCTGGTAACTGGGGTTGTCCATGGTGCCCAAGGTCAGCCGGACCTGACCTCCGGACACGACCTCGGCCAAGACTGTGGTGATACGGCTGCTGACGAACTGCGAGTTGGAGCGATACTCGAACACAGCCACGGGAGCGGGAGAGGAGAGGGTGAGAGGATGGGGCTTGAGGTACAGCGTAAAGCTGTACGCGTCGAAGGTTGATGTTTCTGGAATCTAAGGTTGGGGGTAGGGGTGTGTATGTGGGGTGGGGGGTGAGGGGTAGGTGGGGTGGGGATGGATAAGAATGGGTGAATAAAAGAATGAATGATTCAATGAATAGATGAGTGAATAAAATGGATGACTGATTGAATGAATGAATGAATGAATGAATGATTGAAAGAGTGGTGGAACAAACAAATGAATAATTGAGTAAACAAAGCAAACGATTGATTGAATGAAATGAACAAACGAATGAGTGTTTGAATGAATGAATGAATGAATGACTAGATGAAAGAATGGATGAACAAACGAATAAATGATTGAATAAGTAAATCAATGATTGATTGAATGAATAAATGAAGGCACAGAATAATGAGTGATTGAACGAATGATTGAATGAATAAATGAATGATCGATTGGAAGAATGGACGAACAAACGGATGAATGATTGAATGAATAGGTGAACAAACGAACAAGCCCCCCTCTCCCCCCTCCCCCCCCAACACACACACACACAGCAACCGCCACCCCCACCCCCCACACGCAGCACAGCAACTCCCCTCCCCAACACACATACCCCCCCCCCCCCCAGTTCCCCCGTCCAACACACATATAACTCCCCCATACACCCCCTCTCCCCAAAACACATACACAGCACAGCACCTCCAACACACCCACCCACCCCACACACACCCAACCCACCCACCCACCCACACACCACCCTAACACCCCAACACACACACACACACATACACACACACTCTCACACACACACACACACACACACACACACACACACACACACACACACACACACACACACACACACACACACACACACACACACACACACACACACCACTCACTCACTCACTCACTCACTCACACGTTCAAGGGGATATTTTCCCCTGGAGTTAACATCAGTGCAGATTTCACTCTCCCCAAAAGTCCTTCGGAAGAGACTAGAAACCGAGGCCCCGTGTGCGAACGCACGCAGAACATCTTGTGCACACTTAAATCCTGTTCCGCTTTTCGGAAGAGTAGGCCATTGTGTGCCGGTGAGAACAGATGACAAAATTGACAAAACCGCATACACACGGGGGGCTGGATGTAAAAAAGCACACAAGTGCTTATTCCATTATCTTCGATATAAAAGAATAAATAAATAAATAAATAAAATAAATAAATAAATCCTCGATAAAAAAAAGAAGTTATCTGAGCGCTTTGATTTGTTGCTTTACAAGATTCAGCGCTATATAAATTCCGTACATTATTTTATATAAAAGAATAAAAAAAATTAAACACACACACACCCCTCCCCCCCCCCCCCCCCCCCCCCCCCCTCCCCCCCCCCCCCCCACACCCCACCCACCACCCCCCACCACCCCCCCCACACACCCTCCCCCCCAAGCTCACCCCCCCCACACCCACTCCCCCCCACACACACACCCCCCCCCACCAACCACACCCCCCCAACCCCCCTCCCCACCCCACCTCCCACACACACACCACCACCACCCACCCCCACCCCAACAACCCCCCCAACACCACCCCAACACCCCACACACCCCACACACACACCGACACACACATATTATAAAAACCCTACCTACCAGACGGGATAGCTCAGTGGTCGGAGCACTCGCTTTCCCCCAGCCAAGTTAAGCAGCATCGAGCGTGGTTACCACTCGGATGGGTGACCGTTTGCGCGGCCTTGGCTTCAGTACAGTTCCCCCAGTTCACCCAGCTGTAAATGGGTACCTGCCCTCTTTAGGGTCAGGGAAGGTAAAGCAGCGAGGGAGAGGAGATGGGCGCCGCCCTCAATATGCTGGCCCTAGAGAAGTGAGGTCTCTGACGCCTCGCTCCCCTACGACCTTATAGGTTATGACTCCTTTACCTTACCTTACCTACCAGAAAGTCCGCCACGGAAAGCCCTTCGCCGTCATAAAAGAAAGAGCCGCGGCCAGAGCCACACATCCCCCCCCCTCCCCCAACCCCTCCTCCCCCCCCTCACCTCCCCCCTTCCCCCCAACCACCCCCCAACCCTCCCTCACCCACCCCCACCCCCCACACCACCCCCCTCCCCACCCCAACCCCACCCCAACACCCCCCACCCCACACACACACGCCCCCGACACACACACATATTTATTTATTTATTTATTTATTTATTTATTTATACCACTTTAAGTCACGAGATTTCTCTGCGTGAAATTCGGGCTGCTCTCCCCGGGGAGAGCGCGTCGCCACAAGAGCAGCGCCACCCTTTTTTTTTTTTTTTTTTTGGGTCTGCAACTGTATTTGTTTTCCTATCAGAGTGGCTTTTTTTCTACATAATTTTGCCAGGGACAACTCCCTTGTTGCCGTGGGTTCTTTTTACGTGCGCTGAAAATTTTGTGTAACACACACGGGACCTCGGTTTATCGTCTCATCCGAAAGACTAGCGCCAGACCACCACTCATGGTCTAATGGATGGGGGGAAAAATTTCGGGCCCAAACGGGGTACGAACCACCGCACACACCCGACCCGGACTTTTCGCATTCTAGACAGGCGCGTTACCTCTAGACCACCGATCCACACAAAAGAAAGAGCCGAGGCCAGAGCCACACACACACACCCACACCACTCCCCCCCCAACCCCTCCCCCCCTACCCCCTCCCCCCCAACCACCCCCCAACCCTCCCTCACCCCACCCCCCCCTCCCCCCCCCCCCCCACACCCCTCCCCCAACCCCTCCCCCCCACCCCCTCCCCCCCAACCACCCCCCAACCCTCCCTCACCCACCCCCACCCCCTCCCCCCACACACCCCTCCCCCACCCCCTCCCCCCCACCCCCTATCCCCCAACCCCCCCCAACCCCCACTCACCCCACACCCCCCAACCCCCCCCTCCCCCCCCACACACCATCCCCCAACACACACCCCCTCACCCCCCCAACTCCCCCACACCACCCCACCCCAACACCCTCACCCCCCCCAACTCCCCCACTCCACCCCACCCCAACACCCCCACCCCACACCCCTACACGTAAAAACCCTACCTACCAGAAAGTTCGCTACGGAGAGCCCTTCTCCGTCGTAAAAGAAAGAGCCGCGGCCAGAGCTGAGAGGCGAGTCAGCCACGATGTGCGGACACGTGTTGTTTGTGCCCACCAGCCAGCCCGGGTTGTCGTTCTTGCGCTCGTCCCACAGGACCGTCTTTAGCTGTAAGGGCCACTGGTGCTTCGGGCTGCCGTATACTAGGCCTATCCACCCCTGGCCGGTAAGGCTCAGCCACGCTTCAACAATTCAAAAATTCAAAAATTCAAAAAAAAGAGCGGGCAAGGTTTTTTTGTTTTTGTTTTTTTGGGTTTTTTTTGGGTAGTTTTGTGTGTGTGTGTGTGTGTGTTGTGTGTGTGTGTGTGTGTGTGTGGTCATTGAAGGTACTTTTTTTTAGGGGTGGTGTGGGGGGGTGGTGGGGTGTGGGGGGTGGGGGGTTGGGTGTGGGGTGGTGGGGGGTGGGTGGTGGGGTGGGGTGTGGGGTGGGGTGGTGGGGTGTGGGGGTGGGGGGTGGGGTGTGGGGTGTGGGGTGGTGGGTGGTGGTGTGGGGGGGTGGGGGTGGGGGTGGGGTGGGGTGTGTGGGGGTGTGGGGTGGGGGTGGGTGTGGGTGGGGTGTGTGGGGTGGTGTGGGGTGTGTGGTGGGGTGGGTGGGGGTGTGGGGTGTGTGGTGGGTGTGTGGGTGTGTGGGTGGGGTGGGGTGGGGTGGGTGGTGGTGGGGTGTGGGGTGTGGGGTGGTGGTGGTGTGGTGGGTGGTGTGGTGTGTGGTGTGGTGGTGGTGGTGTGGGTGGTGTGTGGTGTGTGGTGTGTGGTGTGTGGTGGGGTGGGTGTGTGTGTTGTGATGTGGTGGTGGTGGGGTGGTGTGTGTGGTGTGGGTGGGTGGTTGTGGTGGGTGGTGTGGTGTGTTGTGTGTGGTGGTGGTGGGGTGGTGGTGTGTGTGTGTGTGGTGTGTGGTGTGGTGTGTGTGGTGTGGTGTGTGGTGGTGTGTGTGGTGGTGTGTGGGTGTGGTGTGGTGTGTGTGTGGTGTGGTGTGGTGTGGGTGGTTGTGTGTTGTGTGTGGTGGGTGGTGTGGTGGTGGTGGTGTGTGTGTGTGTGTGGTGTGTGTGTGGTGGTGTGTGTGTTTGTGATGTGGTGGTGGTGGGGTGGTGGTGTGTGTTGTGGTGTGGTGTGGTGGGGTGGTGGTGTGTGTGTGTGTGTGGTTGGTGGTGGTGGTGTGTGTGTGTGTGGTTGTGGTGTGGGTGTGTTTGTGATGTGGTGGTGGTGGGTGTGTGGTGGTGGTTGTGTGGTGGTGTGTGTGTGTGTTGTGTGGTGTGGTGGTGGTGGTGGGTGTGTGGTGTGTGTGGGTTTGTGTGTGTGGTGGTGGGTGGTGTGTGTGTGTGTGTGTTGTGTGTGGTGTTGTGGTGGTGGTGTTGTGGTGTTTTGGTTGTGGTGTGTGTGGAGGTGTGGTGTGTGTGTGTGTGTGTGGTGTGGTGGTGGTTGTGGTGTGGTGTGGTGTGTGTGTGTGTGTGGTGTGTGGGTTGTGGTTGTGGTGGTGTGTGGTTGTGTGGTGTGGTTGTGGTGGTGTGGTGGGTGTGGTTGTGGTGGTGGTGTTGTGTTGTGGTGGTTGGTGTGGTGTGTGTGGTGTGTGTGGTGTGGGTGGTGGTGGTGTGTGGTGTGTGTGGGTGGGTGGGTGTGTGTGTGTGGTTGTGGTGGTGGTGTGGGTGTGCTCCTAAGGAAGCTGAAGTTCACAACATCTCGCTTTCCAACAACCACATAGATTATGGGAACACCTTTTCTGCATTAATAATAATAATAATAATGTATGGAATTTATATAGCGCTGAATCTTGTAAAGCAGCAAATCAAAGCGCTCAGATTTTATTTCATACCACTTTAAGTCACGGCAGATTTCTCTCCGTGAAATTCGGGCTGCTCTCCCCGGGGAGAGCGGGAGAACGCGTCGCCACTTAGCGCTGCGCCACCCTTTCACCCTTTTTTTTTTCTTTTTTTTCTGCAGCTGTATTTGTTTCCCTATCAGAGTGGCTTTTTTCTAAGAATTTTGCCAGGGACAACTCTCTTGTTGCCGTGGGTTTTTTTTTACGTGCGCTAAATAATTACGTGTAACACACGGGACCTCGGTTTATCGTCTCATCCGAAAGACTAGCGCCCAGACCACCACTCATGGTCTAATGGATGGGGGAAAAATTTCCGGTCCAAACGGGGTACGAACCGCCGCACACTTCAGACCCGGACTTTTCGCTTTCTAGACAGGCGCGTTACCTCTAGACCACCGATCCACCTGTATGTCCACACCATGAAGTACCAGAATCCTTATGTATGCATGCGCGCGCGCGTGTGTTCGTGTGAATGTGTATGTATGTATGCATGTGTGTGTGTGTGTGTGTGTGTGTGGAGAGAGACAAACAGAGACAGATACAGAGACAGAGGCAGATAGACAAACAGACAGAGACAGAGACACTGAGAAACGAGAAATACACACACATACACACACAGACACACAGACACACACACGCACACACACACACACACACACCACACACACACACACACACACACACACACACACACACACACACACACACACACAACACACATACACACACACACACACACACACACACACACACACACACACACACACACACACACACACACCACACACACACACACACACACACACAAAGCCCTTCGGATGAGACTATAAACCGAGGCCCCGTGTGCGAACGCATGCAAAACATCTTGCGCACGCGTTAAATCCTGTTCCGCTTTTCGAAAGAGTAGGCCATTGTGTGCCGGTGGGAACAGATGACAAAATTTACAAAACCGCATACACACGGGGACTGAATGTAAAAAAAAGCACATGAGTGCTTATTCCATTATCCTCGATATAAAAGAATAACTACTACTACTACTACTACTACTACTACTACTACTACTACTACTACTACGACTACGACTACGACTACTACTACTACTACTACTACTACTACTACTACTACTACTAAAGCACAGACACATACCTAACACTACGGTCAGCATCAGTAAGGCAGTCACCAGGTCAGCCATCTCCTCATCCTACGGACGTGTATTCCACGATTTCCAAACTGCACAGCCAGCCGATGCGGATTACGCCGCTGAACCCACACACCGTCACGATCGTTCCTCACAGCACAGTCCCCTGAAAGCCCGTCACAGACGTCTTTAATCTCAATCTGCCACGCGCACTATTAAAAAAAACACCATTCCTGTGTCTGAACCCTGTGAAAAGTAGTTTTCTTTTGTCTGGGTCATAACATGTATGAAATCAGACCCCACGGACGCTATAGCCTAGTGGTTAAGACCATTCGACTTCAATCCCATAGGTACTCAAAGTCGTGGGTTCCAATCTCGGTAGTGTCTGGTGAGTTACTTGGTGGGGATTTTTTTTAAAACGATATTCCAGGTCAACTTCAAATGCAGACCTGCCAGTGCCTTGATTTCCTTCGTATATATACACATGCAGAAGACCAAAATATATACGTTGAAAATGCCGTAGTTCATGCCAGCCTTGGGTGGGTTATGGAAACACGAACATGCCCAGTATATATTCCCGAAGTCGGAATGCGGCTAGCTTCATGGTGGGCAAAAACGGTCGCAAACGCAAAATGTCAACATTGATGAATCTCAGAGGTCTAGCCTCGGTACGAAACATAATTTAGGACTAAAACCGTCTTTATATTGATGTTTTAATTTATTCCTTTTTAAACTTCCTTTTACAAACATACTGATTTTCTGCTCTGTTATATAAGATTTTGAAATACCCCCACCCCCCAAAAACCGGGTTAAAAATAAATTCCAACAGCCTAAACTTCAACATCCTATCTATCTTGGGGGAAAAAAAATTCCCCAACAAGAAGATATTTGCATCAGTGCCGCAGCTTATGACATGCACATGATTTTCTTCAGTTAAAAATATCTTCCAAAACGCTTTTATACAGATAGCATGCCTCACTTTCTCATTGATTTTTTTCGCTGTGTTGTTGTTGTTGTTGTTGTTGTTGTTAGGGGAGGGGATACCTCAGAGGTCAGACCACGCCCTCTCCCCAAGCTAAGGTTAAGCAGCGTTGAGCGTGGTTACCAATTGATTGGGTGATCATTTTTGCACGCCTTGGCTTCGGTACAGTCCCCTAGTACACCCAGCTGTAAATGGGTACCTGCTCTCTTTAAGGTCAGGGAAGGTAAAGCAGCCAGGGAGAGGAGATGGGCGCCAACCCTCAATTTGCTTGGCCCCCGGAGAATGTGGAGTCTCTGTCACCTTGCTTCCCAATGAGGCATAGGTTACAAATGGGAACACCTTTTACTGTTGTTATGTTGTCCGCATTTGTTTTGCTCTCTCACATTTAGTTCTGTTCTCAAGGGCCTGATAATCACTTGCCTTACCTGATAAAACTGTGTGTCCAGTGCCCAGTGTACTTTTTGTTTGTTCCTTTGGCTATAGAACTCTGAAGTTCACACATGGCGAGGTGTTGTATATGCGACCGTTTTTGCCCACCATTCAGGAACAATGTCTAAACACGACTCCAGTGCGCATTCGTTTTCTTTTCTTTTTACAAAAAATGTCATCTGTGCTTACTGGTGGGCAATGGCCCCACTCTTCCAAAAGGCTGAACGGGTTTTAACGTGTGCGCAAGATGCTCTCTCTGTGTTCACACACAGGACCTTGGTTTATAGTTCTCACTCAAAAAACTTTTTGGGCAGTGGAGTTAACACTGATGCTAACTCCAGGCGGAAAATCCCCTGGAACAGGTGCCTGGGCTGTGGCTCGAACCTGTGCCGTCAGATCATGAGCTCAATGCCCTGACCATTCTGCTAACCCCTTCTCCACACACCCCCATCCGTTTAGGAAAGTGTAAGCTGGTTGAGTCCATCCTTCTCAAGGCGGTAGTTGCATGCTAGGTATGTTTATGTCATCCCTATCAGCAGCCACGATAGGCTTATTCTCCTACAAAAAGATTGTGTTTTTAACCTTTGCGCAAGATGTGCATTCTATTACAGGCATTCGCTTGGTAATGTCCTCTGAAGCGCTTTGCCAATATAAAGAGGAGGAAATAAAGAGAAAAATTACCCCCTCGACTCAGAAAGCACAGGAACAACAGAGAACGCGAAAAACTGGGTAAAGGTAAAGGTGTCCCCTAACCTATGGGGTCGTTGGGGAGCGAGGCATCAGAGACCTCAGCTTCTCCAGGGGCCAGCATATTGAGGGCGGCACCCATCTCCTCCCCTTTGCTGCTTTACCTTCCCTGACCCTAAAGAGGGCAGGTACCCATTTACAGCTGGGTGAACTGCGGGACTGTACTGGAGCCAAGGCACGCAAACGGCCACCCATCCAAGTGGTAACCACGCTCGATGCTGATTAACATTGACTTGGGGAAAGCGAGTGCTCTAACCAGTGAGCTATCCCATCTCCAAGAACTCAGAACAGCCGTACTAATGTTTTGGAACTACAAAAGAATGAAAGAAAATGATCAAAGAAGGAATTAGAGTGGCAAATCTTAAGATTGACTATATAAAAAACAAACTCCACTCTCTGGAGCAACAACAACAACAACAACAACAAGTAGTAGCAACAAGCCCAAGAGAAAAAAAATGGCCCCACAAAAGAAGAAAGTAGGCTGACCAAAAATAAAATGACACAAAAACCAACCCCCCCCCCCAAAAAAAAAAAAGCCCAAACAAAAATAAACAAAGAAAAATATATAACAAAACAACAAAAGAGCTCAACAACACAGGGAGACCCATAGACATCAAACAGAGATACCTGTAGACACTAAACCTATGTATTGACCACAGTCATGAAACACGCAAGAGAAATAAGCTGGCTTTCAGCAGAGAGTTAACTCGCTTCGATAAGACTATATATAAATAGTGGGCCCCGCGTGCGAACGCACACAGAACATTCTCTTTTTTATCTTTAAATCATTTTGATTGGCACACATATGCATTTCAAAACAAACAACTTGACTTTTCATCACGACAACATTTCATCATTTCCATTTATTTTAGCCTACAAGGTCACTAGCCACATAAACTACAAAAAAATCAGTCATTTTTGTTGTGAAGACAATATTTATAGATTATATACAAAATTTTACTAATATTTTGAAATGGTTTTGAAGTTTCTATCAAGTTTATGTACTGAAACCATTCCCCCCCACCGCCCCCCGAAATTTTGTAAACTGGATTTGTTTGCAGTGCTTCAACTTTTCCATTTCATATTTGTATTTCAGCTCATTCCCCCAAAAAACTAACATTAGGTTTTGTTTTACCAATCTGACATTTGTAAACATAGAACTTTTGCTAAAAGTATTATTAAGTCGAACACTTCATCAGTTTTGTACAACGCATCAGTGCCAAATAGCACTTTTTACACATTAAGGTCCAGCCTCTCGCAATGATAGCAGTTGTGTTTTAAAGTCACTTCAAGTTCTTTCCAGAAACTACATACTGACACTCTTATACGCACTGGTTTATGGTGTCTTTCTTCCTTGCCACAAAAAATTGCAGTTGTCATTATCTGTAACTTCCATTTTCTTTAATAATGCTTTCCTCGTAACTAATATTCTATAACAGATCTTTATCTGAAACCGTTTCAAATAAATTTCTTTAATTTTCTTTATCTGTTTTAATACACGCACGCAGAACATCTTGAACATACGTTAAAACCTCATCAGCTTATCCACACTATGGACAGGCCAGGGGGCCTCTGTATCCTGTCAACCAGCTTTGAAAGGCAGCTACACCTGCTGCTACACCTGCTGCTGCTACACCTGCTGCTGCTATACCTGCTGCTGCTACACCTACTGCTATACCTGCTGCTGCTACACCTGCTGCTATACCTATTGCTATACCTGCTGCTACACCTGCTGCTGCTATACCTGCTGCTGCTACACCTACTGCTATACCTGCTGCTGCTATACCTGCTGCTACACCTACTGCTATACCTGCTGCTACACCTGCTGCTATACCTACTGCTGCTACACCTGCTGCTGCTATACCTGCTGCTGCTACACCTGCTGCTACACCTGCTGCTGCTATACCTGCTGCTGCTATACCTGCTGCTACTATACCTGCTGCTATACCTGCTGCTGCTATACCTGCTGCTATACCTGCTGCTGCTACACCTGCTGCTGCTATACCTGCTGCTATACCTGCTGCTGCTATACCTGCTGCTGCTATACCTGCTGCTATACCTGCTGCTGCTATACCTGCTGCTGCTACACCTGCTGCTATACCTGCTGCTGCTACACCTGCTGCTATACCTGCTGCTGCTACACCTGCTGCTATACCTGCTGCTACATCTGCTGCTACACCTGCTGCTATACCTGCTGCTACACCTGCTGCTACACCTGCTGCTATACCTGCTGCTGCTACACCTGCTGCTATACCTGCTGCTACACCTGCTGCTATACCTGCTGCTACACCTGCTGCTGCTATACCTGCTGCTATACATTGCTGCTGCTACACCTGCTGCTGCTATACCTGCTGCTGCTATACCTGCTGCTGCTATACCTGCTGCTGCTACACCTGCTGCTACACCTGCTGCTATACCTGCTGCTGCTACACCTGCTGCTATACCTGCTGCTGCTACACCTGCTGCTGCTATACCTCCTGCTATACCTGCTGCTATACATTGCTGCTGCTACACCTGCTGCTGCTATACCTGCTGCTGCTATACCTGCTGCTGCTATACCTGCTGCTGCTATACCTGCTGCTGCTACACCTGCTGCTACACCTGCTGCTGCTATACCTGCTGCTGCACCTGCTGCTGCTACACCTGCTGCTGCTATACCTGCTGCTGCTATACCTGCTGCTATACCTGCTGCTGCTACACCTGCTGCTATACCTGCTGCTGCTATACATGCTGCTGCTACACCTGCTGCTGCTATACCTGCTGCTGCTATACCTGCTGCTGCTATACCTGCTGCTGCTACACCTGCTGCTATACCTGCTGCTATACCTGCTGCTACACCTGCTGCTGCTATACCTGCTGCTATACCTGCTGCTATACATTGCTGCTGTTACACCTGCTTCTACAATACCTGCTGCTGCTACACCTGCTGCTGCTATACCTGCTGCTGCTATACCTGCTGCTATACCTGCTGCTATACCTGCTGCTGCTATACCTGCTGCTGCTATACCTGCTGCTATACCTGCTGCTGCTATACCTGCTGCTATACCTGCTGCTATACCTGCTGCTATACCTGCTGCTGCTATACCTGCTGCTATACCTGCTGCTGCTATACCTGCTGCTACACCTGCTGCTATACCTGCTGCTGCTATACCTGCTGCTATACCTGCTGCTGCTATACCTGCTGCTATACCTGCTGCTACACCTGCTGCTGCTATACCTGCTGCTGCTACACCTGCTGCTATACATGCTGCTGCTATACCTGCTGCTGCTATACCTGCTGCTGCTATAGCTGCTGCTACACCTGCTGCTGCTATACCTGCTGTTGCTATACCTGCTGCTATACCTGCTGCTACACCTGCTGCTGCTATACCTGCTGCTGCTATACCTGCTGCTGCACCTGCTGCTATACCTGCTGCTATACCTGCTGCTGCTACACCTGCTGCTGCTACACCTGCTGCTATACCTGCTGCTGCTATACCTGCTGCTGCTACACCTGCTGCTATACCTGCTGCTGCTATACCTGCTGCTGCTATACCTGCTGCTGCTATACCTGCTGCTGCTACACCTGCTGCTATACCTGCTGCTATACCTGCTGCTATACCTGCTGCTGCTATACCTGCTGCTATACCTGCTGCTGCTACACCTGCTGCTATACCTGCTGCTGCTACACCTGCTGCTGCTATACCTGCTGCTATACCTGCTGCTACACCTGCTGCTATACCTGCTGCTACACCTGCTGCTATACCTGGTGCTGCTATACCTGCTGCTATACCTGCTGCTGCTATATCTGGTGCTGGTACACCTGCTGCTGCTACACACGATATCACTCACTGTCTGTGTAGGCAGGTGTGAACAACTGGCAACACCAAAATGACGCTGGTGACTGGATGACTGAATGACTGATCTGGAATATTTGATACAGAAAAATTGATTTTGTTTCTGTTTTTTTTCCTAATGATGGGTGGGTTGTCTTTTGTGTGTGTGTGTGTGTGTGTGTGTGTGTGTGTGTGTGTGGTGTTGTGTGTGTGTGGGGCGCGCGCGCGCGTGCGTGCGTGTGTGTGTGTATGTGTGTGTTTGTGTGTGTGTGCGTGCGTGCGCGCGAATGTGTGTGTGTGTGTGTGTGTGTGTGTTTAAATAGCGCAATGCTTTTAGTTTCATGTGCTATCGTGTGCATTCAAAATACAGGATGAGTATGCCCTTGAGACAGAAAAAATGACACTTTTTTTTAGAACCCCCCTCCCTCCCTCCAGCTTATGGTATGCCAGTCAGTGTGTCATCAACTGCGGCGAAGAACAATATCCCCAATCATTACGAATGGCTGTCTCCACGTGCGTTTAGTTCGAGGAAGCTTTAAGACTGTAGGTTTGTGTTCGATATTCTTATACCCCTTGCGACAAACCAGCATAGAAAATGCAAACAAAAATCCCCCAAAGACACCCCCCCCCACACACACGCTCAACAAAAAAAAGCGCAATAATGATAAAACAAAATCAACAAACACACGCACAAAACTGACTGCTTTGCAAGTCTCTTGCAGCTCAATTTTCTAATTTATCGAGACATCTGCATGACATTTGGGACGATAAAAGCTGATACCTACCTCTTGGTCCTGAGCCAATGCATCACAATTGTAAATACTTGTAAAAAGGATGCATGTACATCACACAACCTTAGGGCTTTCAACACTAACAGTACTGACAATAACATCAACCGCAAACTGCCATCAAGCATCATGCCCGAGAGAATTTATCTATTGCCAAAATATGTTCAATAATAATGACAGGAAGCAGCGAAGGTCTCATCTGAAATACTGCGCAAAACAGACACCATCATCGTATTTCACTGACATTCACATTTGTAGGTAAAAGAAAAGGTGTTCCCATAACCAATGTGGAGTGACGTGTCAGAGACCTCAGCTTTTCCAGGGACCAGCATAACGAGGGTGGCATCCATCTCCTCCCCCCTCGCTGCTTTAACTTCCCTGACCCTAAAGAAGTCAGGTACCCATTTTACAGCTGGGTGGACTGGTAGGTCTGTACTGAAGCCAAGGCGTGGTGAACACGGTCACCCATCCCCTTGGTAACCACGCTCAATGCCGCTTCAACCTTAACTTAGCGAAATCGAGTGCTCTGACCACATTATCATGTATCTGTAACCACTCTTGAAAAAGAAACCGAAGCGCAAATCGGTACAAGAAAACTCAGACACCTTCAACCTTAGGCATAGCTCATGCACTATGCATGCAGCGTAGGAAGCAAATATCTGTAATAAAAACAAGGAGAAATGACCAGTCACACCCCCTTAGGTCCCTAACAGGGCAACCTTCACTAAGTTCATCATTCGATCAAAACCAAACAAACCGAAAGGGCCAGAGAGTTTGTCCCTGGTGTATGTATGCTGGTCTGAGCATAGCTACCGGCCCTCATGATGAACATCATCCTCCCAAAGTAAACAAGCCCAATCCCAGTGTATTTGCTGAGGGACGCTATAGCTCAGTGGTTCAAACCGTTCCGGCTTAAAAAGTCGTGGGTTTAAATCTCGGCAGTGTCTGATGGCTCATTCTTTTTTCATTATTTTACCAAGACATCTGCATGAAAGCTGGGACGATAGAAACTGATGCTAACGTTAGGGTAGGAGAGATTTTTACGTTGTCCCAGGTCAACTTCAAGCATAGACCTGCCAGTGCTTTGATTACACTTTGTGTATAATATATACATGCAGAAGATCAAATATGCACGTTAAAGATCCCGTAATTCATGTCAGTATTCGATGGGTTACGGAAACACGAACATACCCAGCATACATCGCCGAAGTCGGAATGCAGCTACCTTCATGGTGGGCACCCCCCAAAAATAAAAACAACACAAAAACAAACAAAAACAACAAAACACACACACACAAGAAAACAACAACCCAAAAGACAACCAACCAACCAAACAAAAACAACAACAAACAAACAATCAAGAACCAGACGGTTGCATACGCCTAATCTCACTATTGGTAAACCTCAGAGCTCTAGCCGAGGAACGAAAAATAAGCATTTGCTATTCTTTGAGTCCAAGCTATTTTTCGCCCCCTGGAATCAATATCTTCGATCCTGAACCCTATGTGTACTTCCATGACATTGTAGAAACGGACAATTCTTCAGAATGCGGGCGTCTATAAAACGCTGGGACATGTGGGATATCTATCTATCTATCTATCTATCTATCTATCTATCTATCTATCTATCTATCTATCTATCTATCTATCTATCTATCTATCTATCTATCTATCTATCTATCTATCTATCTATCTATCTATCTATCTACCTACCTACCTACCTACCTACCTATCTATCTATCTATCTATCTATCTATCTATCTATCTATCTATCTATCTATCTATCTATCTATCTATCTATAAAACTCTGCATCTTCAGTTACTTGCGCTTCGAAGTGAATATATTTGCTTTGAAAAAACAAAAAAATAACCTTAAAAAAACCGAAACAACAGAAGGTGACAAGAGAGACTATCTGATTGTTTTAGTGTGAACAGACTGGGTAACATGATGGTTATTATTCAATACAATTATTTTACTTTTGAAAAATTCTTCAGGCAATCCAGGTTTTCTTTTTATCGTTTTTCGACCAGAACTCCAAGGTTCAACAATGGTAAGATATTATGTACGCGACCATATTTTTGGGTCAATCATTAAGGTAGTAGCTGCATTCCGACCGCGGGGATGATGTTTTGACACAAAACCAGTGTGCATGTTTTTCTCTTTTTGTTGTTGTTGTCTTTTTGCTTTTTAAGATATTGCCATCCTTGCTTACCGACAAGTTATGACTTACCGTTTCGAAGAGTATGTGGTTCAGAGACTATGTGAAACAAAGGATGACCTCAGAGACTATGTGAAACAAAGGATGACCTCAGAGACTATGTGAAACAAAGGATGACCTCAGAGACTATGTGAAACAAAGGATGACCTCAGAGACTATGTGAAACAAAGGATGACCTCAGAGACTATGTGAAACAAAGGATGACCTCAGAGACTATGTGAAACAAAGGATGGTCTCAGAGACTATGTGAAACAAAGGATGACCTTGTAAAGCTAGAATTTAGCAGAAAGTGAGAAGGAAGGGATAGGGTGGGGGTGGGGTGGGGATAGGGTGTTACGTGTGTGGCAGTGCCCAATGGCATCGAGGCTATTTAAACAAGGGTCAGACTACTTAAGACCGAATCCTCGATACTTCGTAATTAATACTAATGGTGGTGCTAATTAGGTTCTTCTTTGATTGCTTGACATAACCACACGCACACACACACACACACAAACACACACACACACACACGCGCGCGCGCGCACACACACACACACACACGCACGCGTGCGCGCACCAACATACACACACATCCCCTGTATATCTTAGGCTTTAATCATTACCATATTCACCGTTATTTATTATTTGAAAGTCCTTCGGATGAGACTATAAACCGAGGACCCGTGTGCGAACGCATGCAGAACATCTTGCGCACACGTTAAATCCTGTCCCGCTTTTCGAAAGAGTAGGCCATTGTGTGCCGGTGGGAACAGATGACAAAATTTACAAAACCGCATACACACGGGGACTGGATGTAAAAAGGTACACGAGTGCTTATTCCATTATCCTCGATATTAAAAAAAAGGCATCTGAGCGCTTTGATTTGTTCCTTTACAAGATTCAGCGCTATATAAATTCTATACATTATTATTATTTCATAAATATAATTATGGGACTTAGCAAACATTGGCCTTCACTTTTCCTTACCCCCCCCCCCCCCCTCCTCCTCCAACGCTTCACCCCCCTCCTCCCCCTCCCTCCTGCAACCACTCCACACTCCTCATCCTTCCCCTTCTTTTTCTTCTTCTTCCATAATTATTACGAAAGGCTATCCTATAACTGATCGATTTCTATAATTGATCGATTTTTATATAACTGATCCGATTCATGCAAGGTCAGGTTACAGGCTTATGCAATGGAGGCGGAATGTAAGTTAATTAAAGGGAAGTTCTACTGGATCCCTAAACACTGGGGATATTCTTGTGGCTTAAGCCATCTCCCCAGTTCATGTTGCCCTAAGTTGATGCTCACTAAGGGAAGGGATAGCTCAGTGGTCAGAGCACTCGCTTTCCCCAAGCTAAGGTTAAGCAGCATCGAGCATGGTTACCAGTTGGATGGGTGACCGTTTTTAACGCACTGGCTTCAGTAGCAGTCCTACCAGTTCACCCAGCTGTAAATGGGTACCTGCCCTCTTTAGGGTAAGGAAAGGTAAAGCAGCGAGGGAGAGGAGATGGGCGCTACCGCCCTCAATATGCTGGTCCCCTAGAGAAACAGAGGTCTCTGATGCCTCGATCTCCTACGACCACATAGGTTATGGGACAACCTTTACCTTCATCTTTAAAGGGAAAGGGACACACCGGGAGCTGTTTGAGTATGAAGAGAAGTTCCCACCTTTTAGAGATATATGGGCTCTTCCATTATTCGTGTTTCTATCTCTTGTTCGTTATTTTTTCTTCTTCTGTCTTCTGTTTTGTTGCTTGTTCCTTACAGCATGTTCTCACCCTTCTACCTCATTCTCATTCTTTTGACCCAAACACTATGCCACGGACGCCATAACCGAGTGGATAAGACCGTTCGACTTCAATCCCATGGGTCCATGAAGTCGTGGGTTCCAATCTCGGTGGCGTCTGGTGAATTAAGGGTGAGGATTTTTGTTTTTTTAACGATCTCTCAGGTCAACTTGAAGTGCAGACCTGCCAGTGACTTAATTTCATTTCGTGTATATACACATGCATAAGATCAAAATATGCACGTCAAAGATCTCGTAATTAACGTCAGTATGGGGTGGGTTAAAGAAAACACGAGCATAGCCAGTATATATCTCCGAAATCGGAGTGCAGCAGGCTTCATGGTGGACAAAAACGGTGGTATACTACAAAATCTCATTTTATTTTATTTTATTTTGATATCGAGGGTAATGGAATACGCACGTATGTGCTTTTTTTTTATTTTACATCCAATCCCCGTGTGTATGCGGTTTTGTAAATTCTGCCATCTGTTCCCACCGGCACACAATGGCCTACTCTTACGAAAAGCGGAACAGGATTTAACGTGCGCGCAAAGATGTTCTGCCTGCGTTCACCATTGGTGAACCCCAAAACTCTAACCATGGAACGACGCCTCCACCCCCCCCCCCCCCCCACATCCCTCCCTCTCCCCTCTTATTTCACTATCATATATATCCCTAAGGGCGGGGACTGGATGTAAAAAAGCACACTGGTGCTTATTCATTATCCTCGAAATAAAAGAATTTGTCATTGTCATTGTCCCCTCCACCTCACCCCAACTATTTCACACTGTTTTCTCCTCCCCACATTGAGTGTCCTGCTACATCTGTGATGCCCTTCTCTTACCGAATGACGGAGCCATGTATTTGCCAACACTGAAATGACTACAGACTTTCTATACTACAGAATTTGGTGTTTTCTTTTACAGCCATTTTATGTGGGTTTTTTGGTTACTTTGTAACTTATTTTGGGATGTGCTAGGCAAAAAAACACCCCAAACAACCGACGGTAAAAAAAAAAAGGAGTAAAGGAGTCCCATAACCTATAAGGTCGTAGGGGAGCGAGACATCAGAGACCTCTGCTTCTCTAGGGGACCAGCATATTGAGGGCGGCGCCCATCTCCTCTCCCTCGCTGCTTTACCTTCCCTGACCCTAAAGAGGGCAGGTACCCATTTACAGCTGGGTGAACTGGGGGAACTGTACTGAAGCCAAGGCGCGCAAACGGTCACCCATCCAACTGGTAACCACGCTCAACGCTGCTTAACTTGGCTGGGGGAAAGCGAGTGCTCCGACCACTGAGCTATCCCGTCCCCAACCCACGGTAATGTACGTAAAATCTCACCCTTGGTGAACCTCGGAGCTCTAGCCGAGGAACGAAAACAACAACAGCGACAACAACAAAAAAATCCCGTTCTTCCTGTTAGTCCAAACAGAGAAATCAAGGTTTCTTTGTTAGTCCGCCGCCACACAAGAAGACTTGTTTTCAACAGAAGCCTATATATTGACATAGGGACATCACATATTGATTTCCTCTGTCTGTTTTTCTGTCTGTCCGTCTGTCTGTCTGAATGTCTGTCTGTCCCTCGTCCCCTTCCTCATCTTTCTCTCTTTCTGTCTGTCTGTCTCTCTCTCACTCACACTCTCTCTATTATTTTTGTGGTTGTTTTATTATCATTGTTATACGTTTTCTTGAATGAGTGCTGAATGTCCAAAAGTCAGCATGCGTGCTTATTCTTTTTTCCTAGTAAAATCTACCCCCCAAAAAACAACAACAAAAACAAACAAACAAAACAAAACAAACTCTCTCTGTCTCTCTCTCTGTGTCTCTGTCTCTCTCACCAAACTCTCTAATCATCTCATTCTGCTTTTGACGCAATTACATACACACACATCTATCTATCTATCTATCTATCTATCTATCTATCTATCTATCTATCTATCTATCTATCTATCTATCTATCTATCTATCTATCTATCTATCTATCTATCTATCTATCTATCTATCTATCTATCTGTCTCTCTGTCTATCTCCCTCTCTCTCTCTCTCGATATATATATATATATATATATATATATATATATATATATATATATATATATAGATATATATATATATATATATGAATGGTCTCCTGACAAAAACAACACACAAAGAGCGTTTCACCGTGAAGTCCCAGTAGCCATTGTTTCAGGTTTCTTTTGTTCTGCAAATCAATCTCTCCATTTCCTGACCGTCACAAACACTTGAAAGAAGGCTGGACGATCATTCTCTCTGGTCTCTTCTATGCCCTCCCCTTACCCGGTACCATGTAGAACAGGAAAAGGTAAATACATCCCATAACTTATGTGGTCGTAGGGGAGCGAGGCGCCAGAGACCTCAACTTCTCTAGGGGCCAGCATGTTGAGGGCGGCGCCCCATCTCCTCTCCCTCGCTGCTTTTACCTTCCCTGACCCTAAAGAGGGCAGGTACCCATTTACAGCTGCGTGAACTGGGGAGGGGGACTGTACTGAAGTCAAGGCGCACAAACGGTCACCCATCCAACTGGTAACCTCGCTCGACGCTGCTTAACATTGGCTGGGGGAAAGCGAGTGCTCCGACCACTGAGCTATCCCGTCCCTAAAACGAAGCTAGTGTCTGGTCTTCTCCTGTGCTTGTCACTCTGCAGGAGGTCTGCCTTGCTGGCCTCAGCCCACACATTCCTACTTGAAAACGGCTGGTTTTCTTTTATCTATACCCTTAAAAAAACAACAACATGATGCATACTACATAATCAGTACTTCAGAGATGTACTTCAGTAATGCTGTGTATGTTCGCGTCTGTCTCTGTAACCCATCAGACGCTGACATGAAATACAGGGTGTTTAACGTGCATAACTGTTTATTCTTGTATGTATGTATGTGTATATGTATGTATGTATACACAAAAGTCCTCTAAGTCGGAATGTGGCTACCTAAATGGTGTGTGTGTGTGTGTGTGTGTGTGTGACAGAGAGAGAGAGAGAGAGAGAGAGAGAGAGAGAGAGAGGAGAGAGAGAGAGAGAGAGAGAGAGAGAGAGAGGGAGAGAGAGAGAGAGAGAGAGAGGGAGAGAGAGAGAGAGAGAGAGAGAGAGGAGAGAGAGAGAGAGAGAGAGAGAGGAGAGAGAGAGAGAGAGAGAGAGAGAGAGAGAGAGAGAGAGAGAGAGAGAGAGAGGAGAGAGAGAGAGAGAGGGGAGAGAGAGAGAGGGATGATACGCAAAATCTCACCATTTGGTGAACCTTGGAGCTGTAGCCGAGGAACGAGAAAAAAACAAAAAAACAAAACAACCCCAAAACGAAAGGAATCAAGGTATTGGCATGTCTGGATTTTAAAGTCGACCTGGGATATCTAAAAAATAAACAAATCCAACAACAACAACAACAACAAACCAACTGACCCTTAATTCACCGGTTACCACTGCCAAGATTCGGAACCCTATCTATCTATCTATCTATCTATCTATCTATCTATCTATCTATCTATCTATCTATCTATCTATCTATCTATCTATCTATCTATCTGTCTGTCTGTCTGTCTGTCTATCTATCTATCTATGTCTATCTGTCTATCTGTCTATCTATCTATCTATCTATCTATCTATCTATCTATCTATCTATCTATCTATCTATCTATCTGTCTGTCTATCTATCTGTCTGTCTGTCTGTCTGTCTATGTATGTATGTATGTATGTATGTATGTATGTATGTATGTATGTATCTATATATCTATCTATCTATCTGTACTTTAAAACCCCCCACACCAAACCATATGTATCTATATATCTATGTATCTATGTATCTATGTATCCATGTATATATGTATGTATGTATGTATGTATGTATGTATGTATGTATGTATGTATGTATGTATGTATCTATCTATCTATCTATCTATCTATCTATCTATCTATCTATCTATCTATCTATCTATCTGTACTTTAACCCCCCCACACCAAACCATATCTATCTATCTATCTATCTATCTATCTATCTATCTATCTATCTATCTATCTATCTATGTATGTATGTATGTATGTATGTATGTATGTATGTATGTATGTATGTATGTATGTATGTATGTATGTATGTATGTATGTATGTATGTATGTATGTATGTATGTATGTATCTATCTATCTATCTATCTATCTATCTATCTATCTATCTATCTATCTAAAGCTGACTTCTACTTTTAAAGGGAAAAAGCAGAAAGCAAGGAGTACCTTTTCAAGTAACGTACAAGAAAGAAAAGTACAAAGGCTATAATTAAGATACTGAAAAGACGTTAATCTGAAAGTTTCTTCGACATAGGGAGGATAATTGCAGCAATGCTTTGTAATTATCGGATCTATCCGGGGTGTCGGACCCATTTAGCCACATCACCTGCAAAGCACATCAATCACAGGTGAGACAAAGAAGACGCGGGAGTAAGTGATGATTAATAGTTCAGCTGTTAAAACTGTCCATGCACACGACTGTTGTTTTAATGTTTTATGAAGTGAAAAAATATCTAACAACTTTCTGCTTCGGTTGCTCCTGCTTTTTGCTGATACTGCTTTTACTGCTGCTGCTGCTTTGCTAAAACTGCTGCTGCTACTACTTTTGCTGCTGCTACTTTTGTTGCTGCTCCTTTTGTTGCTGCTTTGCTAAAACTGCTGCTGCTACTACTTTTGCTGCTGCTACTTTTGTTGCTGCTCCTTTTGTTGCTGCTTTGCTAAAACTGCTACTGCTACTACTTTGCTGCTACTCCTTTTGTTGCTGCTTTGCTAACACTGCTACTGCTACTACTTTTGCTGCTACTAGTTTGTTGCTCTGCTGCTTTGCTTTCGTTTTTGCTGCTACTGCTCTGCTTTTACTCTGCTGCCATATTCTGCTGCTGCTGCTGGTGTACTTAACTGCTGCTTTTGCTGTGCTACTACTTTAATGCTGCTGCTTTTGCTGTGCACTGCTTTTGCTGCTGCTACTACTTTTGCTGTTGCTATCTTTGCTTTCTAGTACTTTTGCTTGTTGCTTTTGCTGTGCTCTACTTTGCTGTTGCTTGCTGCGTCTGCCACTGACTTTTGCTGTTGCTACTGCTTTTGCTGTTGCTACTGCTTTTACTGCTGCTGCTTTTGCTGTTGCTACTGCTTTTGCTGTTGCTACTGCTTTTGCTGTTGCTACTGCTTTTGCTGTTGCTACTGCTTTTGCTGTTATTACTGCTTTTGTTGTTGCTACTGCTTTTGTTGTTGCTACTGCTTTTGCTACTGCTACTGCTGCTGCTGCTGTTACTACTGTGTTTGAGCGTTGGAGACGACGACGATGAAGAAAAAGCAAGAGACATCTTAGCAGAGATTCGAACCCTTGCCTTTAGTCACCATCAAAACCAAGGTTACGGCGCTCAAACCACTAGGCTATTGCCTTCCTTATTTACTCATGCCATTGACTCGACCCCCCCCCCTCCCCCTTACCCCTCCCTCCCCCACGGGATAAAACAAATAACAGACTTTAATTCATTCTGAGGAAAACAGACTTAGGTCTCTTAATGAAACACAGATGCTAATCTGGCATAACAAATTCTGTTTAGCATTGCAGAATAATGCCACTGTCCATTCCATTCCAGGAGAATGGATCCCCGTGGATATAATACGTAGGTGAGGTGGAATTAATTACAAAAAAAGTCACCGATATTTATTTATTTATTTATTCAATGCAGAGACCAAGAGACACATGAAATGAAAATGAAACTATTGAAACTAACTGACCACAAAACCCGTTGAAACAAATACAACTATTGAAAACAAACATGAAAAAGGAAGACACCCACATATAATATATTGTTTGCATATTCTGGAACAGAAAATAATGGTTTCAGCTGAAACGAACCAGCAAGGTCACGGTCAAGAGAATACAAGGTGACAAAGGATTAAAAAGCCACGACTGTGTTCCTTTAGAAATCACTTCACAGCAATTTATGCCCAAGAGCATACAACGTAACAAAAGAAAGAAAACTACGTCTATTTCATTGGAAAATACTTACCTCCCCTTGCAAGAGCATACAAAGTATCAAAGGAAAGAAAACTAAGACTTAGTCTACTGGAAAATACTTTTAAAATAACCAAGAGAACACAAAGTATTTATTTATTTATTCATACCACTTTCAGTCAATGCAGATTTCTCTGCGTGGAATTCGGGCTGCTCTCCCCGGGGAGAGCGCGTCACCACAAGAGCAGCGCCACCCATTTTTTTTTGTTTTTTACTTTTTCTGTCTGCAAACTGTATTGGTTTCCCTATCAGAGTGACTTTTTTTCTACAGAATTTTGCCAGGGACAACTCTCTTGTTGCCGTGGTTTTTTTTAATTTTTACGTGTGCTAAATAATTATGTGTAACACACGATACCTCGGTTTATTGTCTCATCCAAAAGACTAGTACCCAGACCACCACTCATGGTCTAATGGATGGGGGAAAAGTTTCGGGTCCAAACGGAATTCGAACCACCGCACACTTCTGACCCGGACTTTTCGCTTTCTAGGCAGACGCTTTACCTCTAGACCACCGATCCATCTACAAAAGAAAGAATACTAAGACTTAGTCTACTGGAAAATACTTCACAAAACTTAAGCTATACATTTTGCATTCGGCAAAAAATCATCGTAAAAAAAGTAGACGAATGCTCTTATTGACCTAAAACAGTGGAACTTAATTTAACAACACTATTATTCGTGACTGGCCTACGGTATTGAATATGGTTCTGTCAGTGTCATTAGCAGAAAAGATATTTAAAAACTGAAATTCTTTTTGTTGAAAGCTTCGGTAGTCCACCACACAATTAAGGTTTTTTTGTTGAATGCGGTAAACACGGGATAACGGGGACGGGATAGCTCAGTGGTCGGAGCACTCGCTTTCCCCCAGCCAAGTTAAGCAGCGTCGAGCGTGGTTACCGCTTGGATGGGTGACCGTTTGCACGCCTTGGCTTCAGTACAGTCCCCCAGTTTATCCAGCTGTAAATGGGTAACTGCCCTCTTTAGGGTCATGGAAGGTAAAGCAGCGAGGGAGAGGAGATGGGCGCCGCCCTCAATATGCTGGCCCCTAGAGAAGTGGGGTCTCTGACGCCTCGCTCCCCTACGACCGTAAAGGTTATTATATAGGACACCTTTACCTTTTTAAGTGTGATTAACAGAAAAGATATTTAAAAACTGAAACTCTTTTTGATGAAAGCTTAGGTAGTCCATAACACAATTAACATGGTTTATTTTTCGATGCAGTCAACGCAAATAAATGTTGAGAAATGTCTCACTGTATGGTTACGTTTCTCTTACTTGGTGCAAATCAAGTCAAGTCAGGTCAAATTATTATTTTGTAAATTTTTTTGGTAGGGTATTTTTTTTTAGTGTAGTACAGTGCACCGTTATAACTGATAAAGCTCTTATTGTATGACATGTTATAATCATTCGTGCACTGGTATGTGTTTATGCGCACTGTGTGTGCGTGCGCGTGCGTTGGGCGTGCGTGCATGTGCGCGCGCACTAGTATTTGTGCATGAGTGCGTGAGTGCGTGCGTGCTGGCGTGCGTGCGTGCGTGCTTACGGTCGAGTGTTTCATAACATTGAATTTTATAACTTTCTGTGACTTTTTTTGGGCCTGTTTATAGTTTTTAGGTATATGGCATGCGATTCACTTGTATTCCTCTGTTGACTGAGATGGAAAAGTGCTGGTATTGGTATTGGTATTGGTATTGGTATAATCTTGTAATGTGTGCATTCTGATGTTATTTAACTGCGTTGTGGTATTTTTCTGTGATAAATGTTGTTTTCCTATTAAATAAGTATTTTATGTATGGCTTGTATCCCACATGAATTTATCTGTTTAGTAAGATCATAAAGTATTGAAAATGGATCGGATTGAAAGGATCTGAAATATTAATCTCCACCGCGACCTCTGAAGAGTGCTCAACCAGGAGCCGAAACCTAAGTCCGATCGGATCTAAGCTATTGTCCCTACTAAAAAATATCGCAACTGCTATCATTGAAGTTATAGATTGTTCTTAGAACCTATGAAAAACTATTTTAGTTTCAGATTATGAAGACTTTGTGGCTGGTTATGTCAACTTGCTTTCATCTGCTGCTAGTCGTTCTGATCTTGGATATAAACCGATTGATGTTCGTGGACATTCGTGGGACACAAAGGTTTTCTTTTGTGTAGAAAGTTTTCAGACTCAATTGCGCAATACTATAGAAATACTTCTTTTGTTACTGGTATCACTTAAAGTGGAAAGACGTTAAAATTGAAGACTTACTTCTTTTGTTTCAAATATACACATAAACACGCACGCTCACACACACAACACACACACACGCACATACACACACACACACACAAGCACGCGCGCACACACACACATACACACACGCGCGCACACACACACACATACACACGCCCAAACACACACACACACACACACACACACACACACACACACACACAACACACACACGCACGCACGCATGCAAGCACGCGCGTGTGCGCGCGCATACACACACAAACACACACACACTCCCTTCTCTCTCTCTCTCTCTCTCTCTCTCTCTCTCTCTCTCTCTCTCTCTCTCTCTCTCTCAAGTCAACCTGACGAGAGTAAAAGGCACATTAATGTGTTTCCATCTGAAGAGGTACAGAAACAGCAGACAACATGGACACATAATTTCAATTTTTAACATGAACGGTGTAGAAAGGGGGACAGGATAGGTAGCCTAGTGGTTAGAGCGTTGCGCTTGTGATCTGACGGGTCGGATTCCAGCCACCACACCACCGAGACACCCGTTCAAGGGGACTCAACTCCCCCTTCCCTCCTTCCCCTCCACCCAGAGTGCCTAGAGTTAACATCAGGGCAGACTCCACTCCCCCGAAAGTTCTTCGAATGAGACACTAAAAACCGAGGTCTTGAAACAGTAGGCCATTGTATGGAAGGAAGGCGGCAGGATGGTTAAGACGTTCGCCCGCCAACAAGTAAACTGTGAGGTTCTGGGTTCGATTCCCAGCCTCGCCCTTTCTTCCCAGTTTGACAAAAAAACCGAACTGAATGTCAAAGTCCTTCTATAAACCGAGGCCTCGTGTGCGAACGCATGCAGAACATCTTGCGCACACGTTAAATCCTGTTCCGCATTTCGTAAGAGTAGGCCATTGTGTGGCCGGTGGGAACAGATGACAAAATTTACAAAAGCGCATACACACGCATAACAAAAAGTCGTCTGAGCGCTTTGATTTGTTGCTTTACAAGATTTAGCGCTATATAAATTCCATACATTATTATTATTATTATTATTATTATTATTATTATTATTATTATTATTATGGCGGTAGAAAGCGATGACAGCTTTTCCAAAATCTCATACACAGGAAGACTGGATGTAAAAACCCCACCCTTTTCCTATTCATTATACTCGAAATAAGATGATTGGGATAAGATAATATAAAATTAAAAAAAAAAGAGACAAAACGATTCAAAAGGGATTTGGCACATACATTTACTCAAAATGAAACAACATGACTTTCAAAGCACGAACAAAATAAAACTAAAAAAAATACCCCAACAAGAAAGCAATTCCTCAACGACCCCACTCCCCCCATCCCCCCTCCCGCATCTCCCCCCATCCATCCCCTAACTTTGGCATGATGCGCTTGAAATGTGGCAGGCCATTTTCTCTCTCCACACTCCTTGAGGAGCCATCGTCTGGGGGGGACGGGATAGCCTAGTGGTTAGAACATTGCGCTCGCAATTTGACGACCCCGGGTTCGATTCCCGTTCAAGGGGATATTTTCCTCTGGAGTTAACATCAGTGCAGACCCCACTCTTCCCCCAAAAGTCCTTCGGATGAGACTATAAACCGAGGTCCTGTGTGCGAACGCACGCAGAACACCTCTGTGCACACGGTAAATCCTGTTCCGCTTTTCGTAAGAGTAAGGCCATTGTGTGCCGGTGGGAACAGATGACAGAATTTACAAACCCGCATACACACGGGGACCGGATATAAAAATGCACACAAGTGCTTTTTCCATTATCCTCGATAAAAAAAATAGTTTCGGTCACTGCACTTAATTTTATTTCAGGCCCGTGTCTCTAGGACAAGTTGAACCTGGCGGAGCCCATCCCTCTCCAGGTACAGGCTGCATGCTGGGCATATTTACAGTCTTGTAACCCACCGAATACTGACACGAATAACAGGGATCTTTAACGTGCATATAATCATTTAATCTTCTGCATGCATAATACACACAAACGGACTTTCAGCGCTGGCAGGTCTGCACTTGTGAGCTAACTCAGAAGACTGGAACCAAAAACAACAAAACAAACAATTCGTACCACCACTAATTCCCCCAAGAGGCTGCTGCTGAGATTGCAAACCCACGACCTCATGCATCCACAGGGAGTAAAGTTAATCGATCTATCCACTTACTTTGGGGATCATAGGCCAGTTTCAGAAACACCGCAAAAATAATTAAAAGGAATCGGACAATTAAATTCAATCAAACATGGACCGCATGATTTTAAAAAGTGAAAAGAAAAGTGTTAGTTTGTAGGACGCTGTTGAAATAATGCAGCTGTACTGGTGAAGACTGCCGTCAGCGCCTGGGGTTTATCGCAGTTCTTGATTGAGCCATTGACGCTGGGGGCAACAGCAAAGTGAGAGGTTGTATGATCAGTGGCTTTCCCCCATTCATGGAATTCCACTTTACAGCTTAGTCTTTAGTGACATGAGCGCTTTGATTTGTTGCTTTACAAGATTCAGCGCTATATAAATTCCATACATTATTATTATTATTATTATTATTATTATTATTATTATTATTATTATCATTATATCATTATTATTATTAGTGATCGACTATGCCTCTCTGACTGGGAGGCTTGACTCGCACAGTCCATATGTGCTGCAGCCCTGGGGGCTGGTTGGCCTTTGGAGAACATCTCCAACGCTGACTGTCCTTATGCCCACTTGGCCGAGAGAGTGGGGATGCGCTGTGGGCAAGGCATCTCCACTATAATCAAATTTCTGCCCAATTTCCGAAACAGCAGCTGCCTCCTCTGCTGTTTTGGAGGTCATCGTCGAACACGACGGAGAAACATACATACATACACTGTTGAAGAGCACAGGGATTGGCTTTGAGCTTTGAGGATATCAAGATGGATGGAAAGAACTTGTGTGCGCTTTAATTACTCTTTTCAGTTGTTGGTGCTCTCTCTCTCTGTCTCTGTCTGTCTGTCTCTCTCTCTCTCTGTCTCTGTCTCTGTCTGTCTGTCTGTCTGTCTCTCTCTCTCAAGGGCGGGGACTGAATGTGAAACTGCTGCACATGAGTGCTTATTCATTATCCCCGAAATAAATGATTTTGATCTCTCTCAAAGGTTTTAAAAAAAACTATCACACCTTTCCCCTCTTCCTGCAAGATTAAATCTTACAAACATTACGACAGCTGAATTTAGAAGATTGTTCTTTATTTTGGAAATTATTTGAGGTTCAAATAGAACCTTTGCTTGCATATGCATCCGACATAATATGGGGATTTACTGTTAATTTACAAGTAGAAAAAGTTCATACATTTGCTATCAAACGTTTAAAAAAAAGTCCCAATCCATTCATCAAATACTGTACTATAATATACCATATTATGGAGAAATAGGAAGATATCCTTTACACATCAGAACATCTGTTAAGTGTATTAAGTACTGGCTAAAACTACTGAAACTTCAAGTCACGATTATGTAGGCAATCTTATGACATGATGTACAACTGGAGTTGGGTATGAAGAATTGGCATATCAAGTTTAAAAAAGATTTGTCAGAACATGATTTTGGAATCACGTGGTTGTCTCAGGAAGTAGGTAACGAGCATAATTTTATTTCTGAGTTTAAAGACAGACTCATTTGTTCATTTACACAAAATAAGCACTCACATATGGAAAGTAAAGATACATACTGCCGGATTTTTTCGTTTAAGCGTGACTTTCAGGCTGAAAAATAAATATCTTTGAACAGTAACTGAAAAATGGCACCGACTACATTAAGCAAGAGTCCGATTAAGAACACTTGGTTTCAATGCAAACAAAAGATGGTTTCAACCTGAGACGTCCACGCAGTTTCCTTGCCCTATGTGTGGTCATATTCTTGACGATGAAGCACATTTCCTGTTTCAGTGTCAACCATATGTTTCTATAAGTGGAATCTGCAGTCTTTTCTGTTGAGAAGCTTTCGGAAGGCAAGGTATTTTTTTAAATCTGTCCTATCGTCCGATGATGGTGTTGTGATGAAGTATGTTG
>CM054156.1:5722286-5732286 GCA_028751875.1 Rapana venosa
GCAGATGCAAATTCTGTGTTCCATACAAATTTTTCTATATGTTCGCAGCCTGTTCTGAGCTTTCTATTGTACATAATCATATCTTTACATTCTATGAAATTCCCAAGCATGTATCAACTCTATTCTATCTCTCACATATGTAACACATTGAATTATATATAGTCAAACAAAACCATAGATGCGACAAAATAATCGTTGCACTGTTTCCAGAATCACTTATATACGTGAAATGTCCTTCAGTGTCACCATAACATATACCATTCAAAAGAAATAGTTCAAATGCAACACACAATGTTTAACAAACTTTTTTCCCATACAAATTTAATAAAACTTGATCTGAGACACTTTTTAACTTTTCACTTCGTCACATTTATTAAACACTGAGAAACTGTTTGAAAATCCTCATTACACAAGGGAAATATCGGCAGTTCCTTTCCATTGAAGTCACCACACATCAGAAATTGAAACGTCCACCTAATGAACTGACAAGTTCTACTAGAACAATCCTCAATTTGTAAGATAACACATTATCTATACGTACCCAGTATAGTATAGGTGAAACTGTTTGGGAGGAACATCAGCACAATACATATAACACATTATTTTCCAAGTGAAACAATCGTTGTCTATAAGGAATACCAACACATTATCATAATTCACACAAGTTTCAATCACTCTGATATTATTCACAAGAGTCTTTCTATCAAGAAACAGATCAACTCCTCCAGATCGTCTACACGCTATAAACTTCAGCGCAGTTTTAACATAAACAGCATGGTCATGAAACAAACATCGAATGAAATTCCTCATCGAACGTCTCTACGACAAACAAAATCCAAAGAAGAACATATTCACAAAGTCAGATACAGCAATTAGAAAGTACACCGCTAACATCCCAATGAAGGAAAGAGCTGTGGTCTTTAGAGTTAGAACCATTCCTCTGTATAGTATGGGAATCCAAACCCCATCATCATTGGGGGGGCATTTGGAACATCACAACAGCCACAGCCCATCCTTTATCTACCACAATCACATCTCAAACACATTCTCTTCACCACACAAGAGTGCACTTGCACCCAACAAATATCTTCACAACAAGCCGGCACACCTGTCGCTCTGAACAGAAATTCGTGCGTGTTTTTCGCACGTGATTTGCACGTGGGGTATTGGGGTAATTGGGGCTTGCTTGACACACTCTCTCTACCCGGTGTCGCAAACTCACACTGTTATCCCTGTATTTTTTAAAACCCACCCGTCCCATCCGAGAAAAACAATGCTCTGTTTCTTGCTAGGCCGGCCGGAATCCCTAGGTACTCTCCACTATCTAGAGTTCTCATCGGCACTCAGAAAGAACTTTTTTGCCATCAGATTAGTAGATGGTCATAGACCATTGAGCCTTTTCTTTTGTCTTTGCGCTTTCAGATGAGGAACTAATTTCTTTCTAAGGGTTCGAATCCTCTGGGAAAAAGTCCCTTCCCAATGAAATGTTGGTGCCCTTCAATCTTCCACTTAGCTTTCAGGATCTTCACTTTTGCTTATAGAAGGTGCACCGTCGCAATAATGGCGAACTGTCCTTTGCAACATCAGCGATGATCCCTTGTCGAAAGAAACATCATCAGTCAAGTCAATGATCAAATAAAACATGTCTTTTTAACATATTTCAAACATTCTTCTGCGTTATCCATTTTCTAGCCTCTGGGAATTCCATGAATGATATGTTATTTTTCGCTTGGAGCGACTTCCCAATCATCACTTTTGCTTCAGATTGTTTACTTTCCACGTAAGTTCCCATTATTTTACACTGCCATTCATGATTGACTGTCAGAGGTATCCAATTCCTTCTTTAACCCTGAAAGTCATTTTCAAGTTTCGTGAAAGATTGTTCATCTGTCTGATTCACGCTGCATTTCATCGATTACGATTCATGTCCTGGAGCATTGTCATGACGTCAGTTTGTTCGGACCACACTTCCCCGCCTGTGTCCTGCACACCCCTGCCTGAACTCGACCCTTCCTGAGTCACTGCTGCTCGTCAGACGCGGTCTGCTTGGTTGGAACCTGCTGGAGGGCCGGGGTTGACTCACATCTCCACACGCATCAGAAGATTACTGAAAAAAATTACAGTGAGGGCCCATCCCACCAGACACCGTCCAGCCGGAGTTTTTGGCTTCAATGTCGGAAAACCGTAGTTCAGCCATTCTTCTAGATCTATAAACGCGACATAAAGAAATGAAAGTGGCCACACAGCAGCCACACGGCAAGGAAGTCATGTTACAGAAGCTCATTGAACTTAGGCTACCTGGTGCCTAACTTTACAAGGATGACTGCTTGCTTCTGGTACATGCACTAGGGCAAAAAATTAGAGAAGTAGAAAACACGTCTTACTCTCATGAATGCACGTGAGCTACCCCGAGAGAGAGAGAGAGAGAGAGAGAGAGAGAGGGAGAGAGAGCGGAGAGGGAAGAGAGGGAGAGAGAGAATGTATTGTGTGTGAGAGAGAGATATATATATAGAGAGAGAGTGCAAGGGATTGTTAAGGAGGAACATAGACCCTGCAGACAACTTCAGGACTTACCGAACTGCACCAAAAAACCCGGACAGGGCCATTTTGTGCCGGTAGGGATAGGGGGACGGGATAGCTCAGTGGTCGGAGCACTCGCTTTCCCCCAGCCAAGTTAAGCAGCGTCGAGCGTGGTTACCAGGTGGATGGGTGACCGTTTGCGCGCCTTGGCTTCAGTACAGTCCCCCCAGTTCACCCAGCTGTAAATGGGTACCTACCCTCTTTAGGGTCAGGGAAGGTAAAGCATCGAGGGAGAGTAATGGGCGCCGCCCTCAATATGCTGGCCCTAGAGAAGTGAGGTCTCTGACGCCTCGCTCCCCTACGACCTTATAGTTGAAGGAACACCTTTACCTTTTACTAGCGAAGGAGAACGAAAAAAAAGACATACATGCAACACTGGGGTTGCGTCTTTAGACATTATTCCACCCCCCCCCCCCTAAAAAAAAAGGAACCATCTCATGATCCAAACAAGGAAAAGATGACAATGTCAGAGTGCAGCTATCTTAACGGTGATGAGAAACAGTCGCATACGCACAACTCATCATTGGTGAGCCTAGAAGCTCTAGCCAAAAAGACAAAAAGAAGAAAAACGAACACACACGTAACTAACTTAACTACGATTTTTTTGGGGGTGGAGGGTGGGGGTGGGTGGGTGTGGAGAGGTATAGTATCTCATTTTGTGTAGATTTTGTTGTTGTTGAGGACTTGTTTTTCCCCCGCTTCAGCCTATGTCAGGTGGTTTGGAATCAGAAATCATAAAGAAACGTCTGCTATTTTTATGCTATTTTATTATTACCCATGGAAGGATGAGGATGGAGATTGTCAACATAGAATGGTTCTTTAGCTCTTTCTGGGATTTTTTGGGATGGGGGGGGGGGGGGGGGTGGGGGGGGGGGGGGGGGGGGGGGGGGGCAGTTTTCAGTGATGTCATCTTTTCCTGTTCGGATCATGAGAAGACGTTCAATTATTATCTGGAAGTCAAGATAGTAGGAAAGCCTTGGAAGTGGATGTGCTCTTTCTCTGTCTCTCTCTCTCTCTTCTCTCTCCCTGTGTCTTTCTATATGTATCTCAGTGGAAAGGCGGGCGGGGGTGAGGGGTGGGGGTTGGGGGATTGAGGGGGGAGGGTTTTTATTTTTTAATTTTAATTTTAATTTTTTAAAATTCTTTTATATCGAGGATAATGGAATAAGCACTTATGTGCTTTTTTATTTTACATCCAGTCCCCGTGTGTATGCGGATTTGTGAATTCTGTCATCTGTTCCCACCGGCACACAATGACCTACTCTTACGAAAAGCGGAACAGGATTTAACGTGTGCGCAAGATGTTCTGCGTGCGTTCGCACACGGGACCTCGGCTTATAGTCTCATCCGAAGGACTTTTGGGGAGAGTGGAGTCTGTACTGATGTTAACTCCAGAGGAAAATATCCCCTTGAATGGGAATCGAACCTAGGTCGTCAAGTTGCGAGCGCAATGTTCTAACCACTAGGCTATCCCATCCCCTTTAGTAGGAGGGGGGGGGGGGTGTAGTTTTAATGTGTAAGTTCTCTCTCTTTCTGGGAAAGGGGGAGGTAGGTGTAAGCTCTTTTTTCCCCTTTCCTTCCTTCTGTCTGTCTGTCTGTCTGTCTGTCTGTCTGTCTCTGGCTTAATCAAGTTTCTGTTGCTTTCATGAAGACATTTTGTATGGTGTTCATGCATCCCTTCACAAACAACTATGACCTAAATGGATAAATCAATTACTCTCTCTCTCCCTCTCTCTGGGTCTCTATCTCTTTGTCTCTCTGTGTCTCTGTCAGTGGAAAGGGGGAGTAGCGTAAGTGTACGCTCTCTCTCTCTCCTCTCTCTCTCTCTTTTCATCTCTCCTCTCTCCTCTCCTCCTCTCTCCCTCTCCTCTCTCTCCTCTCCTGTCTGTTGTCTGTCAGTCTCTGTCTGTCTTTTGTCTCTCTCTCTCTATATATTGTTATCCAGTCATATTTTTGTACTGACTTTTTGTTATACGTAACCCATGTTGTCGTTACTATTGCCCCCCCCCCACCAAATACTAAGCGTTCGGCAACCCCTCATGTATGGGCCAATAGCCTTTGTAATAAATCTTCGAGTCGAGTTTCCTCTCTGTCTGCCTGTCTCTGTCTGTCTGCTCTTCCCTCTCTCCTCTTTCTCTCTCTCTCTCTCTCTTCTTCTTCTCTTTCTCCTTCTCTTCTTCTTCGCTTCTCTCTCTTGTGTTCTTTATTGCAGTAGTAAGCGAGCTGTTGCTGCTTTTCCTTACACACTGTGTCAAAAGCCTGGCTCGCTAGAGGCCAAGGAAACTTTTCCAGGGGAATCAACCCTCTGCCCTGTCACGTGGAATGAAGTGACTGAAATGAACGAAGCAAGAAACCGCCCCCTAATCCTGTAAAGGCTTCCCGACAACCACCATGCTCTGGGGCCGGAAAGTGATTTGGACAAATAATAGAACGTTGGAGTTGTGATGGGGTGGAGGGGGGGGGGGGTGGGGGGTTTTTGGGGGGGGGGGGGGGGGGTGGGGGGGGGAGGGGGGAGGGAGGGGATGCAGCGTTCAGAGAGGATATTCAGAAGAGGAGTGTATTTTGGTCTTTGTTTCATACCAACGTAGGGGGTGTGGTGTGTGTGTGTGTTGGTGTTTTTGTGTGTGTGTGTGTGTTTTGTTGTGTGTGTGTGTGTGTGTTGTGTGTTGATGTGTGTGTGTGTGTTTGTGTGTGGTTTTGTGTGGTTGTGTGGGGTGTGTGTGTGTATGTTGTTTGTGTGTGTGTTGATGTGTGTGTGTGTTTTGTGTGTGTGATTGTTTGTTTGTGTGTGTGTGTGTGTGTGTGGGGGGTGTTGTGTGTTGGGTTTTTTGTGTGTGTTGGGTGTGGGTGTGTTGTTGTTTTTTTGTGTTTTGATGTTTTTGGGTGTTTTGGTTTTGATGTGTGTTTGTTTTTGTGTTGTGTTTGTTGTGTGTGTTTTGTTGTGTGTGGGGTTTTTGTGTTGGGTTGGGGTATTGTGTTGTTTTGTTTGTTGTGTGTTTTGTGTGTGTGGGGTGGTGGTGGTGTTGTTGTGGGGTTTTTTTGGGTCCCCTATTCCTTTTTTGATTTTATTAAAATTTTTACATTGTGTTTTGGGAAATTGTGTGTGTGTGTGTGTGGTGTGTGTTTGGTGGGTTTTGTGTTGTGGTGGTGTGTGTTTGTGTGTTGTGTGGGGTGTGTTGTGTGTGTGTGTGTGGGGGTTTTTGTGTGTTTTGTGGGGGTGTGTGTTTACATTATTTTTTTTATTGTTTGTTGTTGTTGTTGTTGTTGTTGTTTTTTTTGTTGTTTTTGGTGGTGTTGTGTGTGTGTGGCGCGCGTGCGGTATGCGCGTGCGTGCGGCGTGCGTGTTTGTGAGGGCATTCCAAAGAGGATCCCCCGAGTGCACTGACAATATCCATTTTTCGTCCCTGTAATCCACTTAGGGGGATAGGGGGGGAAGGGGGGGGGGGGGGGGGGGGGGGGGGGGGGGGGGTGGGGGGGTGGGAAATGGCCTAGTGGTTAGAGCATTTAGCTCGCGATCTGACAGCAGGGGTTTGGCCATCACCCAGTCGTCGTTTTTTAAAAAGAATTTTTCCCCCTGAAGTTTAAACCAGTTTCCAACGCCACTTTCCTGAAAGGCTTTCCTAAGAATATAACAGTGTTCTGTGTTTAAAAAACACAAAGCACGCCCCAAAATTCCCGAAAAAATTTTTACACCACACGTTAAAAAACCCGTTCCACCTTTTGAAAGAGTAGGTTTTTTCTTGCAGTGGCCCCGTGACAAAGAACCCCTCCCCGAATCGGGGAAAGCGGCTACCTAAATGGTGGGCCAAAAAAAAAAAAAATCCCTTCGCGTACGCAAAAAAATCTCTCCATAGGGGAAAAACCCCGATTTTAACGAGGAGAGAAAAAACCTCCAAATTTTTATTTATTTATTTTTTTATTTTTTTCCCCCTTTTTCACGAATTTCTCTGCGTGAAATTCGGGCTGCTCCCCCCCCCCCGGGGAGGCACTTTGCCACAAGGCAGCGCCACCCTTTTTTTTTTTTTTTTTTTTTTTTTTTTTTGGGCTAACTTATTTCTTTCCCTACAAGGGGGCTTTTTTTTAAAAATTTGCCAGGGACAACCCCCTTGTTTTTCCGTGGGTTCTTTTTGTGCGCTGCATAATTTTCTGAACACACGGGACCTGGTTTATGTTCATCCCAAAATAGCGCCCAAAAAACCCCACTCATGGCTAATGGATGGGGGAAAAGTTTTCGGGGCCCCCAAAGGGGTACGAACCCGGACTTTTTTGCTTTCTGACAGGCGCGTTACCTCTAGACCACCGATCCACTACAATAAACAAAACACATGTATGCACGCTGGGTGTTGTGTTGAGATCTCATCCCCGAAGCCAGAATGGGGGCAACCTTAATGATAGGGCCGCGGTGGGCATACGCGAAGATTTCACCATTGGTGAACCTCGGAGCTCTATCCAAGGAACGGAAGAAAGAAAGAAAGAAAGAAAGAAAGAAAAGAAGAAAGAAAGAAAGAAAGAAAACAAGAAAGAAAGAAAGAAAGAATTCCAAGACCCTGTAGGTTACTTTGCCGCTGATATTATCTTTCTCTTGATTCAGTTGTCTTTTTTTTTTTTCCCGAAGTCAAACGGACCGTGTGTGGGTCTGTGAAAGGCACGGATCCCTCTTTCTCTTTGTCTCTTTGTCTTGTCTGTTCTGTCTTTTCATCTGCTGCAGCAGCAAAGTCTTCTGTCTTGTTTTTTGTTGTTGTGTTTCTTCTTCTTCCTCTTGTTGTTGTTGTTGTTGTTATTGTTGTTGTTGTTGTTCTTGTTCTTCTTCTTGTTCTTGTTCTTCTTCTTGTTCTTGTTCTTCTTGTTCTTCTTGTTCTTCTTGTTCTTGTTCTTGTTCTTGTTCTTGTTCTTTCTTCTTCTTCTTCTTCTTCTTCTTCTTCTTCCCCCCTCCTCCTTCTCCTCCACTTCTTCCTCCTCCTCCTCCTCCTCCCCTTTCGCTGCTCTGCTATCCTCCTTTAAACCCCAAAACCTCACGTGTACTTATACACCCCCTTTTCTAGATTTTTGCCATTCTTTCAGCAGGGATGAGAAAGCAGCTTGCAGTGTCTGTACTGAGAGACCCGTTCCAGAGGATTCTACTTTTCTAACATACATCACTCACAGAATTATCAACTCCACACCGCCAGGAAATCCAGGAAGACCTGTCTCAGCCATAGAACTGGCCAGAACAGGAAGTCGGAACCAGCTTTGTTCCTTGAGAAAAGCCACCCCCCCCCTCCCCTCCACCCCACCTACTCAAACAGAGAGTCAAAGGTGACTTGTGAACCTAAGCCCCCCTTAAAATCACCATCGAACCCCCTGCCTTTGAGTTTTTGTTTCCCAGTGATAGTTCTCTCCCACGCCTAAGTCAGATGCACCCGGGCTAGACTTTGTCAGGCGACTTAAAAACGGCAGTGCAAGACACTTTGGCTTCCCCATGACAGTGGGACAATACTTCCTGTCTGTGCGTTCGATGAAGAAGAAGAGAGAAGAAGAAGAAGAAGAAGAAGAAGAAGAAAAAAGAAGAAGAAGAAGAAAAGGAGAAGGAGGAGGAGGAGAAGAAGAAGGAGATGATGAAAGAGAAGGAGAAGAAGAAGAATTGCGAGGAAGAAATTTCGAAGAGGAAGAATTGCGAAGAAGAAAAAGTGCGAAGAAGAAGAGGAATTGCGAAGAAGAAGACGAAGAAGAATTGCAAAGAAGAAGCGAAGAAGAAGAATTGCAAAGAAAATGACAAAGACGAAGTGTCAAAGTCAAACTTTTATTTTCAGATGGTACATTCAATAAGCAGCACAGTTGCTTTTTTCAAAGAAGAAAAAGAATTGCGAAGAAGAAGAAGAATAGTGGAGAAAGAAGAAAAAAGAAGAAGAAGAAGAAGAAGAAGAAAAGAAGAAGAAGAAAGAAGAAGAGAAGAAAGAAGAAGAAAAAAGAAGAATTGCGAAGAAGAGGGAGAATTGCGAAAAAAAAGAAGAATTGCGAAGAAGAAGAACAATGCGAAGAAATTTCCATGAAAAAGAATTTTTGGAGAAGAAAAAGGAAAATTTCAAAGAAGGGAAGAATTGCCAATAATTGCGAAGAAAAAGAATTGCGAAGAAGAAGAATTGCAAAGAAGAACAATTTAGAAGAAGAAAAATTGCGAAGAAGAAGAAGAAGAAGGAGAAGAAGAAGAATTGCGAAGAAGAAGAATTGCGAAGAAGAAGAATTGCGAAGAAGAAGAGGAAGAAGAAGAAGAAGAAGAAAAGTCCGGGACTCCTCCAAGCAGTAACTAAGCTGATCTATCTATCTATCTATCTATCTATCTATCTATCTATCTATCTATTTATCTATCTATCTATCTATCTATCTATCTATCTATCTATCTATCTATCTATCTATCTGTCTGTCTGTCTGTCTGTCTGTCTGTCTGTCTGTCTATCTATCTATCTATCTGTCTGTCTGTCTGTCTGTCTGTCTGTCTGTCTGTCTATCTATCTATCTATCTATCTGTCTGTCTGTCTGTCTGTCTGTCTGTCTGTCTATCTATCTGTCTGTCTGTCTGTCTGTCTATCTATCTCTCTGTCTGTCTGTCTGTCTGTCTGTCTATCTATCTATCTGTCTGTCTGTCTGTCTGTCTGTCTGTCTATCTATCTATCTATCTATCTATCTATCTATCTATCTATCTATCTATCTATCTATCTCTCTCTCTATCTCTATCTATCTATCTATCTATCTATCTATCTATCTATCTATCTATCTATCTATCTATCTATCTATCTATCTATCTATCTATCTATCCATCCATCCATCCATCCATCCATCCATCCATCCGTCCGTCCCTTTCCTTCCTGAGATAATCAAACTGCAAACTTTCTCCATTACAACACTGGCGATCTCTGACCCCTTCGCTTCACCTCGTGTTGCCGGCAGTAGCAGATGAAGCAGACACAGACCACTGCACTGGCTGAGACACTGGGAGAGCAGGAGGGGGGGGGGGGGGGGAGGTGGGAGGGTGGAGAGGGGAGGTATGACTCCAAGGGAAGAGACAAGGAGAGATGTAAAGGGAGGGGGGGGGGGGGGAGGGGTGGGGGGTGGAGGAAAGGGGTGAGGAAAGACTGAGGAAAAGGAGGGGGGAAGGAAGGTGAGGGTTAGGGGGATGATCTTAGTGAAAATAAGGGTGTTATCAGGCTTCAATAAGGGGAAATGAGAGATTACTCCAAAAATCGTTTCGCGTGTGGTTTTCAATTTGCTAGTTTCAGAGAAACTGATTTATTTATTTATTTATTTCATTCTTTTATATCGAGAATAATGGAATAAGCACTTATGTGCTTTTTTAAAAAATAACCCATTAAGTCCCTGTGTGTATGCGGTTTTGTAAATTCTGTCATCTGTTCCCACCCGCACACAATGGCCTACTCTTAAGAAA
>CM054156.1:5739786-5742286 GCA_028751875.1 Rapana venosa
GAGAGAAGAGATGAGAGTGAGAGATGAGAGAGGAAGATGAGAGACGAGTTGAGTGAGAGAGAGAGAGAGAGAGAGCACATCTCTCTCCCTTCAGTCATGTCTGTCCTCCTGACATCTCTTTCTCATGAATGACTTTCCTCATCTTTGCTTTCTGTGTCGCCCCCCTGCACTTTTCCCTCTGTATCCACAACCACAAGCCCCCCTCTCCTCTCCTCCTCTCCTCTCCTCTCCTTCTCTGCTGCTGCTGCTGCTACTAGCTGCCTCTACAGACCGTCAGAGGTTTGTTGGGATTTGACGTTTCTTTTCAAACATAAGCTGCAGGTTTGTATTGCATTTCGTCTGTTATGAGTGTATTTGAATCTCATTTGAAGAGACACTTTGATTTGAGTGATTTAGAGGATAAAATATGTCCGTCCCATTTTTGGGACAGTGAACAGGAGAGGGTAAGATAAAGGTAACGGGTGTCCCATAACCTATAAGGTCGTAGGGAAGCGAGGGGTCAGAGACGGTAGGTAGGGGTTTTCTGACTTAATTTGTGTTATACATTACACAAAAAGCACAATATTCGGGTTGTTTTGACTTTTATTGAAACCAAATCAGCCAAAATAACAATAAACTGTCACAAAAAATGTAATTCAGGCAAGACTGGCTTTGATAAAGGGAAAATTGTACATTAAAAAATATATTTTCTATAAAACAAAACAGCATTCTATTGAGAAAAACATTTTATTTTAGAAACTCAACAATGCTTTTACTGTTTTTTACCCATCTTATTTGTGGTCATTTTGGCTTATAATGAACGGCAGGATAGACATCTAGTTGATAAAAATATAATGGAATGTCATTAAGTCTGATACAGTTAAAAGCATTGGTCATGTACCCCAGCCTTACATTTTAAACAGCGACACAGGGACTTCTTGCCACATGCAGCACACCTCAGCTGTGTAGCCAGGCTTCCACCACACCATCACCTGGTCACACCTGGCCTCACCTGGGACACTCCTGTCCAGAGACAGCAAAGCCCGCTGCATCACAGCCAGGTCCTGTTCAGAAGCCTACAGTCTGAGCAGAGCAAGACCATGGCCATGCCCTTGTGGATGGCAGGAAGATGTATGGGGTCATTCTGTGCTGCCTCCACAGCTCTGTGCAGATGCACACACCAGTCAATACAGGAGGAAGAGAGTGCCCACCACCACTTCTCTGAGTGTGATGCAGCCCGACATTTGACAATTTTCTGGTCAGTGCAATCCTCACTCTCCATCGTTTGATTGTATGTAGTCTTTGAAGGCAAAAGGCCGTGTGATCTGCACCTTCTATGACTTGGATCAAGACCACCTCTGAAATACTTGAACTAGATGTAGACCAGCCTTGTTGGAAAAAAATAGTGATATTCTACCAGATGTCAAGGATCCCTGACTTTGCATCTGAAGCATAGTCAAAGGAGTCGCTTGACATCTTCTGCATCTTCTTGACATCCTTCACAGGGCAGTCCTGCAGATGATTT
Organism: Rapana venosa; assembly: GCA_028751875.1. Taxonomy (NCBI): domain Eukaryota; kingdom Metazoa; phylum Mollusca; class Gastropoda; order Neogastropoda; family Muricidae; genus Rapana; species Rapana venosa. Next base: position 5,741,291 of record CM054156.1, read on the forward strand.
CCCACATAGTGCTTGTACAGTGATGTTCTTTTCTGACAAAGGCTCAGTGAGGGGAAGGCTTGTGACTGGATTGTCAAAAGTAAGGAGATAGAAACACCCTTCTTCTTCCTGGTACTCCATTACCAACACTGGGGTACTCCGTCACATCCTTTGGCATCTTGATAGGGCTGAAACGGAATAAAGTATCTGTCATCTTTACTACATCAGCTGAAGACCTGTCCCTCTTTACATCATACAGTGGTTGATGTTCACCAGTATTGAATACTGTGGCTGTAAAAGGTGCCTACAGCTGATGGCGATTGATGTTAGACACTGTTCCTGCCCTGTCCTCTTGTCTGCTGTCTTCAACCATGTCCTCATTCACTGAAGGTGGCTAACTGAAGACAGTGGCTTTTTGGATACTGCTGTTATCTTCCAGTATTGATATAACATCAAGTGCATTGAAGAATCTGCAACACAAGAGACACAACATTTCTTATTTGCATGACTAACAAAGCCCACCCCTCTCGTGCTCACTGTCCCATTTTTGGGACAACACCTACAGATGCCAGTAAAACAGCTTTCTGATAAATCTGCCCAAACCATTTTAGATTACACCCTAATCTCTATTATTTGTTCTTGGTCTACTATTAAAATGTGTTTCAGGTAAAAGATACAGACTTACCTTTTACTGCTTGCCTTTGCTGCTCAACGCTTGGTTGAAAAAATGCAAATGGTGGCTTTTCTTGAAAATTCAAAGGGGGGCCAATGACCAAGAACACAATGGCTGAACACTCATAGCACCCCTTGACTTGACTGCTTCAAATAAATCAATGTCCTCACCTCAGTTTGATTGGTATCATGGAAAACACATGGTGTCCAAAAAAGGGAGGGTGGGCATATACAGGTTGAAACAGACAACAGTTGATATCTGAGACTTTGGATGACCATGAAAGATGTTCCACAAAGCTTTTGACCCAAGCTAGTTTCGTTTTTCTTTCAACCTTTCCCTCAACA
>CM054156.1:5752286-5757286 GCA_028751875.1 Rapana venosa
GTCGTCGTCGTCGTCGTCGTCGTCGTTATCATCATCATCATCATCATCATCATCATCATCATCATCATCATCATCATCATCATCATCATCATCATCATCATCATCATCATCATCATCATCATCATCATCATCATCATCATCATCATCATCATCATCATCATCATCATCATCATAAATCATCATCATCATCACCACCACCATCATCCTCACCACCACCATCATCCTCACCACCACCACCACCACCACCACACCACCACCACCACCACCACCACACCACCACCACCACCACCACCACCATCATCATCATCATCATCATCACACCACCACCACCACCACCACCACCACCATCATCATCATCATCATCATCATCATCATCATCATCATCATCATCATCATCATCATCATCATCATCATCATCATCATTACATGGCATGCACTCGGCAAACCTGCTGACGTGGTTGGTAAGCGGATTGCAAAGGAAATCCATCTTCCCACGTGGCCAGAGGCCTTAGCTAGCATCTCGAGGGTTGGGGTTATTTTTGTCACGACTCGGCACAAAGCCCTCTCCGAGACATATCGACTTTGGAACACAAACACCCCTTCTAATCCGGCTTGAACTTTCTCACTGTGCAGAAGAAAAAGATCTTAGTGTTGTTGTTATTGTTGTTGTTGTTGTTGTTGGGTGTTCCTCAGCTTAACACTCTGGGGAGTCTCCCAGAATACTTACTCCGTCTCACTCACCCCACCTGGGTATCATTGTGAGAGCGCAAGTACACACTGGATGAAAAGTTTGTGTGTAAGATGAGCTCGTTTTCTTTCTTCTTTCATGGCAAATCCATGTTGTTATGCCAACAACGTGAAATGGCTACAGAGAGTGTCAGCATAACATTCCAAAGTTTTACCATGTTTCAATGTAGATCTTGTCACATTGCTCACATCGATTACATTCAAAGCTTTTGACATGGGCTAGATAACATGTTTGTCAACTGCACGTGATCACACACACACACACACACACATACACACACACACACACACACACCACACACACACACACACACACACACACACACACACACACACACACACACACACACAGACACACACACACACACACACACACACACACACACACACACACACACACACACACACACAGACACACACACACACACACACACACACACACACACACACACACACACACACACACACACACACACACACACACACACACACACACAGAGCTAAACATAACATACACCAATGAACTCTTCCGTGTGGATATCGGGGGGGGGGGGGGGGGGGGGGGGCTCTGTCAGTATAAATAGCATCCCCACCTTCTGGAAATTCTGTTCTAGGATTTCCCTCTTTTCTATCCCTCTCTTTGTTTCTGCCTTATACCTTTTGTTCCTGTTACCTCCTTCTCGTCTATGTTCTGCCTTTTATGGCCATTTTCTTCCCTATTTTCCAGAATAAAAACTTAATAATAATAATAATAATAATGTATGGAATTTATATAGCGCTGAATCTTGTAAAGCAACAAATCAAAGCGCTCAGATTTCACTTCATACCACTTTAAGTCACGGCAGATTTCTCTCCGTGAAATTCGGGCTGCTCTCCCCGGGTAGAGCGGGAGAGCGCGTCGCCACAAGCGCAGCGCCACCCATTTTTTTCTTTTTCATGTCTGCAACTGTATTTTGTTTCCCTATCAGAGTGGCTTTTTTCTACAGAATTTTGCCAGGGACAACTCTCTTGTTGCCGTGGGTTCTTTTACGTGCGCTAAATAATTACGTGAAACACACGGGACCTCGGTTTATCGTCTCATCCGAAAGAGTAGCGCCCAGACCACCACTCATGGTCTAATGGATGGGGGAAAATTTTCCGGTCCAAACGGGGGTACGAACCGCCGCACACTTCAGACCCGGACTTTTCGCTTTCTAGACAGGCGCGTTACCTCTAGACCACCGATCCACCGACAGAAGATAACACATCACTTAACAGAAGATCACACATCACTTAACAGAAGATCACACATCACTTAACAGAAGATAACACATCACTTAACAGAAGATCACACATCACTTAACAGAAGATCACACATCACTTAACAGAAGATCACACATCTCTCCACGCCGAAGTCGGATGTGCTGGGCCTGACTTGTCAGTCAGCGGCGCAAGGTATTTTCACTCACATGACAGACAACGATAGTTGCTGGTTCTGTCAGGTTAAGGTTCGAATCTAGGCAGCCCTTAGCGAAGATATATTTCCCAAGATCAAACTGTTGCTGCACAGAGAAAAAAAAGAGAGAGAAAAAAATCTAAAACCAGAAGAAAATGTATCACATTAGGGCACTTTTGTTCCTGTTACAGTGACACGCTCTCTTCCCCCAGCTCACTCCCAAGAAGAGCTGTCAGACGAAGAAGAAGAAGTAGAAGAAGAAGAAGAGAGACAAAGAGACAAAGTGAGAGAGAAAGAGAGAAAGAGAGAGAGACAAAGAGAGAGAGAAAGAGAGAGAGAGACAGAGAGAGAGAGACAGAGAGAGACAGACAGAGAGAGACACAGAGAGAGACAGAGACAGAGAGACAGAGAGACAGAGAGACAGAGAGACAGAGAGAGAGAGAGAGAGAGAGAGAGAGAGAGAGAGAGAACTCTGAACTCTGAACTCTGAAATGATTTAATAAACATTGGCCTTGGACCACAATACATTTGTTGGGCTCAGGATGGAACAGTGAGTTAATTCATATCACTGGCAAAACAAATGCACAAATAAATAATGATTTATGACTGATTAAAGAAGAAATACACACAAATATAGATATCGAACTCATACAAAAAGACGATGTCAGTAACAATTTATGACTGAATACAGAAGAAAATTACATGATTATAAACCTTAAATCAACCATAACCCAATCATAGAGAGAAGATGCTATCTAAAAAGAAAAATCATCCATAATGAGTATATCAAATCGTAGCAGTTTTTCAATAAAGTGTTTGAGAGAGAGAGTGAGAAACTCTCTCCGAAACTCTGAAATGATTTAATTGCACATTGGCCTTAGGCAACAATACAATATAGAAAATAAAATAGCAGCACCTATCTATATTCTACAATCATTGGTTACCTGAAAATCATATACATGAGAGAGAGAGAGAGAGAGAGAGAGAGAGAGAGAGAGAGAGAGAGAGAGAGAGAGACAAAGAGAGAGAGAGAGAGAGAGACAGAGAGACAGAGAGAGAGACAGAGAGGTTAGCAGAAGAGAGTGGATGGGAAGCTGTGCACAAAGGAGATGAATATTTTTGACAGAGATTTTGCGGCAACTGAAACTATACGAAAAAGTAAATAAACCCAACAGAAAAACAATCCTATCTCCCACTGGATGCCACAACCGAGGGGTTAAGATCGTTGCACTTCAATCCTATGGGTGTGTGAAGTCGTGGGTTTGAATCTCGGCGGCGTCTGGTGAATTAAGGTTTGGGATTTTTACGATCTCCCAGGTCAACTTCAAGTGCAGACCTGCCAGTGCCTTAATTCCCTTCGTGTATATACACATGCAGAGTTCCAGGTTCCAGCAGATAACAATGAGGTTGACAGAGATTTTAGAGGTGCTCTTCCTTTGTATGTCCATAGAATTGAGTTTGTTCGGAAAATATTCCAGTCTCTGTCTCTATCGGATGGGTGGTCTAGAGGTAACGTGCCTGTCTAGAAAGTGAAAAGTCCGGGTCGGAAGTGTGCGGTGGTTTGTATCCCGTTTGGACCCGAAACTTTTCCACCATCCATTAGATCATGAGTGGTGGTCAGGGCGCTAGTCTTTCGGACGAGACGATAAACCGAGGTCCCGTGTGTTGCACATAATTATTTAGCGCACGTAAAAGAACCCACGGCAACAAGAGAGTTGTCCCTGGCAAAATTCTGTAGAAAAAAGCCACTCTGATAGGGAAACAAATACTGTTGCAGACAGAAAAAAAAGAAAAAAAAGGGTGGCGCTGCTCTTGTGGCGACGCGCTCTCCCCCGGGAAGAGCAGCCCGAATTTCACGCAGAGAAATCTGCGTGACTTAAAGTGGTATAAATAAATAAATAAATAAATAAAGACTCCGACAGCCTTGGGGTCGACAGCAGACTTCTCTCCTGGATGCATGCTTGGCTGCTCTGGGGACAGACTAGAGTTCCAGGTTCCAGCAGATAACAATGAAGGTTGACAGAGATTTTAGTGGCGCTCTTCCTTTGTACGCCCATAGAATTGAGTTTGTTCGGAAAACAGTCCAGTCTCTGTCTCTATCTCTGTCTATGTCTGTCTTCTCTTTATATGTCTGTCTGTCTTCTCTCTCTGTCTCTCTGTGTCTCTCTCCATAATTATTCATAAATTTAGATATATAGAACATGATGATGATGACCCCAGGTTGCTATGCCCATTATGTAAGCAAACAGTGGAAGATGAAGAGCATTTTGTGCTGTGCTGTCCGGGATTAGAAGATGTTAGACAGAATTACATTCCGGTAAAGTATAGTAGACAGCCTAATTTATTTAGATTCTGTCTACTCATGGCATCTAGTCACCCTGAGATTGTGCGCTGCCTTGCTTTATATTTGTGTAAAGCCTTTAGAATAAGAGATATCTTGGTTTCTTTAGTCATATTTTTTGTAACTGATTTTTATTGTGGTGGTTGTGGGTATACAATAACATTTTGGTTTTTTGTGCTTCCTTATTTTCTCACTAAAATACTAAGGAGCTCGGAAACCCCCCTTCATAAATGGGCCAATGGCCTTTTTGTGAATAAATCCTTCGAGTTCGAGTTCTTTGTCTCTCTCTGTCTTTCTGTCTCTTTCTCTCTTTCTCTGTCTCTGTCTGTTTGTCTGTCTCTGTCTCTCCCCCCTCTCCCCCTTCTCTCTCTCCTTCCCTCTCCCTCCCTCCCCCCTCTCTCCCTCCTCTCTCTCTACCCTCCTCACCCTCTCAACATAAGTGCTTATTCCATTATTCTGAAAATAAAAGAATAAAAT
>CM054156.1:5772286-5776575 GCA_028751875.1 Rapana venosa
AAACAGGACAGCAAGAAGAACGTGACACTGAAAGAACAGGACAGCAAGAAGAACGTGACACTGAAATAACGTGACAGCAAGAAGAACGTGACACTGAAAGAACGTGACAGCAAGAAGAACGTGACACTGAAAAAACAGGACATGACAGCAAGAAGAACGTGACACTGAAAGAACAGGACAGCAGGAAGAACGTGACAATGAAAGAACAAAACAGCAAGAAGAACGTGACACTGAAAGAACAGGACAGCAAGAAGAACGTGACACTGAAAGAACGAAACAGCAAGAAGAACGTGACACTGAAAGAACGTGACAGCAAGAAGAACGTGACACTGAAAAAACAGGACATGACAGCAAGAAGAACGTGAGACTGAAAGAACGTGACGGCAAGAAGAACGTGACACTGAAAGGACAGGACAGCAAAAAGAACGTGACACTGAAAGAACAGGACAGCAAGAAGAACGTGACACTGAAAGAACGTGACAGCAAGAAGATCGTCACACTGAAAGAACGTGACAGCAAGAAGAACGTGACACTGAAAGAACGTGACACTGAAAGAACATGACAGTGAAAGAACAGGACAGCAAGAAGAACGTGACACTGAAAGAACAGGACAGCAAGAAGATCGTCACACTGAAAGAACGTGACAGCAAGAAGAACGTGACACTGAAAGAACGTGACACTGAAAGAACATGACAGTGAAAGAACAGGACAGCAAGAAGAACGTGACACTGAAAGAACAGGATAGCAAGAAGAACGTGACACTGAAAGAACCTGACACTGAAAGAACAGGACAGCAAGAAGAACGTGACACTGAAAGAACCTGACACTGAAAGAACAGGACAGCAAGAAGAACGTGACACTGAAAGAACCTGACACTGAAAGAACAGGACAGCAAGAAGAACGTGACACTGAAAGAACCTGACACTGAAAGAACAGGACAGCAAGAAGAACGTGACACTGAAAGAACAGGACAGCAAGAAGAACGTGACACTGAAAGAACGTGACACTGAAAGAACAGGACAGCCAGAAGAACGTGACACTGAAGACAGTAAGAAGAACGTGACACTGAAGACAGTAAGAAGAACGTGACACTGAAGACAGTAAGAAGAACGTGACACTGAAGACAGTAAGAAGAACGTGACACTGAAGACAGTAAGAAGAACGTGACACTGAAGACAGTAAGAAGAACGTGACACTGAAGACAGTAAGAAGAACGTGACACTGACTGTCTTTTCTTTTCGTTCCTCCGCTAGAACTCCGAGATTCACCAATGGTGAAATTCTGCGTGTGTGACCGTTTTTGCTCTCACCGCGAAGGTAGCCGCATTCCGACTTCGGGATTGTGTGCTGGGTATTTTTGTGTTTGCGTAACCCACCGAACACTGACATCAATGACGGGATCTTTAATGCACGTGCTTGATCTTCTACAGTACATGTGGATATGCGCTTCGATTTGTTTGTTTTACAAGATTTAGCGCTATATAAATTCCATATTATTATTATTATTATTATTATTATTATTATTATTATTATTATTATTATTATTATTATTATTATTATTATTATTATTATTATTATTATATACACGAAGGGAATTAAGGCACTGGCAGGTCTGCAGTTGAAGTTGACCCGGAAGGTCATAAAACCCCCCACCCATTCCCAGCAACAAGAACATTGTTTTTGGCTAAATTTTTGCCATTTTGACAGGAAAATGAAAAAACCCCACCAAAACGGGTGGCGCTGCTCTTGCGGCGACGCACTCTCCCTAGGAAAAGAATCTCGAATTTCACACAAGGAAATCTGCCGTGACGTATATGAAACTACACATACACATTTCCCACGCCTGGTTGTTTGTTCTCGTTTCAAAGCAGACACCCGTCCACATGTGGCTTGTCTGGTAGGAACTACTTTCAGTGTAATTTCACAGGCAAGAAATACCATACCATCATCAAAGTTAAAAGATCATTGACTGCTACGTTTTATGTCAAATATCTCCCTTCCCTCCTTTCCCGCGGGAATGCCGGGGTCCATTTCAGTATAAATAGCATCCCCACCTTCTGAAAAAATCTGTGTTAGAAAATTCCCCTTTTGTTTAGCTTCCTTTGTTTCTGTCTTCCTCCTCACCTCTTACCTTTCTCTCTCTCTCTCTCTCTCTCTCTCCTCTCTCTCTCTCTCTCTCTCTTTCGTATGGTACAATGGCCTTTTTGTGAATAAATCTTTCGAGTTCGAGTTCGAGTTCTCTCTCTCTCTCTCTCTCTCCTCCTCTCTCTCTCTCTCCCCTCTCTCTCTCTCTCTCTCTCTCTCTCTCTCTCTCTTTCGTATGGACAATGGCCTTTTTGTGAATAAATCTTTCGAGTTAGAGTTCGAGTTCGAGTTTGAGTTCTCTCTCCCCTCTCTCTCTCTCTCTCTCTCTCTCCTCTCTCTCTCTCTCTCTCTCTCTCTCTCTCTTTCCTCTCTCTCTCTCTCCTCCCCTCTCTTTTCTCTCTCTCTTTCTCTCTCTCTCTTTCCTCTCTCTCCCCTCTCTCCTCTCTCTCTCTCTCTTTCTCATCCCTTTCTCTCTCTTCTCTCCCCTCTCTCTCTCTCTCCTCTCTCTCTTTCTCTCTCCCTTTCTCTCTCTCTCTCCTCTCTCTCTCTCTCTCTCTCTCTCCTCCTCTCTCTCTCTCTCTCCTCTGTATATTCAAGAGTGGAATGGATCTGTCATGGTCAAAGACATAATTATATCAAACATATAGAATGTTTAAAGCTAACTGAATGTGAAGGATATTTTGGCTACTTAGATATAAAATGTTTCAGAGACTGCTTAATAAAACTTCGTCTTGGCTTACTACCCATTAATGGATCATGTTTCAAAAGAACTTTTAAGAAAAATATTGACCACATGTGTAAGCTGTGTAATGTATTGGAAGATGAGGAACATTTTCTTAAGAGCTGCATTCTTTATACTGATTTAAAACATAAACATTTTGGACTCTAGTAACCAACCATACGTGAGGTTGCTGAAACAAAGTTCAGTTTCTTCCATTCGCAATCTCAGCTTTTATCTTTTCAATGCTTTGATAGTAAGGCAGGAATATGTTGAAAATTTGGAGAATGGATATTGAATAAATGTTTATGTTAATGCTTAAAGTAAATAACTTGATATCATTTTTAGATAGTCCCATGTTACATAAGTTATGTGTTGGCAGTTGCCTTATGTCATGTTTTGTTTTGGCCTCGTTTTGATATGCTTGGTTTGACCCCATTCTAGGGGCTGGTCGCCTGAAGAATAAACTTTGTTCATTGTTCATTGTTTTCTCTCTCTCTGTGCGAGAGAGGTGGCATTTATCTGGACTTTGGACTATTACTCATGTCCTTTTCATATCCATTCCTATATTAATATGACGTTTACAATTGCCCCCTTTGACTGATGGGCTTGTAGCTTTTGTCAAATAAAATTCGTTCATTCATTTGTTCATTCGTTCATTCGTTCTCTCTCTCTCTCTGTCTGTGTCTGTCTCTGACTGTCTCTGTCTGTCTGTCTCTGTCTGTCTGTCTCTGTCTGCTGTCTGTCCGTCTGTCTGTCTGTCTGTCTATCTGTCTGTCTGTCTGTCTGTCTGTCTCTCTCTCTCTCTTCTATGCTCATTTTCAGCTTACCAAGCCCGTCCTTCTATGTCTGTTTAAAAATGTAAATCTGAAAATTGTCTCCTATTAACTTTCTGTGTCTGCTGAGGCCAGCGGCGGGCAGACAGACCTCCTGCAGAGCTAAAAGCACAGGAGAAGACGTATTCCACCCAATATGGCCATGGGCATAGTAAGGATCAATGTTGTAAGATATATGCATACTCATGTTACTCTTTTACATCTCTCTCTCTCTCATTCTCGAAGTAAAAGAACTCTCTCTCTCTCTCTCAATGTGTAGATGTTCTTTTCTATGACTATATATGATATTCATAAAGATTTGATTTTGGCATTGATGCATGGTGTGCGTACGTACGTGCGTGAATGCGTGGTATGTTTTTGTGTGTGTTGAGTGTGTGTGTGTGTGTGTGGTGTGTGTGTGTGTTGTGTGTGAGTGTGTGTGTGTGTGTGTGTGTGTGTGTGTATGTGTGCGTGTACGTGTACGGTACGTGTGCATGGGATGTAAATTGCTTTTGCATAATCTCCTAAGTTTGCTTATATCATATTTATTTTTGTGTAGTTTACTATTGCTGTTGCTTTCCCATATAAAAAGTACAATGAATTTGTTGACGTTTCTTCCGTCATGGTTTGTTCTCAAATTTTTTTTTATGGAAAAACTTTGTTTTTTTTTTG
>CM054156.1:5777075-5798578 GCA_028751875.1 Rapana venosa
CGTGACACTGAAAGAACTGACACTGAAAGAACTGACACTGAAAGAACGTGACAACTGAAAGAACGGGGACAGCAAAGAAGAACGTGACACTGACTGTCTTTTCTTTTCGTTCCTCCACTAGACCTCCGAGATTCACCAAAGGTGACATTTTGCGTATGCGACCGTTTTTGCTCTCACCGCGAAGGTAGCCGCATTCCGATTTCGGGATTGTGTGCTGGGTATTTTTGTGTTTGCGTAACCCACCGAACACTGACATCAATGACGGGATCTTTAATGCACGTGCTTGATCTTCTACAGTACATGTGGATATGCACTTCGATTTGTTTGTTTTAGCGCTATATAAATTCCATTTATTATTATTATTATTATCATCATCATCATCAGCATCAGCATCAGCATCATCATCATCATCAGCATCATCATCATCATCATCACACCACCACCACCACCACCCCCCACATATCATCATCATCATCATCATCCATCCATCATCATCATCATCATCATCCCACACCACCACCACCCACCAAACCACCACCACCCCCAAACCACCACCACCACCACCACCACCACCATCATCATCATCATCATCATCATCATCATTATTATTATTATTATTATTATTATTATTATTATTATTTACACGAAGGGAATGAAGGCACTGGCAGGTCTGCAGTTGAAGTTGACCCGGGAGGTCATAAAACCCCCCACCCATCCCAAGCAACAAGAACATTGTTTTTGGCTAAATTTTTGCCATTTTGATGAAAAAACAAATACGCTTGTTGATAGGAAAATGAAAAAAAACCCAACCAAAACGGTTGGCGCTACTCTTGCGGCGACGCACTCTCCCCAGGGAAAGAATCTCGAATTTCACACAAGGAATTCTGCCGTGACGTATATGAAACTACACATACACATTTCCCACGCCTGGTTGTTTGTTCTCGTTTCAAAGCCGACACCCGTCCACATGTGGCTTGTCTGGTAGGAAAACTTCAGTGTATTTCCGGGCAAGAAATACCATACCAAAACAAATTAAAAGATCATTGACTGCTACGTTTTATGTCAAAACCCCCCTATTTCCTATTTTCACGTGGAATACCGGGCCTTTCAGTATAAACAGCATCCCCACCTTCTGAAAAATCTGTGTTAGAAAATTCCCCTTTTGTTTACCCCCCTTTGTTTCTGTCTTCCTCCTCACCTCTTACCTCTCTCTCTCTCTCTCTATCTCTCTTTCGTATGGGACAATGGCCTTTTTGTGAATAAATCTTTCGAGTTCGAGTTCGAGTTCGAGTTTGAGTTCTCTCTCTCTCTCTCTCTCTCTCTCTCTTTCGTATGGGACAATGGCCTTTTTGTGAATAAATCTTTCGAGTTAGAGTTCGAGTTGGGAGTTTGAGTTCTCTCTCTCTCTCTCTCTCTCTCTCTTCTCTTCTCTCTTATCCCTCACTCTTTTCATCTCTCTCTCTTCTCTTTCTCTCCTTCTCTTTTCTCCTCTCTCTTTTTCTCTCCTCTCCTCTTCTCTGTTTCTCTCTCTTTCTCTTTCTCTCTCTCCTCTCTCCCCCTCTCTTCTCTCTCTCTCCTCTCTCTCTCTCTCTGTATAACAAGAGTAGAATGGATCTTTATGGTCAAAGACATAAATTATATCAAACATATAGACTGTTTAAATCTAACTTTGAATGTGAAGGATATTTTGACTACTTAGATAAAAAATGTTTCAGAGACTTCAATAACACTTCATCTTGGCTTACTACCAATTAATGGATCATCTTTCAAAAGAACTTTAAAGAAAAATATTGACCACATGCGTAAGCTGTGTAATGTATTGGAAGATGAGGAACATTTTCTTAAGAGCTGCATTCTATATACTGATTTAAAACATAAACATTTGGACTCTAGTAACCAACCATACGTGAGGTTGCTGAAACAAAGTTCAGTTTCTTCCATTCGCAATCTCAGCTTTTATCTTTTCAATGCTTTGATAGTAAGGCAGGAATATGTTGAAAATTTGGAGAATGGATATTGAATAAATGTTTATGTTAATGCTTAAAGTAAATAACTTGATCTCATTTTTGGATAGTCCCATGTTACATAAGTTATGTGTTGGCAGTTGCTATATATGTCATGTTTTGTTTTGGCCTCGTTTTGATATGCTTCGTTTGACCCCATTCTAGGGGCTGGTTGCCTGAAGAATAAACTTTGTTCATTGTTCATTGTTTTCTCTCTCTCTCTGTGCGAGAGAGGTGGCATTTATCTGGACTTTGGATTATTACTCATGTCCTTTTCATATCCATTCCTATATTAATATGACGTTTACAATTGCCCCCTTTGACTGATGGGCTTGTAGCTTTTGTCAAATAAAATTCGTTCATTCATTTGTTCATTCGTTCATTCGTTCTCTCTCTCTGTGTCTGTGTCTGTCCCCTTTACTGTCTCTGTCTGTCTGTCTCTGTCTGTCTCTGTCTGTTTTCTGTCTGCTGTCTGTCTGTCTGTCTGTTCTCTCTCTTTTCTCTCTCTCTCTCTCTCTCTCTCTCTCTCTCTTTCTCTCCCTCTCTCCTATGCTCATTTTCAGCTTACCAAGCCCGTCCTTCTATGTCTGTTTAAAAATGTAAATCTGAAAATTGTTTCCTATTAACTTTCTGTGTCTGCTGAGGCCAGCGGCGGGCAGACAGACCTCCTGCAGAGCTACAAGCACAGGAGAAGACGTGTTCCACCCAATATGGCCATGGGCATAGTAAGGATCAATGTTGTAAGATATATGCATACTCATGTTACTCTTTTTCATCTCTCTCTCTCTCTCTCTCTCTCTTTCCCCTCTCCTCTCTCTCTCTCCTCCCTCTCTCTCTCTCTCCTCTCTCTCTCTCTCTCTCTCTTATCCTCGAAATAGAAGAACTCTCTCTCTCTCAAGTGTAGATGTTCTTTTCTATGACTATATTTGATATTCATAAAGATTGATTTTGGCATTGATGCATGGTGTGCGTACGTACGTGCGTGAATGCGTGTGTATGTTTGTGTGTGTGTGAGTGTGTGTGGTTTTGTGTGTGGTGTTGTGTGTGGTGTGTGGTTTTGTGAGTGTGTGTGGTGGTGTGTGTGTGTGTTGTATGTGTGCGTGTACGTGTACGTGTGCATGGGGATGTAAATTGCTTTTGCATAATCTCCTAAGTTTGCTTATATCATATTTATTTTTGTGTAGTTTACTATTGCTGTTGCTTTCCCATATAAAAAGTACAATGAATTTGTTGACGTTTCTTTCCGTCATGGTTTGTTCTCCTTTGTTTTATGGAGGTTTTAAAAATCTTTTGTTTGTTTTTTTGTGGGTTTTTTTTGGGGGTGGGGAGGGCATTATTTGGTTGTCCCTTCTCCCCTTGTTGTTGCTTTTATTTTGCTCTTGGTTTCTTTGTTTTTTTTTTTGGGTTGGGTTTTTGTGGTTAAAATTTTTTTTTTGCTATGTTTCCTTCTTTATCATTTGTTGTTGCTATTTTTCTCTCTCTCTCTCTTTTTCGGGGACATTTTTTTGTTTTTTTGGGATCCCTCCCCCCCCCCCCCCCAACTTACTATGTGAGTGTATTGGTATTGGCTTTATTTTATTTATTATCATATATATCCCTAAGGGCTGGGACCCGGATGTAAAAAAGCACATGGGTGCTTATTCATTTTCCTCGAAATAGCGAAATTTGTCATTGTCATTATCTCTCTCTCTCTCATTCTCGAAATAAAAGAATTCTCTCTCTCTCTCTCTCTCTCTCTCTCTCTGGTGCTCTGTCTCTGTCTCGGTCTCTCTGTCTGTATTTTCCCTCCTGTTTTCTCCTGCACCCTCTCTTCTACTCCTCTTCCTTCTTTCATTTTCTTGTTGTGTCTCCTCCTCTTCTTTGTTTGTTTTATATGTGCTATTGATGTGTTCGACTTTGGACTTTGTAACGTTTTTCTGCTTCATTTAGATTTGAGGGTCTTTACTTGGGTGAACGCGGATGCTGGAGGGTCAGTGGTGGTTGACGATAGGTAATGCAACCTACTACAAAGCAGATAGTGGGGGTTCGATTCCGTTTGTTACTGAACTTTTCCTCATCCACTTGATCTTGTGATGTTGTGATATAGATATAGTGATGTCTGGTGGCTAGTCTTGCGGATGAGGACGTTTAACTGAGGTCCTGTGCGCTACACAACATTAGGTGCATGTTAAAAGAACCGCAGCAACAAGAGGGTTGTCTCTGGCAACATTATATGAGGAAAAGCGCTCTCGTAGGGAAACAAAAATACATAATTATGCAGACTTAATTATTTTAGATAAGTGGCGCTGGTCTTGTGCCGATGCGCTCCCCTGTGAAGAGTTAGAACATTGCGCTCGCCAATCTGACGAACCGGGTTCATTTCCCGTTCAAGGGGGATTTTCCCACATGGAGGTAAACATCAGTGCAGACTCCATACTCTCCCAAAAAGTCCTTCGGATGAGACTATAAGCCGAGGCCCCGTGTTCGAAACGACGTAGAACATCTTGCGCACACGTTAAATCCTGTCCGCTTTCGTAAGGTCAGTCAAGTAGTAAGTCAAAACCAACTTTAATCATCCCTGAAGGGCAATTTACAATTCGGACAGCAGATTGATACTCATAAAAATATATTCAAAGACACAAAAGCTTATATTTCATATTTGGTTTTCAATAAAATGTCACGACACACACACAACACAACACCACCACACACACGATCGCATGCGCACACACACTCAATTGTGAACACAATTTTAAACCCATTGATAGAAGACAATAAAAACTTATTTTTTCGCACGCATTATACGCGCACGTACACACGCCTACGTAAGTGTGTGTGCGAACACGCCCACGCACACCACAACCATACACAATTATGAATCCCCATGTTTAAGACAGATTAACTAGAACCACCAGACCTATTTTCGCACACCCACGCCACAATTATGTATGACTACACTCGTAACAATGAAAATTGGCAGAAAATTCCCCCCGAGAAATGTAAGAATAGGTAGTCAACATCATTGTGAATTCAGTAGTCGAATGCTTACTGGCACAAAAGAATTTCTTTTCTATTGGTTTTGCTGATGGGACACTGAATAACGGCGTTCCGAGGGCAACATTTGAAATTCTGGAACAAAGCATGATAAGGATCAGCCAAAATGGCTGTGGCTTTGCGTACACGCTGCTGATGCAGAACGACATGAAGATCTCTTTGTTCTTTTCCAATTATTTTGGAGCTGATTCTTTACAATTCTCTGCAGGCCTTTCTTGTTTTTAACACTATGGGTATTGTACCAACATATGAAAGCAAACTTCGAACACTTCTCTATGTTAAGACTGGTAAAAAACAAGGAAAGGATTCTTTTAGTCTACAAAAAAATGAGTTCTGTTTCCTCAGTAACTACAGACGTTGTTGTCCCGTTTTGACAATAGCGTCAGTGTGAACGTCCCAGTTTAAATTGTGGTCAAAAACAGTTCCCAGATACTTTTAGTTCAAAAACGATTTCAAACCCTCTTGATTATGTAATAATATTCTTAGGAGTATGCCCTGATTATTCTGTAGTCGATAGGAGTCTTTAGTTTTAGAAACATTTAGCTCCCAGAAGGCCTCGTCACACAGTGTACGAACTCGGTGGGAGCTGGACCATGGTCTAAGACTGAATTCCGGATAAGAGGATAACAGAGCACTATCGTCTGCGAACTTTTACCAGAAAGGAAATTTCCATAGTTGCTTCTGCAATCATTCTGTGTAAGAATGTACAGAAGTGGTGAGAGGACGCAACCTGGCGGAGAAAACCAGTGCAGGTAAATCTAATCCGAAAGAAGAGATTTTGTTGGCCCCAAAACACCGCTGTGGTCTGTTGGTTAATAATTCAATCAGCCAAACGAACCAAGATGATTGTCTACGTCAAATTTTGAACTATTTTGTTACCAGAAACGTGAGGCTGCATTGTATTGAAAGAATGAAACTAAAGTCAGCGAAACAATATTATGGCATGCGAGTCGGTGTTTCCAAAGTGGCTATACACTTGTTCAAAATGATTAGTTTGGCATCCACGGACACCCCTTCGAGACCTGTATGCAAATTGCAGGTGGGTTCAAGGTTCTTTCTCTGTAGCAGAAAAGAATGAGAGATTTAACGATTTTTTCCAGCGTTTTCATCACAAGAGGATGTGAGAGCTACAGGTCTAAAATCGTTAGGCCGAGAAGGATTTGGGTTTTCTTTGGAAGAGGTATTACATTGGAAGTTTTCCAAATAACAGGAAATCTGCAAGTATCAGTGAGGCTGGAACAGGTGCTTTGAGGGGACACTGGCAAGTCTGTAGGCAGGAATTTCAGGGTTCTTCAAACATAATAACCATCTGGTTCGGGGGATTTGTTAATATTTTTGCCTTTTAAGTGCTTACAGATATTTCTCCATCAACAAATGACGCTATTCTCAGTAACTTGGGAATTGCTTCAGATTCATTTAATTCATCTGAGAAATTTCATGCTTTTCAAAGCGAGTAAAAAAGTGGTTTAGATGGTCGGGTAAGTTGTTATCACATACCTTCCTGCAACGATCTTGACCTATGTTGGACACTACATATTTTCTGGCAGAATGATTTGATACCCTGCCATGCAGAACGAAATTGTTCCTCGCCAAAACTTTTCTATCTTATTTTTATATATACGGTCTGTGGCCCGATGAACAGCAGCTTTGACTTCTTTGTTTACTTCCTTCTTTTGTAAGTACTGTGCCTGTGTAATTACTACTTTCTTTTGTTTAAAACCCCACGTTTCAGGATCCTTTGTAAACCAAGGCTTGTTATTTGGGGTAAATGGTTAGTTATCTCCTTAGGTGTAGGCCATTGTAGCGCGGTGGGGGTAACAGATGACCGAATTACAAAAATCGCATAACACGGGGATGGTGGTTAAAAAAAAAAAAAAGAAAGCACCAAGTGCTTTATGTCCATTATGTTCGATATAAAAAAGAATAAAATAAAAAAAAAATTTAAAAATAAAGAGTATCAAAATTTACACAGATAAATCTGCCGTCATTAGAACAGTAGTATAATGATATAATACAAAAACAATACTCTTTGGCCCGCGCTGCACGCAAAACAAAACAAACACACACGCACGCACGCACACACCGCACACGCACACACACACACACACACACACACACGGACATCGCCAGGCTCGAAGTTTTTTTCTTTTTTTTTAAATGTTCTTCCTCAAACACTCGGACAGCAACTCATTGTTGTCTGTGTGATAAAGACAAAAATGCGTCGCGCTGTCGTTTTTTAAATATGTTTGAATGCGTTACTGCGTTATTTCACAATTTCTTCCATTGTCATTCGGTTTAATGCTTCCGTATCTTTTATGTAAAGATCTTAATGAGTAACGAGTTTATTCGTAAACTTTATTGAGCATGTAAATGCCTTGTGCGCCACGTGTGTGTCTGTGTTTCTGTGTATGCGCGCGCGCTTGCTTGTGTCAAAGTCAAAGTGAAACTTTTATTTGCAGATGGTACACTGACACTGAATGAGCAATGCAGGTACTTTTTTTTATCAAGCCATCTGAGATTTTTTTTTTTTAATAAAAAAAAGACTGATCACTATAGATCACTCTATCCTTCTCTCCCGTCTCCAAAAAACGTTTGGTATCAAAGGTACAGTCCTTACCTGGTTTAGTTCATACCTCACTGACCGATTCCAGACAGTCACAGTAAACAAGATTCAATCAATTCCTGCCAAACTGGAATGTGGAGTCCCACGGGGATCCGTTCTTGGCCCTGCTCTGTTCACTCTCTACACTGCTCCACTCTCATAATTATATAATAAACCGTCACCAGATCAACCATCATTTCTACGCTGATGACTCTCAGATTCAAAGCAGTGACACTCCTGAAAATCTGCCTTCTCTCTTGACAAATATGTCACTCTGCCTTCAAGACATTCAAAACTGGATGATACAAAACAAGTTACAGCTAAATGCAGATAAAACCGAAGCCATGATTGTAGGGACCAAACACAAACTTTATTCCATCACAACAGATTCAATAGAATTTGGCAATACGTCAGTTCCGCTATCCACTGCTGTCAAGTATCTAAGTGGTGTTATCGACAACACACTCTCTATGCAAAAATTCATCACCCAGACCTGCCAGTCCTGCTACTATCAATTACGGCGTATAAGTGCAATCCGAAAGTACCTGTCCACTGATGCAACATCCAAACTTGTCACATCTCTTATTCTTTCACGTCTGGACTATTGTAATTCTCTTTTGGCTGGTCTGCCAGCATCATCTATCCACTCCCTTCAACGCATACAGAAAAATCGGAGCATATTACTCCTCCCCTGCAATCTCTCCACTGGTTTATGTGCCACAGAGAGTAAAGTACAAGATCAGTACCCTCGGTTACAAATGCCTACACAAAACAGCACCCTCCTATCTCTGTGAATGTCTTCACCTGTACACTCCTTCTCGTTCCCTCCGCTCTGCTGCAGATATCCAATGTTGGCCGTCGCTCTTTCTCTATTTCTGGTCCATCAATCTGGTATGACCTCCCTCTCTCCCTTCGTGAAAAGCCTACTTACGACAGCTTTAAATCCAGCCTCAAAACATACCTATTTCAAACCTAAGATTTTTCCCTCCTGTTTCATCTCATATTATCTTGTCCCTGCCTTTAACAGCCAAAATTCCATCACCCTGCTGAAATGTATAACCTCTGTGTGTGTGTGTGTGTGTGTGTGTGTGTGTGTGTGTGTGTGTGTGTGTGTGTGTGTGTGTGTGTGGACATTTGAATCTGTTAGAATATTGTTAATCATTGTTGGTTGCATGTGTAAGAGCGGATTGAATGCAAGCGCTCTGAGTTGTAATGCAAGATATAGCGCTATATAAATTCCATTATTTATTATTATTATTATTATTAAAGCAGAAAAGCGACATACGCGCACGCGCGCACACACACACACACACACACTGAAATAAAAATGAAATGAAATAGCACATAAACAAACAAGTAAACATACAAAGTGTGTTACGTTTCATTATATCACTCATTCCTTCACATTCATACATTAACGATTTTTTCTTTTTTTTAAAATGATAATAGAATGAAAAGTACCTACACACACTGGGCGTGCATAGCCGTTAACAATGACAATATTGCCAACAATAATACCCCTCCTTTCCCGTCCACATACGTGCGCTTGAATGCACATGCGGAAGTGTGTGTGTGTGTGTGTGTGTGTGTGTGTGTGTGTGTGTACTCGGACATACGTGTGTGCCAAAGCTGGGCTGTCTTACCTTAACTTACGGGAAAGATTTCTTTTGTCAATGAAGCTATCCTACCCGATGCATCATTGCCATCATCAAGCAGGCTGACACCACCACCATCATCACTATCATCACCACCATCATCATTATCATCACCACCATTACCATTATCATCACCACCACCACCGCCGCCACCATCATCGTCATCATTTTTATTATCAACATCGGAAAGCGAGAAATCAGAAAAAAGAAAAGAAAAAGAAAAAAGAAAGCTGACGTTAATTGTTTTGCCATGACAATCAGCAGTGAGCCGTACACTTGACCTAATCTAAGATCTACACACGCACGCACGCACGCACGCACGCACGCCACACACACACACACACCACACACACACCACACACACACACCACACACTTCCCGAGTTAAAGAAAGTAGAAGTTTTCATTTTCCCAACATCCCGGAGTCGAAATGCGGCTGCTAAATAGTAGGGGGGGGGGGGGTGGACCGCTCGCATACGCAAAATCTAAACCACTGGTGAACCTCGGGCTCTAGTGAGGACCCCGACCCCCCCCCCCCCCCCCCCCCCCCCCCCCCCCCCCCCCCCCCCCCCCCCCCCCCCCCCCCCCCCCCCCCCCCCCAAAAAAAAAAAAATTTAAATAATAAATAATGATTTTTTTTTTTTAAATAATAAAATATATAATAATAATAAAAAATCCTAACGACTTCCTCAGGAGGTTTTGGGAAGTCATGTCAAGTCAAGTCAGTCAAGTCACGTAGAGCTAGCAATCCTTACGCTGAAGGATTGTCTGTGGTCTGCTTGTTCCTTTGTAACACTTTGGTTTGTTCCTGTGCTACTTATTCCGATCTCACCACTCAGGTTTGACATAACGTTTCCTCTGGAGTTAACATCAGTGCCGACTCCCCACTCTCCCCAAAAGTTGTTTTCGGATGAGACTATAAACCGAGGCCCCGTGTGCGAACGCACGCAGAACACCTTGCGCACACGTTAAAACCTGTTCCGCTTTTCGGAAGAGTAGGCCATTGCGTGCCGCGGCGGGAACGGATGACAAAATTGACAAAACTGCATACACACGGGGACTGGATGTAAAAAAAAAAGCACACGAATGCTTATTCCATTATCTTCGTTGAATAGATGAAAGACCAAATGAATAAGGATCCCCGGAGCCAGAACTCCACATGGAGCTTGTCGGTGTTAGGCAGCCGAGAGGCCACCAGTCAGAAAGACCTTGCACTGCTGCTGGGTCACTCTGGTGCTGTGCCGTGCTGCTGCCCCTTCTAACCCAACACCACCCACCGAGCCTTCCCCCTACTGATGACAATATTGTGTGCCGGTGGGAACGGATGACAAAAGTTACAAAACCGCATACACACGGGGACTGGATGTAAAAAAGCACATAAGTGCTTGATTCCATTATCCTCGATATAAAAGAATAAATAAATAAATAAAATAAATAGATAAAATATTCACATAGCCATACGGAGTAAGATGGCCACTTGTACTGACCACCGTATTGTTCTTTCATCGACCGTCACGTACCCCTGAAATGTCCAGATTCGAAAGGGTTTGACACTGACTCACCACAGACTCAGAGTGCGTGAGAAGCAGAAGTGGGGTCCCACGGGAAGACCAGAGAAAGGGGCCGGCCCAGAGTCAGAGACCCAAGTTTTCTTTTTATTTAAATTGTGTTGGTCATTTGGGGATTTAGGACAGTGTATAGGACGACGCTGAGGAGATGCTCCAGCTTTTGAGGCTGCTTGACAGGGCTGCACTCTTACACTTATAATAAATATGTCCCGGGGTTTATCCCCGAAGTTGGAATGTGGCTACCTTCCCGATGGGGCGATAACGGTTGCGTACGCAGAATCTCACCATTATTTTGTGAAATTAGAATTCTAGCAGGGGAACGGTCAAAACGAATCCCGGGGTCAACCAGATGGAGAGATTCAGAGACCTGCAGTGTTTGTCAAGGAATGTGGGTAACGCTCTCAAAGCTGCTGCATCCTTCAAGTTGTTGATAAGAGCAAATTTACTCTGTTTAGGGGCCAGCCCCGTTAAAAAAGATTAAACAAAACCGCACGCGCGCGCGCGCGCACACACACACACACACACACCTTTTTATATTTTTTAAAAATTAGTTTTTGTTTTGTGGTGGAGTTTTTTGTGGGTTTCTTTTGCCTGGGTCTTGCCTTGAAAGACAAGTCTTCATGAGGTGTCTCTTGGCTTTGTAGTGTATAGCTTACATATCTCAATTTCCTTTCATTTCTGAATGATAATAGTTTTCTTCTTCAACTGGTTTCCAGTGTGTGTAGTATGTGTTCGTTTGTTCTTCTTAATCAAATTTCTGCCCAGTTTCAAAAACAGCAGCTGCCTCCTATGCTGTTTTGGAGGTCATCGTCGGACATGACAGACAAACATACTATTTGTCCAACTGACCCATAGCAGCCTCCTAAAAAAGAGAAACAGAACACATAGCTGTTTCAACTCTTATTTTGTTCATGCTCTTTTCTCTGGGTCCAGAATTCGCAGTCATATAGTAACGCGGCGGACCATTCTAAGGATGTCAGTATTTTCATTTTCAGATGGTAAGGAATGGTGAAGAAGAAAATTGTGCAGAATGGGCCCCAGTTGAACAAGTAGAGTTTGCTTAAGTCAAGATCACTAACCACCACATCCTTAGGGGGGTGTGTGTGTTGTGTGTGTGTGTGTGTGAGTTGTGTGTGTGTGTGTGTGTGAGTGTGTGTGTGTGTGTGTGTGTGTGTTTGTGTGTGGATAGGAGGGGGGGTGGTTGTTGCCAGAAAGCGTTTTCGTTCGTTTCTTTTTTGTATGAAGCCTCCATTTTCGTCTTTCTACCACTTATTTGTTCCTTTTTTTCTTTTCTTTTCTTTTTTTGCCGTCCTTTCTCTTCCCTTTTCATTTACTCTTTACTTTAATACATTAAAGAGAGAGAAGGGGGAGGGGGGGAATTCTGGAACACACAGAACTTTCACTTCTCTCTCTCTCTTAGTCCTTATAGCTCCTAGCGGAGCATAGGGCCTCAACAGCGTCCCTCCACCTTCTCCTGTCTCTGGCAAGGGTCTTGGCCTCTTCCCATGTCAGGCTGGAGTCTCCCAGCTCACTATGCAGGCTTCTCCTCCAGGTCTGTTTGGGGCGCCCTCTCTTCCTTTTCCCCCGCGGGTTCCACTCGAGCGCTTGTCTGGTGATGTTGCAAGGCTCCTTCCGTAGGGTGTGGCCGACCCAACGCCACTTTCGCCGCCTTACTTGGGACATCCATAGGCTGTTGGTTCGCCTCATCCACAGGTCGGTACTTGGCACTCTGTCGAACCATCTGAGATGAAGGATCTGCCGGAGACATCCATTGATGAAGGTCTGGATCTTGGAGGAGTGGTGTTGATGACCCGCCAAGTTTCTGACCGTTAGAGAAGCCAGACTTCACGTTGGAGTTGAAGATCTGAGCTTGGTGGTTGTGGAGATTGCATTTGTTCTCCATACGGGTTTCAAGATGGCAAATGCTTGGCGTGCTTTCTTTATTCTTGCCTTGATGTCTTCGTCTGTGCCTCCTGTCTGGCTGATCTTACTGCCCAGGTACACAAATTCACTGACATCCTCTACTGCTTTCCCAGAGATGGTGACAGGAGCCTCTTGCTGGTTGCTGGTACGCAGTAGCTTGGTCTTCTCTTGACTGATCCTGAGGCCAACACGTCTAGCTGTCTGCTTACAGTCTTGGAGAGCAAGGGTCCTAGAGTGTAATTCAGTTCTGTAGGCATTCCTCAGGGTTAAGTGTTGCTTCAGTGTGTTGCAATCATGCATTTGTATGGTTTATGACGGTTGATGAAGACTTGCATTCCGGTATTGTTGCTCAGCTGAGTGTTGCAGTGTTGCACTTTCAGTCAGTCATTCATGTAGTTATTCATTCATTTAGACTCGCTGATAGATATTTTTGTCCATCCCGGCTTCCCCGGATACTTTTCCCCCCAGAGGTAACTAGAATCACTCTCTGCCAATAGTGATACCTATAGCTCCTCTGACCTTGGAGATAATAATAATAATAATAATAAATGGAATTTATATAGCGCTATATCTTGTTTATAAAAAAAAAAACCCATATCAAAGCGCTTGCATCCATTCTTCTCCCACACACGCAACCAACAATGATTAACAGTTTAACAAAAATTCAAATACACACAAACGCAAGCGTTCGCGCGCGCACATACACACACACACACACACAGTTTATATGCTTCAGCAGGGTGATGGGAGCTTTTGGCCATTGGAGGCAAGGACAGATGATTATGAAATGAAACTGTAGGGGAAGTCTAGGTTTGAAATAGGTATGTCTTGAGGCTGGATTTAAGTGTCGTAAGTAGGCTTTTCACGAAGGGAGAGAGGGGAGATCATTGAGATTTCATGGAAAATTGATTTAGTGTAGCTTTGATCAACAATTGTGGAACCAATAACTAAAATGCTATGATTTTAAACAAAAATCTGTAAGCACCAGATCAGGTAGATTATCGCGTAATAAATGAACCACATGAGTGACAGTTGACTTTAACCTTCACCACTCTTGTGGTCCTTACAGATCCATTTCTCTCAATTGATTAAAAGAAAGTTTCATTGAGAATAATTTGAAATTTTATGTTTTCCTCAAACTCATTTGCGTCTTTCTGGTGTCATTCATTTAGATACCGCTAATTCTTCTTAACCGACCCAGCTTTACTTTAGGGATGAAGAGGCAAAAAAGATTGCTTTCCCCGCTCCTCTATGCAGACACACTCTCTGTAAAGACCAAATTCCAGCACTGTAGATCGCATAGATCTAAATTTTTGGATGAGTTATTTTCAAGTGTAACAGAAGAAGATAGAGCTAGCGTGAGTAACAAATGGTATCAGGCTGTTTTAGGTGAAAATGATGTCTAGTAGGCCCCATTGTTTTGTTGCAGCTGACCATAGATCTTACAGACTCAGAGATAGGAATAAGGAGAAAAGATCAAGTGTAGTGAAAAGGACATTTCTAGAGCTAAAACGGGTACAGCCAGCGCAGGAATACCCCAAAGTTACAACCAACAACTTTGAAAGCAGCTAGCCATAAAATAACCCCCGAAAATGAAGTTTTAAAAAATAACCAGATCATTGTAAATAATACTTTTAAAAAAATATTTAAAAAACAACCCACGTTTGCCTAAGAGTGGAGTTGGCCTCAATCTGTTAGAGTTATCTCCCATCTTAGGGGAAATGTGGTCATGGCACTTTTCAGCAAAGAAAGCATGTTTAAAATGGGCAAACTCTAAATGGGTTAAAGTTGGCTGAATTTTCGTGGCAAACTTTAGACGTTTTAATGGCCTACATTTGGAGAAAATTTTGGTTTTACCCTGAGGTGTTTTTTTACCTAAACTTAAATTCATAAAAAGGAAGACTGTTTGCCGGCTGTATACAAACTGGAGATGAAAGAAACGTTTGCCTGTCAGAAAAAAAGAGTCCCAGTGCCCGTCTTTTGTGGCCAAAATGGTAAAAATCCAAAAGTGGAAGTGGGGGAGAAAAGTCCCGAAACTACAAACCAGTATAAATTGGGCACTTAACAGTGTGTTAATGTGGCTGCCCCTTTGTGCAGATTTTGGTAATCTTTTCTTTCATTGCCTTCTTATTCTTTTCATATCATAAATCCAACCAAATTTTTGTGTTGTTCTAGTGACATTCAGTGATTTTCCCCGTCAGGAAGAAAGGCGAGGCTAGGAATCAAACCCCGAACCCAACCCTTTTTTATTTGGCTGGTTTTTGTCGCATCCCTTTAATTTTAGAACCTGAAGTTACTTTTCCCTTGACAGTGCATACCATTTTTTTGGTTTTATAAACAAACGGGGGGGAGGAGCCCTTTTGCAAACCTTCCCCCAAAAAATTTGAACATTTTGCTTAAGAAATCCAGCTACTGAGTCAAAAGCCTTCTCGTGTCTATTGAAAACCCCCTAAGCCCCCAAATTTGTACCAAATAAATAATGTATTAAGCCGTTTTGGGGGATAGTTGTAATGTTATCTCCTTTATATCTATCTAGTTCAAAACCTGTTTAGTCTTTGTTCCAACCAACCAGTCCCGTTTTTTATAGCCCCCGCTGAAAGAGGCCTATTGGTCTTTGTTAAATTTAAATATTAACAGTTAACACATTTTTTAAATTTTGTATGCAATGCATGTAGAGCCTATGCCTTTTGGGGCAATTTGAATGTCGCTCAAAATTACCCAACCAACATGCAAGTGTCTGTATTTTTTTGCGCCTGTTGACATGGGAAATATTATGATTGGAAGCATCTGTAGAGCCACTGACAGCCCAATTAAGTAATGTCAAAAAGGGATGCGATTTTAAGCTTGTTTTCAAAAATCCTCATCATCAGGATTGCAATAGAAAATTTTTCTCTGACCCTTGGTCCGTTGTCTGGGCTCTGGTGACCTCAATTTTGGTTTCTCCTTACATTTCTGTGCCTGTAGTGAGTTTGTGTCAAAGTCTTTGGGGTTTGTGATTCATGGAAGAAAGTTGTTGGAGGGTAGGCTGGGGAAGAGAGATTGAAATGAATGGCATGGACAGGAGAGAGCAGAACAGGAAACTTTCTCAGAAGATGAAGTAGCAAAATAAATAAAGGAAAGAAAGGTAACACACCTGCCTAGAAAATGAAGTGCAGACCTATGCAATCCCTGTTTTAGCCCGAACTGTTCCCCTGTCCACTAGACCTTGGGTTATGGTGAGGGCTCTAGTCTTTTGGACGAAACAATAAACCAGGGTCCTATGTGCTACATGCAGGCAGCACACGTAAAATAAAAACTACGGCAACTAGTTGTCCAAGGTAACATTCTGTAGAAAGAAAGCCACTCTGAGTGATAGGGAAACAAGTACACGTGTGTACAGACAGGAAAAGAAGGATTTCAAACAAGGGTGGCACAGCTTTAGTGACAACACACTCTGCTCTCCCTGAAGAGAGCAGCCAAAATTTCACTGATAATGTGAGTGTGGTATACAATGCAATATTTTATTTTATTTTATTTTTGTAAATTTTTTTTTTATTGAGTATAATGGAATAAGTACTTATGTGCTTTTTTACATCCAGTCCCCGTGCGTATGCAGCTTTGTAAACTTTTTACATCTGTTCCCACCGGCACACAATGACCTACTCTTACAAAAAGCAGAACAGGATTTAACATGTGTGCAAGATGTTCTGCGTGTGTTCGCACACGGGACCTCGGTTTAAAGTCTCATCCAAAGGACTTTTGGGGAGAGTGGAGTCTGCAGTGATGTTAACACCTGGAGGAAATATCCCCTTGAATACAATGCAATCCAAAACTATGCAATACAATATGATGAATACAATACAATTCTTTCCCTATGAATAAAGTTGAACAGGGCCCTGTTGCAGAATTCTGAACTACACTCCAGACATCAGCCACTGCACGTGGTAAGGGACATAATCCGGGATGCCTTTACGCTGTGGAGCAACGCCACTCGCTGCAGTTCATCGAGGTCATGTCGGCAAAGCCGACATCATGATACAGTTTGCCTCCCGATACCACCAGGATGGCTACCCCTTTGACGGAAAAGGTACCTGTCGTTTTTTTTTGGGGGGGGGGGGGGTAGTTAATTCTTTTGTTTCGAAGATAACCAATGAGTCATTTATTTTTCAATTATTTGTTTTATTTTATTCTTTTTTTATTTTGAGGATAATGGAGTAAGCACTTGTGTGGGTTTTTTTATGTCCTGTCTCTGTGTGAATGTGATTTTGTGAATTTTGTCACCCATTCCCACCGGCACAAATGGCCTACTCTTCCAAAAGGCAGTGCAGGTTGTTAACATGTATGCAAGATGATGTGCGTGCATTTGCATACAGGACCTCGGTTTATAGTCTCATCCGAAGGACTTTTGGGGGAGTGGAGTCGGCACTGACATAAACTCCAGGGGAAAAATCCCCTCGAATGGGTATCTCAGTGGTGTCTGGAACCTGCGCTTGAATTCAGTTCATCAAATCACGAGTGCAGTGCTTTAACTAACAGGCTATCCTCTGTGTATGTGTACATGTGTGTGTGTGCGTGCGTGTGTGCATTGGTGAAATTTTTGGGGAGATTCTGGCTTCCATACTGAGAAAGCAAGGCTGTGTACTGATCTGGGTTTTTTGTCTCCCCTCCCTGGTCCTTGTGTAGAGTTCCTAGGTTCACTACTGGGGCGTGCTTTTGCATAATTATGTGACGGTTTTCCCACCATGAACTAAGGTAGCCGCATCCCAACTTCAGGAAGAAGTTCTCGTGCATGGAGTCACGTCCTGAAAGCTAGGGGCCGGACCCTGCTCACAAAGATCCATGTGATGTACCAATTTCCAAGGAAGGTTGCCATGCACGATGTATTCAGGGGTCACTCTGCCACTGTTGGAAAACATACAGAAACAACACTGGTCATGGCGCTCAGCAAGTGAGCTCACATATATATATATATATATATACACATGTGTGGGACAGGATGGCCTGGTGGTTAGGGTGATTGATGTATGCATGATCTGCTGACCTGGGTTTGATTCTCGTTCAAAAGGAGTTTTCTCTCTGGAGTTATCATCAGTGCCAACTCCACTCTCCCCAAAAGTTTTTTTCGGATGAGACTATAAACCCAGGTCCCGTGTGTGAATGCACGCAGAACATCTTGCGCACACGTTAAAACCTGTCCCGCTTTTCGGAAGAATAGGCCATTGTGTGCCGGTGGGAACAGATGACAAAACTGCATACACATGGGGACTGGGTGGAGAAAAAAAAAGCATGAGTGCTTATTCCATTATCTTTGAAATAAGAGAATAAATTTTTTAAAAAATTTAATGTGCACTCATGCACTTTTATATACATGCGTGCACGCATGCATACACACACACGCACACGAGTTGCAAAGCACAGACGAGAAAGCAATACAGTTGCAACCCATTACATGTCAATTGTCAATACCCTAAAGTCTTGTTCAGAGCAGGATTACGTCATGATAATGTCATGAGTAGATGCTTTTTTGAGTTTTGTATTTTAATGCTGTTTGCTTTTTTTTTGTTGTTACGGGTTGTTTTTTTAAAATCTGAAACGCACCATGTCTAGGCCTTTGGCTCGTCACTTTATCACATCAGGACCGATATAGGTAGAATTATGACTCAACTCCAATGAGTAAATTTTGCATACTCACTTTGGAAGATTTTGTTGTTTGGTTGTTGTTTTTTTGTCTTGGTTTTTGTTGTTGTTTGTGGAGGTGGGGTGTGTGATTTGTTGTTGTTTGTTTATGTTTGATTTATACCTTTTTGTGAACTAGGAATGATTCTGGCACATGCGTTTTTCCCGGGAGCTGGGAAAGGAGGAGATACGCACTTCGATGAGGATGAATTCTGGATGACCAATTCTTCAGATGGTACGTGGTTTTTGAATGGCTGTTAACTTAGACTTTTGTTACCTTTTGGTTTTTTTCTGTCTGCCTTTCTCTCTTTTTTCTTACTGACTTATTTGGGGTTTGTTTTGGTCTTTCTCTGTGTGTGTGTGGTGTGTGTGTGTGTGTGTATTATTGTTTGTGTGGTTTTGTGTTTTCTTTTCAAGTGTGTGTGTTCATTCTGCAAATCAAAGCCAGAAGGTTAATGGGTTGTGTACCTGAATTTCTCTGTGTTTTTTTTTTTTTTTTAAGATAATAAAGTATTGGGATTTTGTTGTACCTTCAGTTATGTGTAAAAGGCAAATATACTTACTTGCCTTGGTTTGATAAATTGGTTTAAATTAAAGACTCTTTCAGTCAGTGTATTAGATAAATGTGTAGTGTGATGAGGAAAAAGAGTGATGAATGATTTTATCAAAACATTCTGTTGTGCTTTCCATTTTTATATAAACTTCCTTATGCTGATATTGATGTATGTATGGATTTTGCTGGCGCTAATGAGATATTTTATGAGGCTTGCTTAAATTGTAATATTTCTGTTGCTATCTCAACCTGTGATTGTGTGTGTGTGTTTGACATCAAGTGCTGTCAACTTTTAAGTATCATCAACTTCCCAGTTTGACAAAAAAATAGAACTGAATGTCAAAGTCCTTCGGATGGGACTATAAACCGAGGCCCCGTGTGCGAATGCATGCAGAACATCTTGCGCACACGTTAAATCCTGTTCCGCTTTTCGAAAGAGTAGGCCATTGTGTACCGGTGGGAACAGATGACAAAATTTACAAAACCACACGGGGACTGGATGTGGGGAAAAAAGCTCATGAGTGCTTATTCCATTATCCTCGATTTTTTTTTGTAATGTTATCTGAGCGCTTTGATTTGTTGCTTTACAAGATTCAGCACTATATAAATTCCACACATTATTATTATTATTATCATGTGACTGTTTAATGTATATTGTTTGGTGATGCATGTTGTGTAATTATGAAACGCCACTCAAAATTCCTCAGCTGCGAAATTAAAGCAGTCTTCAGTCCTGAGCCTTGGTCTGCTGTTGTAGGGGTGGATCTCTTCATGGTTGCTGCTCATGAGTTTGGCCACGCGTTGGGGCTTGCTCACAGCGCCGAGCCCGGAGCTCTGATGTACCCGTGGTTCCAGGGGTTTTCCGGCAAGTTTGTGCTGCCCAGAGACGATGCCAGGCGAATCCAGAGCCTCTATGGTAGGAAGGCAGTCGTTGGGTGTTTGACTTTTTTTGGGGGTTTTGTTAATGTCACTTTTGTTGTTGTTGAAACTTAAGCTGACATGGTGTGTTT
Source organism: Rapana venosa (assembly GCA_028751875.1). Classification (NCBI taxonomy): domain Eukaryota; kingdom Metazoa; phylum Mollusca; class Gastropoda; order Neogastropoda; family Muricidae; genus Rapana; species Rapana venosa. The sequence goes on from CM054156.1 coordinate 5,797,077, forward strand.
TGTGGGGTTTTTTTTAATGTTAACTCTTCACAGAAAAAGAAAATAGAATGGAAATGTACAGGAAGACGCATGAGACTATAAACCGAGGCCCCGTGTGCGAATGCATGCAGAACATCTTGCGCACACGTTAAATCCTGTTCCGCTTTTCGAAAGAGTAGGCCATTGTGTGCCGGTGGGAACAGATGACAAAATTTACAAAACCGCATACACACGGGGACTGGATGTAAAAAAGCACATGATATTCCATTATCCTCGATATAAAAGAATAAATAAATAAATAGGCAGGATCAGGGTTGGGTTTTCCTTTGGTTTTGTTTCAGTTTTTTCCCATTCTTTGGCTAGAGCTCCAAGGTTCACCAATGGTGAGATTTTGCGTACATAACTGTTTTTGCTCACCATTAAGGTAGCCGCATTCCGACTTTGGGGATAGGCGGGTTTGAATCATGGGCCCTGTAACATTCATGCTGTGTGCAAGTTTGAGTTACATGCCCTGTATCGTTACTGTTTGTGTGTTCTCCCAGGTCCACCGCAAGAGGACAGAGATTTTCCTGTGCAGTTGATTCCCCGAGCTAGGGAAGATGACGATTTGTCCCAGGATTATGACGACGACGACGACGACGGCTCCAAGTCCAAAGGGAGTGACGAGCAGCCGCCGGATCCTTGTTCGACGCCATTTGATGCCGTCACCATCATCCGCTCTGATGTCTTCCTCTTCATTGGAAAGGTCAGTTTGGGGTTTTTTTGGTTTGGAGTTTTTTTGTTTTTCAGCTAGAGTTCTGCGGCCGTTCTTACCCCCATAAAGGTACCTGCATTCCAACTTCGGGGATAGGTCAGTTTGTTTAGCCCTTGTAGTGCTGAATACTTAGAGCTCCAAGTATCAGCAAAGGTGAGATTTTGGTTTATTCTGCATGATGCAACTGTTTTCACGTGCCATTAAGGTAGCAACATTCCAAATTCGGGGATTCTTTTTAAACGTGACACCACCAGTGTGCATGCATTCAACAAAATTTTGTTGTTGTTTTTTGGTCATCCGTTCGAACGCAGTCAGTTACCAACTCGCCCCCCTTCTAAAACATTCCAGCATCCCAATGAGCACCAAGGCAAAACTCATCAATGCCATCTTCGTTCCAACACTCACATACCAGTGTCAGACATGGGCCCTAACAAAAGTCTTAGAGAGAAAATTGGTCACATGTGAAATGCGCTGCCTGAGAAAAGCTGTCAACAAGACCAGACGCGACAAGATCAAGAATGAGGTGATCAGAGACATGGTCGGACTACACCAATTCTCCACCATATTGAACAACAAAGGATCAGGTGGTTTGGTCACCTCACTAGAATTTCCGCCCCAAACCCGCCAGCCCTACGGGATAACCCAAATTACAATGGCTGGAAAGCCAGAGGTGACCAAGGAGACGATGGAGCGGGGCTCGTGGCGACACCTGCGAACCCCTGACCTGTCCTCATCAAGCCCCCTGCCTTTTCTGCGAAGACTTTTCTCC
>CM054156.1:5799078-5809078 GCA_028751875.1 Rapana venosa
AAATTTTGATCTTTTGCTTTGTGTGTGTTTGTTTTTTTTTTTGTTCTCCCTCTCTCTCTCTCTTCCTCTCTCTCTCTTCTCTCTCCTCTCTCTCTCTCTCTCTCTCTCTCTGATTCCAAAACCAGCGGTAACGACGCAAGATGTTGAATATCGCCAGAAATGTGAGTGTTGGATTCTTGTGTCGTTTGTGCTAGTGTACACGTGTGTATTTTGTGTGAGACTATGTGTGTGTGTGTGCAATGAGAGGGAGAGTACATGTGTGTGTGTGTGTGGTGTGTGTGTGTGGTTTTTTGTGAAACACGAGTGAGCGCGCGCCCGTGCGAGTTAGAAAAGAGATACATAGAGTATACACATGATTATAGCATAGCATGGCTGGGGTGTGTGTGTGTGTGTATACACTCGTGCACGCTCGTATATTATACAACGCTAATGTGCTCGAGAGTTCGCTCGTGCGAGTTATGGCAATGCACGTCTGCGCCTGAGAGGGCGCGTGCGCGTACGCCCCGCGCGTGAAACCCTCACTTAACGCGCATAGGGTTGACAGATTGGTAACTGGAGCATTCTCATATCACACAAGTCGACAAAAGGGGACAAATCGCCGTCAGACAAAGCTTGTCACATTAACCGCAGCACACGATTGTCGTTCGTCATCAACTTGAAGAAGGGAAAAAGTTGAGAGAGAGAGAGAGGGGTTGGTGAGTGTGGTGTTTGTGTGTGTTGTTGTGTGTGAGAGAGAGAGTTTGGGGAAACACATAAACAAACAACAGAAAACAACAACAGAAGGACGGAAATAAATAAAATTAGAAATCAGGAAACGTACATGGAGAGAGAGGGGAGAGAGAGAGAGACATGCGCGCGCGCGCGCGCACACACACACAACACCACACACACACACACACACACACACACACACACACACACACACACACTACAGAGAGTCAGACACACTAAAAGGTAGAAATACAAGCCAGACGCGAGTCATTCCCTGATTAATCGAGAAAAAAAATCGACTCTTGCCCTCCCCTCCCCTTTCTCCTCTGTGTTTGTGTGTGGGTTGAAAGAAAAGATGCGTAGGAGGTCATAATTATTTGATGCTTTAAAAAAAAAGTGAGGGGGGGGGGGGGGGGGTTTAGGAGAGAGGGGGGAGGGAGAAGAAATAGATTGCAAAGATGGAGAAAACATAAAGAGAACGTAGAACGATAATTACGTTCAGAAATCGCACGTGACATATTTCGAAGACTCTCTCTCTCTCTCTCTCTCTCTCTCTCTCTCTCTCTGTCTCGATGTTTTGTCATCAGTTTGTAAATGTCACGTGGAAACTACACGCACACGGTCCTGAAGCTAAAGCGTGAGAGAAAACCAACAGAAAAACTTGGGGAAAGAAATTTTGAGACCAGAGAAATTTTACACGGAGGAAGCGGCGACGTGTGTGTGTGTTTGTGTTTTTGTGTGTGGTGTGTGTGTGTGTGTGTTGTGTGTGTGGGGTGTGTGTGTGTTGTGTATGTGTGTGTGTTGTGTTTTGGTGTGTGTGTTATGTTGTGTTATGTGTGTGTGTGTTGTGTTTTGGTGTGTGTTTGTGTTTTGGTGTGTTTTGTTGTTTTTTGGGTTTGTGTGTTGTGTTTTGGGTGTGTGTGTTGTGTTTGTGTTTGGGTGTGTGTGTTATGTTGTGTTGTGTCGTTTTTGGAGTGTGGTGGGGTGTGATGTGTTGTATTGTATTTTGTGGTGTGTTGTGTGGGGGGGGGGGGGGGGGGGGGTTATGTATTGTATTGTGTGTTTGTTGTGTGTGTGTTATATTGTGTTGTGTGGGGTGTGAAATCTGTTGTTCATTATGTTTAAGAGAGTTGCATGCGTGTAATGATTTGAGTGAAAGCGCTTCGATTTGTTTTTTTTTTTTTTACAAGATTCAGCGCTATATAAATTCCATATATTATTATTATTATTATTATTATTATTATTATTATTGTGCGTGGTGTGCGCGCGCGGGGGCGCGTGTGCTTTTTCTTAGAAAAAGAGGTATCTTGGAAGCTGGAGTTTACTGCGTGTTGGGGAGGGGGGGGGGGGGGGGGGGCACGGTGCGTGCATTCGCATGCAACGGTGTTTTGGTAGGGAAATATGATGTTTTGGAAAATGGGAGGAGTGTGGTGTGTGTGAGAGAGAGAGAGAGAGAGAGAGAGAGAGAGAGAGAAGAGAAATTTGGGTTTATGTTAAATTTGTAATTCTATGTGTGTTGTGTGTTTGTTGGCTTGTGTGTGTGTGCTTGTGTTTTGTGTGTGTGAGAGAGAGAGAGGAATCTGGGTTTATGTTAAATTTTTTAACTCTGTGTGTGTTTGAGAGAGAAGAGAAAACTGGGGTTAATGTTAAATTTGTAAACTGTGTGTGTGTGTGTGTTGTGTGTGTGTGTGTGTGTGTAGGGGGGGGGTGGGTTTTGTCGGTTGTGTTTTTTGTGTTGTGTTGTTTTTGTTGATCAACTACGGCAAAGTTGGAAGGTGGTGATATTTTTTTTAAAATTTGGACAGAGAGACAGTTAAGTTTGTTTTTGTTTAAAACCATTTTTGAGGGTTAATTTTTGTTGTTGAAATTATTGTTCGTGAAAGTTCGGTGTTATGTGGGTACGTTTGTAATGTTGTCAGTATTAACTTTATTTCTGGTTTGTTTTTTTTCTTCGTTAATTCACACACTTAACACTCACACACGCACACACACAGGCAGGCAGGAACGCACGCACACATTCACACACACACACCACACACACACACACGACTCACACGACTCACTCACAACACACACACCACACACACACACACACACACCCACACACACACCACACAACACCACAACACCACCCAACACACACACACACAACCCCACACACCACTCAAAACACACACACACACACACACACACACACATATTACCACGCGCACGCACACACACACACCACTCACGCACGCACACACACACGCACAAACACACACTCATCTCACCCTCAACACAAACTCACATTCGCCCACTAACACAACGCACTCACACTCATAATCACCCAGCCACACACACACAACACACACACACACATTGTCCTCGATATAAAAGAATAAATAAATAAAATTAAATAAACACGCACGCACGCCCCGCGCGCACACACACACCACACCCCACACACACACACCACACACACACACACCACACACAACACACACAGTTCGGACATAAAGTTGGGCAATTGATACAAGTCGGTTTAACAGTATATCTTTACGTCGGACTTGGAAGGGCATTTCCAGTCAATTTCAAAATTAACAATCATTGAAACACTAGCATTTAGGCTTTTTGGGGGGAGGGGGGGGGGGATGGGGAAGGGGGTAGTTGGTAGTTGATTAAGGTATGGGGCTTGTTTTGAGTGTGATTGGAGGGTTTTGGGGGTTTGTCTTAGAAAGCGAAATTGCCAGCGCTCTCGGGCATGTTAATTTACAGCTCTTGCGCGAATTTTCTGTTCCTTCTGTGTGTGTGTGTGTGTGGTGTGTGTGTGGGGTTGTGTGTGTGTGTTGTGTGTGTGTGTGTGTGTGTGTGCGCGGACGCACGCGGCGCTTGTGTGTGTGAGTCTGTGTCTTTTCCCCCTCCCCCTCTCTCTCTTCTTCTCCTTCCCTCGTTGTCTTAGCCCCTCCTCTCTCTCTCTCTCTATCTCTTTCTCTTTCTCTCTCTCTCTCTCTCTCTCTCCTTTCTCTCTCTCTCCCTCCCTCTCTCTCTCTCTCCCCCCCCCCTCTCTCCCCCCCTCTCTCTCTCTCCTCCCTCTCCCCCCCTCCCTCACTCTCTTTCCTCTCTCCCTCTTTCTCCCTTTTTCTCTCCCTCCTCTCTCTATCTCCTTATTTTTCCTTTTCTTTATCTTTTTTTCTTTCATGTTTGGGGTTTTTCTTTTCTTTTGGCTTTTCATCTCCTCGTTTTTGTTTTTTTTGTTTTGTTTGTTGTGTTTTTGTGTGTGTGTGTGTGTTGTAAGCCTTCTAACCCCAACCCCCCCCCCCCCCCCCCCCCTTTTGTGTGTTTTGTGTGTGTGTGTTTTTTATTTTCCCCATTGAAATTTTTTTTCTCGTCTTTATTTCTTTTCTGGAAAATTTTGTGTTCAATTTTTTTAACTGCTTTATTTTTTTTTTTTTGTTTTCGGGGTGTGTTGTTTTTTTCTTCCCTTCTGTGCTCTTTTTCTGTTTTTGTTGATGTTTTTTTGGGTTATTTTTGTTGTTTTTGTTTTTTTCTTTTTTTCCCATATTTCTGTTTTTTCCTTTTTTCTTTCTGTTTTTTCTTTTTTCTTCTTTTTTTTTCCCTCTTTTTTTTCTTGCTTTCTTGCTTCCTTCTCCCCCCCCCCCCCCCCCCCCCCCCCCCCCCCCCTCCCCCCCCCTCCCCCCCCCCCTTCTCGTCTCTCTTTGAATTGGGGCGATATTTTTTTCTTTTTCCTTCTTTCTTCATTCTCCCCATCTCTCTCTCTCCCCTTTCTCCTTTTCCTCTCTCCCCTTCTCTTCTCTCCTCTCTCTCCCCCGGTCCTCTCTTCTTCGTCTGTTTCTCACTCTCTGTCTGTCTCCCCCCTCCCCCCTCCCTCTCTCTCTCCCTCCCTCCCTCCCCTCTCCTCTCTCCCTCCCCCCTCCCCCTCTATCTCTACTCTCTCCTCCCTCATTCCCCCCCCTACCCCCTCTCCACCCCCCCCCTTCCTCTCTCCCCTTTCCCTTCCTCCCTTTTCCCCTCTCTCTCTCCCTCCCGCCCCTCTCTCCTCTTCTCTCTCTTCTCCCCCTTTTCTCTCTTCTCCCTCTCTTCTCTCCTCTCTCTCTCTTCTCTCTCTCTCCTCTCCCTCTCCCCCTATTTTCGTTCAGAATTTGAGAAGGGATTTTTTAATTGTTTTTTTTTTGGTAAAAAGGGAAAAGGGAGGGAAATCGATTTCGGTGCCTTTGATCTCCCTTGTTTGGGTTTTATTCCTCCCTTTTTTTCCCCTTGTCTTCCCCAGTCATTTTTTTTGGGGGGGCCTTTTTCCCTCATTTGAATTCCCGATAGTTTAAAAAGAAAGGAGGAGGAGGGGGGGGGATGAAGGGGGAAAGGAAGAGGGAAAATGGGAAGAACGAGTGAAAGGTTAAAAAAAAAAACAATAGGGAAAAAAAAAATTTTAAAGAGGAGGGATTAGGAAAAAAAAAAATTGTTGGGTTTTTTTTTGGGTTGGGGTTTTTTCCTTTTTACGGATACAGGCTTTTAAAAACTCTCTCTCTCTCTCTCTCTCCCTTCTCTCTCTCTCTCTCTTCTCTTTCTCTTCCCTTCCCCTCCTCTCCTCTTCTCCCCCCCCTCTCCTTTTCTCTCTCTCCCCCCCCCCCCCCTCCTTCCCTTTTCCCCCTCCCCTCCCCCTCTTTCTCTCTCTCTCCTTCCCTCCCTCTCTCTTTTCTCCTTCCCTCCCTCCTCTCTCCCCCCCCTCTTCCCCCCTATCTCTTTTCTCTCTCTCCCCCCTCCCCCCCACCCCCCAAAATGACGTTATGTTTTTTGTGCCCAGTCCCCTTCCTGCATTCCCCTTTGAATGGGGATCTCGCTTTCACATCAAACTTTTGTCATATTCTCTGTCTCTTGTCTGTCTGTGTCTGGTCTGTCTGTCTCTCTCTCTCTCTCCTTTCTCCCCTCTCTCTTCTCTCCTTTCTCTTCCTCTCTCTCTCTCCTCTCCTATTGTGCGCAGCCCCACTTTTTTTTTGTGTAAAGCTTCAAAAATAAGAAGAAAATTTTAATCCAAAATTGATTTTTTTTGGCGACTTTGTGTTAAACGTAACTTTTTGGTCTGTGTTTTGTTTTAAAGTGTGTTGTGTGTGTGTGGGGGCGCGTGGGGTGCGTGCGTGTGTGTGTGTGCGTTGTTGGCGTGCGTATCTTTTTAAAACCCAAAAAAACTAAGAAAATTTGGGCAACCCCCTTCATAGGGCCAAGGGCCCCTTTTTGTAAATAAATCGTTCGATTTCCCTCCCTCTTCTCTCTCTCTTTTCCCCTCTTCCCCTTCTCTAACTCTTCTCTCTCCTCTCTCTCCCCTTCTCCGGGGGCGTAAAACTGATCTTGCGATCTTTAAAGTCGCAGAAAAACATCGCACAAAAAATTTGGGCGATTGCCAGTGACAGTGAAAAGAAAACTTTTTCTTTGAAGTTTGGAAACAGGTAGTTTAGGGCCACCCTTCTGGACCTTTGGTGTTTCGAGCCAGGTGTGGATGTTTTCGACCCTGTATACCTGGCTTTATTTTAAAAAAGAGCCGGGGAAAAAACCCGGGCCATGCACTTTGCCACTCGACATTTGCCCCGGGCCGTTTGAGGGTTTTTCCCCTAGGCCGCTCCTCACCCTAAAGTTTTGGGCGGACTGCTTTTTACGATGTGGCGTTGACAGCCCCCGGGGGCCTGAAACCCCCAAACCCAGAATCCTTGAGGCAACACGACTGACCAGTGGGGGGAGGGCGAGCCAGGGGCGGACAAAAAAACGGCGCTTTTTTCGGGAAACAGGGGCAGACGTCTCCCCCTTTTTCCCCCTGATGGAACAACGCTAAAGGAGTTTTAAAACTATACTGAAAGGATTTCAAAAATAAACAAAACTGTAGAAGGGAAAAGATGGAAAAAAAATAGAAGGGTTTTTATTGAAAAATTTTCTGTGCTACAGAGGGGGGTGGTGGGTGGGAGAGAGGAGATGTTTTTGGACAAAAAAAACCAGGACTGACAAAGCCCAAAACATGCCCTTTAAATAAACAGGATGATCCCTAAAACCCAAAAACGATGCCCTTAGGGGGAAACCCTAAGCGCAACAATTTTGGTTTTCCCTTTTCCCAGGGCAAAAAAAAAAAACCCTAACGGACAAAAAAATAATGTGAAGGCATGATCAAGACTTTTTTGACTGACACACGGGAAAAAGCACGAGACATAATTTTGGGACAGAGTCCACCGTCTAAGTGGAAAAACCTGACTCCCCCGATTATACACTTTTGCGTTTCAAAAAAGGACAAAGTAAAAATACTTAAAGAAAAAAAAAAAGTTAAAAGGCAGCGATGTTTTTTTTGCAAGACTTCCTCCACTCGCGTACGCGAAAAAATACGGAAACTGACTCCTCATTTTAAAAGAAGCACGAAAACCGGGGGAAAAAAATCTTCAGGGTTTTTTGACCCCCCTTGTCATTGGGGAACCCGCACAAACCTCGACAGAAATGACAGACTTACGCCCAAAAAATGGGAAAATTGGGCCCGGGCCTACGATCTGCCCCAAATTTTTAAACTTGGGTAGTAAAAAAATGTTTGACACCCACAGAGAGCCCCTACTGTGACATTCACGCACGGAAATGTTGAAGAACTTTGGGCGGGAATTGTTTATTTTGTCTGAGACACGTGGAGGTTAAGGGAAATGATTGACAGCCGGGAAAGGGTGAAACGTTTTGTTAAATTAAAAGTGCATACCGTTTATTATGACAAATGATGAGAATTTGGGGTCATTTTTAAAAATAATTCATCTAAGGGTTTTAAATAAACGACCTTTTTTTTTTCTTTCTTGAAATTAATGGTTTTGCTTTCAAAAATAAAAGTTTATGATTTCATTTCACTGTTTGCAACTTTATTTATTTTGTTTGGTTGAGCATTTGTGGAAAAATGTGACCGAATATTTTTTACTGTCTTTACATTTGTTTTGAAAAACCTCAACTAATTTTTTACTAAACAAGGAAGGTTTTTCAGGGGGTTTTGGGTTTTTTTTTTGATAAAAAATAGTTCATGCCATTTTTAAAAATTTAAAATTGAAATTGAAAATTTTTTTTGTGTATTTTTCTTTTTGGATAAACAACTTTTTGGGTACTTTGAAAGTGTGCTTTATGGTGTGCTTAAATTCCACCAGAGGATCTCCGTTTTAAACGTTCTTTTTGAAAACGAAAATGGATACATTTTACGGAAAAGCCCTGATTGATTTTTTAAACTGAAGTATGATCTTTTTGTAAATCCTGTGTGGAGTTTTAAATTTGAAAGAACGGCAATTTTGGTAAAATAAACGGGGGAAATTCTGTTTCTAAACTTTCAATGCGAAATTTCCGGCACCAGGCTGTTCGCTGTTCCCCAAGTTTCCCCTAAGTTAAAAATAATTAGGAAAACTTTTTTATTAAATTTTTGGTCCCAATTTAAAAAAGTCGGGAAAATTTTAAATGGGTATGTAACGGCGACCGTGAGGGTTGCTAACATACCTATCAACTCTGGAAGTAGTGTAAATAAAATTTTTTTTAAATTTTCTGAAAAATTTGTTTTCAAACGGGTGGGGGACCCCGTTGAATTGCTAAAAACTGAACGAATAGCCTGATAAACATGCCTTTTAAAAGGTTTAAAAAGTGAACTTTCCAAGCAAAATTCTGTAAAAACTCGTAAATTTAAAGCCCATTCCAAAAAAACTTTCAAAAAATGGAAAGGGAAAATAATGACATGCAAACTGTTTTTAAAAGAATACCCCAAATTTCTTCAGTTATATTTCACGAAAAAATTAATACAGCAATTGATTTGATTGACTTTGACATTAATGCTGTTTTTAGATATGTTTTAATGAATCTATAAAAGAGTGGCCGAGTGTATACGAAATGTTGTCTTAAAAAACCCATAAAAACAGGGGGTTTGTTTGACAATAAATTTTTTTTAACAACAAAAGACAGGAGAAGATTATTGAAAAAATCGACGTACTTTAGACGTACAATTTCGAAAATAAAATATCCCAAATATTTTAAGAGGGGAATAAAAATTTCTGTTAAAAAGGGAAAAAGAAAGATTTTAAATTGCTCAATTGTTAATAAACTTTAAACTCAAATACAATCAAAGAGTATTTTGGGAAAACAAATTCAAAAAAGGCTTCTATTAAAAAAAATTTTTGCCTAAAAATAAATCACCCCTTAAAACAGCGGGTTTCACCCTTTTAAATCTTTTTGCTAACAAGGAAGTAAGAAAATTAAAAATGAATTGGGGATAAAACCGAATTAAAAGAAACAGGGGTTTTTAATCGCCAATATCTAGAGAGGAAGTACTTTTTCGAAAGTAAGAAAACTGAAAGACCGCAAGGCTTTTCGGGGCCAAAGGCCCTTTTTGGGTGAAGTGAATAAAAACTACAATGAACGGGTTTTTGCGGGTTTTTTAAAAAAGCTCTTTAATGTTTTGTTTTACCAATTTGGGGTTAAATTTTCCAAAAACATGGGCAGAATCATTGTGTTGCCCCCTTTATTTTAAAAAAAAATGATACTAATAATCCCCAATAAAATAAAAAGTATTTCCCCTTTGCAATTTCAGTAAATAAATTGTTTACAAAAATTATTTAAACAAAAATACAAGATGGGTAAAAGAAAATGATATTACCGGGGATTTTCAAGCTGGATTTTAAAAAAGGGTAAATCAACAATAATCATATGTTTTCATTGTTAGGGCCCCAGTGGGAGAAACAATTTTTCCCCTTTAAACCTAAATTTTATTGGGTTTTATTGATTTCGAGAAAGCCCTTTTTATTCCCATAAAAAAGAAGTTTTCTGTGGCCCAATTTTTTCTAAGAAAGGGAAAAAATGGGAAATTACATTCATGTATTAAAAACCATGTAAAAAGCATGTAAAATTAAGTTAGGGGTGGGGCCGCCTGACCGAATTTTTTAACTGTACGGGAGGGGTTAAACAGGGGGGTGTTTTGCAAATCCAGTTTTGTTTTTTCTTTTTTTAAACGAAATGGGAAAAGAAATAAATTTATAAAGGGAAAACACGGTGCCAAAAAAATTCCTTGCAGTTCATTTGAACTGTTTTTTAATTTTGTTCTTGCAGAAGACAAATTTTTTTATTGTCAAGGGCGCTATAGGGTTTCAGGGTTTAGTTTTAATAAATTTACAGCGTGCGCTGCCCCCCCCTTCCCCCCGGTTGAAAGTTAATCTGAAGAAAAGCAAAATCATTTTGTTTTTGGAAAGGCGGGTTTTTTTAGTGGGTAGGGAGAGGGGGGTTTTGATAAAAAAAGTAATGCCTGTTTGTTAATGCA
>CM054156.1:5819078-6019078 GCA_028751875.1 Rapana venosa
GTGTGTGTGTTGTGGGTGTGTGTGTGTGTGTGGTGTGTGTGTGTGTGTGTGTTGTGGGTGTGTGGTGTGTGTGTTGTGGGTGTGTGTGTGTATGTGTGTGTTCGTTGTTCAACTCGTCGGGTTTCTCTCTTGTCTGTGTGTCATTGCCTTCTGTTGTCTCTCTGTGTCTTGTCTTTTTCTGTCGATGTGTCTGTGTCTGTCTGTCTCTCTGTCTCTGTCTGTCTGTCTGTCTGTCTCTCTCTCTCCTCTCTCTCTTCTCTCTCCTCTCTCTCTCTCTCTCTCTCTCTCTCTCTCTCTCTCTCTCTCTCTGTGTTCGTGTGACGTGTGTGTCTCTCTGTCTCTGTCTCTGTCTGTCTCTCTCTCACTCTTCTGTGTGGCTCTGTCCGTCAATGTGCCTGTCTCCTTGTGTCTTGTCTGTCTCTGACTCTCTGTCTCTTTCTCCCTGTCTCTTTCTCTATCTCTTCTCTTCTCTTCTCTTCCCTCTCTCTGTCTCTGTTTGTGCGTCCGTGTGACTTGTGTGTCTGCCTCTGTCTGTCTGTCTGTCTGTCTCTCTCTCTCTCTCTCTCTCTCTCTCTCTCTCTCTCTCTCTCCTCTCTCTCTCTCTCAGCTAGTGTCAGTCCAGGATTAAGACTGATTTCATCTGCATTGTTATTAATAATAACATCAGTAATCTATGGAATTACAAAAAAAATTGTTTAGAGTGCGGAATCTTGTTAAAGCAAACACACACCAAAGTGCATCTCCCGATGTAGTGTACTGCCGGTATTGTTTTGTCGTGTGATGATGTGATATGGTATAGTATAGATCATGTCGCGTCGGAATAATGATATATTGATGTTTGTGGTTCTGCCTAGAACGAGGCAAGGGCTGTTGCCGTATGTCTCTTTGTCTATCTCTCTGTCTCTGCTTGTCTGTCTGCCTTTATGTCTGTCTCTGTCTCTCGCTCTCTGTGTTTCTGTGTCTCTGTCTCTATCTGTCTCTGGCTCCCTGTCTATCTCTTTTCTGTCTGTCTCTCTCTGGCTCTCTGTCTGTCTGTCTCTCTACCTCCCCCCCTTACGCGGGGGGCGGGATAGCCTAGTTAACCACGCTCGCAATCTGACGACCCGGGTTCATTTCCCGTTCAAGAGGATATTTGCCCCTGGAGTTAACATCAGTGCAGACTCCACTCTCCCCAAAAGTCCTTCGGATGGGACTATAAACCGAGGCCCCGTGTGCGAACGCACGCAGAACATCTTGCGCACACGTTAAATCTCGTTCCGCTTTTCGTAAGAGTAGGCCATTGTGTGCCGGTGGGAACAGATGACCGAATTTACAAAACCGATTACACACGGGGACGTGATGTAAACAAGCACATAAGCGCTTATTCCATTATCATCGATATAAAAGAATAAAATTTGAAAAATTGTAAAACCCTCTTTCTCTTTCTTACCCTCTCTCTCCCCCCACCTCCGCCCTCTCTCCCCCCCCCCCTTTCTCTCCCCCCCCCCCCCCCCTTTCTCTCCCCCCTCTCTCCCCCTTCTCTTTTACTTTTCTCTTTCGCTCTGTCTCTATCTCTCCACAGGGCAGAACAGGTTTTAACGTGTGCAGGAGATGTTGTGCATGCGTTTGCACACAGGGCCTCTGCCCCGTCTAATAATATCGCTTTGAGTGAACAGACGACTAAATCGAAGCAACAACAGGACCTCGGTTCATAGTCTCATCCAAAGGACATTAGGGGGGAGTGGAGTCAGTAGGGATGTTAGCTCCAAGGGGGTAGAAAACAAGCAAGCAAGCAATCAAGCAAACAGAACAAAATCACCTCGAACGGGTGCTTCAATGTTGGCTTGAACCTGGGCTGTCAGATTGCAAGTTCAGTGTTGTTGTAACCACTAGGCTCTCTCTCTCTCTCTCTCATCTCTCTCTCTCTCTCTCTCATCTCCTCTCTCTCTCTCTCATCTCTCTCTCTCTCTCTCTCCTCTCTCTCTCCTCTCTCTCTCTCTCTCTCTCTCTCTCTCCAGAACAACACAACACACACACACACAGAACACAACACACGCACAACCCTTCCCCCCCCCCCCCCCCCCTACACACATATACAGAGAGATCACAACACACCACACAACCACACACACACACACACAGAACACAACACACACACACACAACGTGTCTAATATCACTTCACGTGAACAGACGTTAAATTGAAGAACAACAACAACACACACAAGCACACTCCTTCAACTCTCTCTCTCACCCCCCCCCCCTCAAAACACACACAACCCCCCCCCCCCCCCCACACACACACACGCACACACTACACACAAGCACCCCCCCCTCCCACAACCCCCCCCCCCCCCCCCCCCCAACACACACACACACACAAAACACACACACACACTCCAAAGATTTTCATGACCTTGTGGATTTACTATAAAGGAACGTTAGAAGTCGACATAAAAGAAAGAAAATTTTTTTGAATGACAGGCTGTGTGTGTGTGTGTGTGTGTGTGTGTGGTGTGTGTGTGTGTGTGTGTAACCCTCTCATCTGTAGATGCACTTCAAAGGGAACACAGTGTTTGATGGAATAGTCTGAAGCATAGGTATAAACAGGACAGACATTGAGGTTGAATAGTGTGTGTGTGTGGGTGGGGGGGGGGGGGGGGGGGGGGGGGGTGGAGTGTGGGAGGGGGTTTGTGTGTTGTGTTGTGTATTTATTCTTTTATTTCGAGAATAATGGAATTAGCACTCATGCGTGTGTGTTTTTTTTAACATCTAGTCCCCGTGCGTATGCAGTTCTGTCAATTTTATCATCCGTTTCCACCGGCACACAATGGCTTACTCTTCCGAAAAGCGCAACGGGTTTTAACGTGTGCGGAAGATGTTCTGCACGTGCATTCGCACACGGGACCTCGGTTTATAGTCTCATCCGAAGGACTTTTGGGGGAGAGTGGAGACGGTACTGATGATAACTCCAGAGGAAAAATCCTCTTGAACGAGATTCGAATCCGGGTCAGCAGATCACGAGCGCATCACTCTAACCACCAGGCTATCCCGTCCCCGTACACGTGTATGTGTACGCGCGTGCGTGCGTGTGTGTGTGTTTTGTGTGTGTATGTGTTGTGTGTGTGTGTGTGCACGGGCGCGTGTGAGTAGACTCTGTGTATGTGGTATTGCGCGCGCCCCCGTGTGAAAGGCGGAGAGGGGGGAGATGATCACATCCCCCCCAAATGGTTTGCGGTTAACCAGCACATGCGTCGCAGATTCGAACTTTTTGCTTCTCTGAATTAACACACACACCTCCCCCCCCCCCCCCCCCCCCCCCCCTCCCTCCTCTTCCTCCTTTTTTTCTGCCATTTCTGTCTGTCCCTCTCTCTCTCTCTCTCTCTCTCCTCTCTCTCTCTCTCTCTCTCTTCTGCCCTCTGTCCTCTCCCCTTTCTGTCTCTGTCTCTGTCTCTCTCCCTCCCTCCTCCCCTCCCACTCTCACCTCTCTCTCTCCTCTCTCTCCTTCTCTCCATGTCTTGTTATATATATGAAAATTGTGTGTGCTCGTGCGTGCGTATGCACGCGCCTTCGCGCGCATGTTTCTGCCGCACGTGCAGCACACATGCTTATTTATGTCATGCTCGCATCCACGCGCGCGCGCATACACACAACACACACACACACATACACACACAGATCTCTCTCTCTCTCTCTCTCTCACTCTCTCTCCTCTTTCTATCTTTTTTTATGTAATTGTGCTCGGCGTGGGCTGCTTTCGTCAACCTTCCATTGGGCTCCTGCCACTCTTATTTTGGGGGCTTTGCCTGAGGGGGGGGGGGGGGGGGGGGGGGGGGGGGTGGGGGGGGGGGGGGTACGACAGCGAGAAAGTCGAAACAGCTTTTTCTTTTTTTTCCCTTCATTTTTTTCTCGGCCGTGATAGGTGAGGGTGGAGTTTGTGCGTACTAAGGGAGGTTTGTGGGACTATTGATGATGGTTGTGTTTGTCGTTTTTTTTTTTGTCTTCTCTTCCTCGTGATCGTGGGGGGGATAGGATGGCCGGAGAAGTTTTGTTAGACGGCTTTGTATGATGTGTGTGTGGTGGTTGTATGTTGTTGTTGGTCGTGGTGGGCGGGTGGGGGGGGTGGGGGGGTGGGTGGGGGAGGGGGGGTTTGGTGGGGGGAGGGGGGGTTGGGGGGGGGTGGGTGTGGTGGTGGGTGGGGGGGGGGGGGGGGGGGGGGTTGGTGGTTTGTGTGGAGTGGGATGTGTGGGGGGTGGGATTGTGTGTGTTTGTGTGGGGGGGGGGGGGTTTGTGGGGGGGGGGGGGGGTTTGGAGTGTGGTGAGTTGTATTCTTTTAGTTTATGATTTTATCTATTGTTTTCGAGGTGAGTGAGTGTGTATGTGTAGTGAGTATGTGGGGTGGGGGTAGGGTGGGGTGGGGGGTGAGTGTTGTGTGTGTTAGGAGTGAGTGGAGGCACAGAGAGAGTTTGTGTAGTGAGTGTGGTGTGGGGGAGAGGGTGAGTGTGTGTGTGTGTGTGTGAGAGAGTGTATGCGCGCGCGCGTGTGTGAGTGAGTGTGTTGTGTGTGTGTGTGTGTAAGGACGGAGAGTAAGGAGGAGAAGGAGGCTTTGTAATGGAATTTCTGTCTCTGTTTTTGTCTTCGTCTGTGTCTGTCTGTCTTTGTGCCCGTCTCTACCTCTGTGTGTGTGTGTGTGCGCGCGCGCGCGCGCGCGTACCGTGCATGGCTGCGTGTGTGTGGGTTTATGTGGAAATTGAAAATTGATATAAAAAGCTTAAAGGAAACAAAAACCAATAATGAACTATGTTGAAAAAGAACTAGAAATTGAAAATGACAGAAAACAAAAATCTATCGCTCATGATATAAGAAACAGTGTGAGTATATGTTTTGTGTGTGTGCGCGCTCGCATGTGTGTGTGTGTGTGGGGGGGGAAGGTGTATGTGTTGGGGGGGGGGGGTGGCTTGTGTGTGCGCGCGTGTGCATGTATATGCTTTGTGTCCGTGCGTTTGTCTGTTTGCTTGCTTAATTCTTTTCTTACCTTCTCTCGACTCGCATTCTTCACACCATGCACGCTTTTCTCTGTGTTAACGAAACAAAGTTGACAGGGAAGGTTGATTTTAAACCATTGATGCTGGGAATAACAGCAAAGTGAGATGCTGTATAATAATAATAATGTATGGAATTTATATAGCGCTGAATCTTGTAAAGCAACAAATCAAAGCGCTGTGTGACCAGTGGCTTTCCCACTCATGGGATTCCACTTTGACAGCTTAGTTTTTGTGGTCAGTCTCGACTTATGGACATATGACAAGCGAGCTTGTCTTGCCAGTCCTTTGTGCTGCAGCTGGGGGCTGGTTGGCCTTTGGATGAACATCTCCAACGCTGACTGTCCTTATTCCCACTTGGCCAAGAGAGTGGGTAGGTGTGAGGGGCAAATGCCATCTCCCAATGTAATAAATTGTGCCCCAATTTTGAAACAGCAGTGCCTACTTGCTGTTGGAGGTCGTTGTCGAAAAAAAAAAGACAATGGACAAGTACTTCAGATGATAGAGTATGTAGTGTGACTGTAGACTGAAGCTTATAGTGGTATGTTGGACATGATAAACGATATGGCTGTTGCGAGTGGTTAAGCCTTTTGATTATCTATGGTCCATGAAGTCGTCGGTTTTCAAATCTCGGCAGCGGGCGTCTGGTGAGTTAGGGAAGGGATTTTTTTAACGTTTTCCAGGTAGTTGAAGTGCAAACCTGCCAGAGCCTATAATTTTCCCGTCTTATAAACGTGCAGATCAAAAATGATGGTTAAAGATCCTTCAATTATGAAGTGTATGATGGTTATGGAAACTTGTAACATCCCCAGCATGCATTTTTGTACCCCACGACCTGCCCTCCCCCCAAAAAAACAAATTAAACAAATTAAAAAGCTACTCTAAAGTTGGACCGTGTGGCTGAGGCAGTGGGCAGCTCTTGCCGTGAAACAAACCCAGGAAAAGATAGGCATACGCCTCTTTCCATAAGGAAACAGGGCAGAAGGAAATGATATGTGGTTGAAGCTCCAAACTTGCAAAAAACCTTGATCGCTTCCCAACTGTTGCCCTTTGTCATTAAGATTTGGCGGTGGAAAGCAGTAGGATGACATCGTTCCCCGAAGTCGGGAATGCGGACTACCTTCATGGGGGGGGTGGGGGGGGGGGGGGGGGGGGGGGAAACGGTGCATACGCAAAATCTCACCAGTGGTATCTTGAGCTCTAACAAAGAGCACAACAAGAACAAAACAAAAAAAAAGGGGGGGGAATTTGGAATCAGTATTAAGTTGATATATATTGTTTGAAAAAAAAAACGCCAAACAAAGCAAAATACCCCTCCCCCAAAAAAACAACAACAAAAAAAACTAACACACACACACACAAAAACCAAACAACACAAACACACACTAACAACCACACACACACACACAACACACACACAACACTCAACACACACAACACACAATCAAACAACAACAACAACATCTACAACATACACCTCACACACCCCAACCACCAACACACCACCTAAACCACCTTCAACGTTTAATGGTCGCAGATCCAAGACAAACATGTTTGGACAGACCTCCTCGTGCCGTACAGTTGAAATCGGCCTGTGTGTCATAACCTTAATGTAAAGTGCGTAGGTCTTGAGGGAGATTAGCTCGGAGATGGTGGAATGGTAGATACGAAGGGTGGGCATAACACATGGAGGAGACGTGTGTGCGATTTTGACATCTGCGTTGGATTTTTGGATTTTCTTTTTGGAGGGGGGGGGGGTTTGCGATTCCGTGCTTACAGTGTTGATGGTTCATGACGTATGAACCTGGGTTTTTTAATTGTGTGTACTTGTTTGGAAAGTGGACAAGATAATGATATTTTGTTTTGGATTGATTGGTGTTCTTTGGAATTAACTTGGGTCTTTCCACTGTGAGGTTTTGCTAAGGTTTAGCTGGTTTACTGATTTTTGTGGGTTTAGTTTTTTTTTGTTTGTTTTTTGTTTTTGTTTTGTATTTGTTTGGATAGAGTTGGGAATTTTATGTTTTAGAAAAAGAAGAGTTGTTGGAAAGAAAAAGCGTTTATATAATTAAAAAAGTAAAGTCTGCACATAAACCTATTCTAGTCGTAGAGTATGGGGCAGGAGGCGTCTGAGGCCTCACTTACTATAGGGCAGCATATGAGGTCGGCGACCATCTAAATATTCTAGTGGCTTTCCTTTCCGATGACCTGAAACGAGGTTTTGGGAGAGACGGCAGGTACTATTCACTGCGTGGTGTAACTGGGAAATGTATGAAGCCAAGGCGCGCAAACGGTCACCATAATGGTAACACGCTCGATGTGCTTACTTGGCTGGGGAAAGCGAGTGCTTTGACAACGTGAGCTATCCGTCCCCTGATATGTTTAATTAAAGAGAGAGCGGGTATTTGCTGCTTCGTTAGTTGATTGACACAATCACACACACACACACACAACAACCCACACACACACCACACAAACTCACACTAAACAACACTCTTGACCTCTTTATTCATTTACTTATTCTTTTACTTTAATACATTAATATAGGATATATGGGAATTTATATAGCGCTGAATGTTGGGTAAAACAAAAACAATCTTGTAATCAAACCATTCTCAAGTCGCAGATACTTTCTCAAATATATAAGTATTACAACGTTTTCCTAAATTACGAGGTTGATGGTATACACAGCACTCAAGCATGACTTGTTGTTCATCCGTCCGCGCTCGTTTTTTCGGGATAATCTTTCAATGAGCCCATCACTGCCCTCCACCTACCCCCACCGCATTCTCTTCCGATAAGCGGACACGGCTTCTTTGTTTTACTATCTTTCCTTTATTTTCTCGGTGTTCTATAGGGGTCTCGGAGGGGGTCCCCCGCCCACGACGCCAACTCCCCCTTCCAAACGCGAGGACGATCACCCACACCACCCACGCACGTGCTGCATGCACGCGCCCGGGGCCCTACAGGACGTGTACGGTTGACTCGGGCCCGGCAGGGCGCCCCGGTGCGGCCGTGTCGGCGCCGGCGTACGCGCCACGCGGGAGCAGCAGGCCGCTACCATGCTGCTAGCAGCAGCAGCAGGAGTCCTACCACGGCCACGCGCTCACGGCATGCAGCAGTACTGCGTGAGCGATTTCCCTGTTGAGAGGGGGGGGAGGTGTGGGGGGGGGGAATGGGAGGGGTTTGTGTTTGGGTGGGGATGGGGGGGGGGGGGTCTGTTCACTTGTAGGTGTTAGGGGGGGGGGGGGCAGGGGTCACTTGTTTGTAGGTGAGTGTGGGGGAGGGGGGGGGTTGTCATTATTGTAGGTTTGTGCTGATTCAGATTCAGAATATTTTTTGCCATTGAGAGTCATGTAGATTTATTTGACTCAACAAAATCTTCAGTTATCTATTTTGGCTCAAAAATGGCGTAGGTGAGTGGTGTGTTTGGCGTAAGCGGGATTGTGGTCCTGGTGTGAGAGAGAGAGAGAGAGAGCTAGGATCGACTTGATGTTGAGTGGAGAGAGAGGGAAGAGAGAGATGAGCGAGAGCGAGAGCTTCGGCTTTAGAATGTTATTGCCATTGAGAGTAATGGAGACTTATTTGGACACAAACAAAAACATTAACTTATCTATTTTGTCAAATATGACGTAAGGTGAGTGTGTTTGTGTGTTTGGCGTAGGTGAGTTATACATGTGTGAGAGAGAGAGAGACTGACAGATACAGATGCAGAATAGTTTATTGCCATTGTGAGTCATGGAGAATTATTGACACAACAAATATCGTCAGTTTATAATTCATAATGTATTTGGCTCAAAATGATGTAGGTGAGTTTGTGTGTGTGTGTGTGTAGGCAGGTGTTATTGTGTGTGTGCAATGTGAGCAGAAGGCATGCAATGTCACTTTCAAAGGGAGCACACCTTGTGCACCTCTTTTTTTTCTTTTTTTATCATGCCCTTGTCATCTTTGTTCCTGTCCTTCATTGATCTATACACACTGCTCGCTCTCTCTTGTCGCGGCTCTATCTCTCTCTCTCTTCTCTCTCTCTCCTCTCTCACTTCTCACTCTCTCTCTCTCACTCTCTCTTCTCTCTCTCTTAGCGCTCGCTCTCTCTCACATAACACAGACACAACAACACTTAAGCCTCCACATGATATGGATAGTTGACACCCCCCCCCCCCCCAAACAAAAAAAAGTATATGGATTGCTTTATTCAGTGTCATATTTGAAAAGAAATTCAACTCTCCAATACTCACAAAAGAAAATAAGCCAGTGTTGGTTGTTTTTACCATCCTCCTCCCTGATCCCACCCACCCTACCACTTCCACCCGCAAAAAAACAAACAACACCAAAACCCAACAAATGAAGACACCCCCCCCGACCAAAAAATAAAAACAAAAAAAAAAAAAAAAACCAAATAACCCAAACCCAACAACAATACATAACCAGCATAACAACAAGAACAACAACCAAAACCCCTAACAACAACAACAAACAACCAACATACTATAAAACTGGATTGCAAACTGAAAGGAGTGAAGTTAATCAAAATATTTTTGATGGGTGGGCTGTAGGATAGCCTAGTGGTTAGAACAGTAAACGCCTCGCTAGGTCTTGACATTTCGGATTACAAACCACCACCACTGGGATTCCAATTAAAGGGAATATTTTTTTTCCACGTGGAGTTAACATCAGTAACGATTCATGCTGTAAAAAAAAAAAATAAAAATTCTTTCGGCTTGAAGGTTAAAAACACGGTTCGTGTGCAAAACGGAACGCCACAGTTCGTCTTCGACCGTTATAAAACTCGGTTTTTCTGCTGCCTTTCAGAGAGAAGGCCAATCAATGGTGATGTAGGTGACGGATGACAAAGATGTTGGGAAAAAGATACGTCACTGAGAGGGAATGGGATACTTCGCGGTGGGCAAAGTGGGTTGCAGGCGCGAAATCTACATTGGTGACTCGGAGCTGTAGTAGCCGGAGATCAGGAAGATAAAACTTTGCAATCCCACCCCCCCCCCTCCCCCCCTGACACGTACCCTCCCAAAAACACACCCCAAAACAAAAAACAAAACAACAACAACCAAACAAACCAAAAGACCCCAAGAAAACCGGGGTGAATAACCAAATCGTTAACCAAGGTCAAAAATCAATGAAAAGTAATATCTCTATTCATAGAACTGTGGCCAAAATTTGTGCTATTGGTATTATAATTAGAGAGGAGTGAGATGCGGGGGGGGGGGGGGGAGGGATGCGAGGGGCTGTATTATAGTGTATAATGTGGTCAATACGTCAATAATAACTTTGGAAATGTTTTGGGTGTCACAGAGAGACAGACGAGATATGCAAAAATAACACATACAGATATGGCGCACACAACACACACCGATTGGCGCGCACGCACAACACACACACACAACAGATTGCGCGACGCCAACACAGAGCATGCACGCCCGCACCACACCACACACACAACAACACACACCACCACAACACACACACACTCACAACCATTCATACCCACCTATAGGAAAAGAAAGAACAAAAAGAGATGGTGGAGGAAAATGGTATGTTTCAAACTTATGATTATGTATGTATGGTGTTATACAACTTTGTTGTGTAGAAATGGTGTGTGCGTGCATGTAAATTAAGTATACAAAAAAGATATGGGATTCATATAGCGATGAATCTCCCTGTCAAACAAGCAAATCGAAGCGCTTTGCACGCTAATCATTTACACGCATGTAAGAAGTGTGAAAGTATCAGATGACCCAAAGAAGTGTTTAAATGCACCGGCCTCAACTCCCCTGTAATTTTGTTCCAATCAGCAAGAACTAGAATCAGCTTCATACTTTTCTTTTTACGCAACATTAATGGTCTTTTAGTTTCTTTTTTCTTTAAAAAAAAACCCTTTTATTTCGAGGATCTGGAATAAGCACTCTAGCGCTTTTTGGGGGGGTTTACTCCATTAGGTCTCTGTATGTATGCAGTTTTGTTAAATTTCGTCATCCTTTACCAAGCAACACAATGGCCTACTATCCGAAAAGCGGAACGGGTTTTAACGTTAAGTGGCAAGTATGTTCTGCGTGTTTGCTCCACAGTATAGCCTCTTCGAAGGACATTTGGTGGGTTGGAGTAGGCATGATTGTTAACTGCAGAGGGAAACTATCTTGAACGAGAATCGAACCTTTGTCAGCATATCACGAATACATCACTCTAACACCAGGCTAGGTGTGGTTTTTTCGGGAGGGGGGGGGGGGGGTGGGGGTTGATTTGGGGGATGGGGAAGGAAGGGGGTGAGTTGGGTGATTCATGGAGGTTACGGAAGAAAGAGAAGGAAAAGGGGTGAGAGAGAAGTGGGTGTCTGGGGGGGGGGGGGGTCAGAGAGAGAAAGGTGGGTGGTGGGTCCCAGTGGAGAGGAGATGGGGGGGGTTGGAACGAGAGGGGGGGCGGGAGATAAGAGAAATAGGTTAGTGATGATGAGAAGAGGGGGTTGTCACAGAGAGAGGGGGGTCACAGCAGAGGGGGGGGAGTGAGTGAGAGAGAAGAGGGGGGTCAGAGAGAGGAGAGAGGGGGGGGAGGTGTCAACGAGAGAGGGGGGTACAGAGAGAGAGGATGGTGGGAGTGAGGAGATAGAAGAGGGGTCAGAGAGGGGGGGGGGGGGTATCAGAGAAAGAGGGGGTCCAGAGAGAGGAGTGTCCCACAGGAGGGGGGTGTGGCATCACAGAGAGAGGAGGGGGGTACAGAGAGGAGGGTCACACAGAGAGGGGGGGGTCACAGAGAGAGGAGGGGGGGTCCGGGGGGGGGTTGGGGGTCCAGCGTAGGGGGGGTCCCAGAGAGAGAGGGGATGTCCCAGAGAGAGAGGGGGTTATAAGTGGGGGTGGAGTCACGAGGGGGGGGGTCACAGAGAGCGAGGGGATGTCCAGGGAGAGGGGGGTCACAGAGGTGAGGGGGTGTTAATAAGGCGAGGGGGGGGTTCCATAGGGGGGGGGGGGGGTCATCAGATAGAGAGGTATGTCACAGAGAGAGAGAGGGGGCGTTAAAAGTGGGGGGGGTCCTCAGAGGGAGGGGGGTCACCAGAGAGATGGGAGGTACCAGAGAGAGGGGAGGTCACAGGCGAGGGGGGTCAGAGGAGAGAGGGGGGGGTTGGGGTCACAGAGAGAGAGGGAGCGGGGGTCACCGAGTGAGAGGGGAGTCTCAGAAGTGAGGTGGGTCACAGGGAGAGAAGGGATTGTCACAGAAGAGAGAGCGGGGGTTAAAAGGGGGGGGGGGGTACAGAGGGGGGGGGGGGGGACCACAGAGAGAGGGGGGGTTTTTACTTCCTATATTTTCGCACTCATTATACCTCACTTCATCATATCCACACAGGAGAGGGCGGGGGTGGGGGTAAACAGAGAGAGGGGGGGGGGGGTACAGAGCGAAGAGGGGAGGTCCAAGAGAGAGGGTGGAGGTCCTGGGAGGGGCGTCAGAGAGTGCTAAGGGGGGTTGGTCCGTCTGTGTTGTTGGGTGGTGTTTTAAGGGTTGTGGTGAGTTTTCGGTGGCGTTACGCGCGTTGGGCCTCGTGGAGGTATTGTGCTTGTTTTTCGGGGGGGAGTTTTGGTTTTGTCGTTGTGATGAGCTGGTTTGTGATGTGTGATTTTTGCGGTGATTGTACTGTGGAGTGAGTGCTTTGTAGAGTTGCTAGGCTTTATATTGACACTTGCTGTTGGTGTCTGGGATGTGTGTGAGAGTTGTTGGTGAGTTATTGGGTTAGTCCACGGTGGGTTGTGGAGTTTCGGCGGGTCTGGTTCTGTTGGTGTTTAGTGTGGTTTGGTTTGTTAGTAAAGTGTTGGTATGTTGTGAGGAGTTATTTTCGTTCGAGTGCTTTCTGGAGGTT
Source organism: Rapana venosa (assembly GCA_028751875.1). Classification (NCBI taxonomy): domain Eukaryota; kingdom Metazoa; phylum Mollusca; class Gastropoda; order Neogastropoda; family Muricidae; genus Rapana; species Rapana venosa. The sequence continues at coordinate 5,831,954 of CM054156.1, forward strand.
GAGAGTGTGGGGGTTGTTGTTTATTGTATTGTGTTGGGTGCGGTTTTAGTGGTTTAGGTGGTGTTTTCTGCTATGTGTGTCTTAGTTTTTGGATGTTTCGCGGGTGATGTATTGTGTGTGAAGAATTGGGTTTGCTGGAGTGGGTTGTGTGAAGCTGTGTTGTGTTCGTTGAGTGTTTTCCTTTCTCGTTGAAGATGTGGTGAGTGTTGTGTATCGTTAGCGATTCGTGAGGTGTGAAATAGTTGAGGCCTATGTGCGATTTTGAATGTTGTTAGTGGGGTGTGAGAGGTGTGTAAGATGTGTTTCGAGGTAGTCTGGGTTGTGAAAGGCCGTTTGATTGTTCTTCTTGGGGTATGAGGTGAGGCTTGGTAGAGCTTGATGATTTGTTGCGTGTGTATCTGTCATTTTTGCTTTTCTGCTTCGGTGAGTATGGTGTCGGAAGGTATGTGAGTTTTATCGAAGTTGTGTGGGTGAGGTTGTTGGGGGGAGAAGTTTTTGTTGTTGCGTGGCAAGCGTGTGGGAGTGTGTGGTATAATAGAGGGGGCGGTCTATGTTGTGTTTGTGATTTGGGTTTTGTGGATGTAGTGCCTAGAGCTGTGAGTTTTGTATCTATGATGGTTTGGTGTACGGTGTGCAATCAGATCTGTGATATGGCATGCTTCAGTCGTGTCTTCTTTTTGCAGGGTTTTCTTTTATTGCCGAAGTTGTGGGTGTTTCCTTGTGCCGTGTGGCTTTTGGGGTGCGGTGGTTTTTGTAGACGTTGGGATGGTTTATCTCCTGTGTGTGTTGCGGTTGTTTATGTTGTCGGATTTCGTGCTTTGCCCGTGGGGCCTTGAGGGTTCTTCGTTCGTTTGTGATTGGTGAGTTATTTGGTGGTTTTGGTTTGGGTCGTCGGGATTCAGACGTTGTAGTTATTCTTGGTGTTCGTCAGGAAGATAGACAGGGGTGAAGTGAGTTTTGTGAGACGGGGTCGAGGTCGTTGTGCACGTTCTTTCTTTTCCGGTCGTGTTTGACGGGGTGTAGTCGATTGTGTGGAGCAGGTTTGTTGTGAGAGCTGTATTTCGCTGTTTGCTGATTCCTTGTTGTTGTGTAGTGTGGGTACGTGTGTTGTAAAAACGGGGTGTATACTTGTTGTGATTTTTCAACGAGGGTGTCGGCCTTAAGCTCCCATTTGTCTTATTGAATGTATGACTGCTCGTCTGCGGTTAGTAAGGTGAGTATAGTATGTGTTTGTCTCTGTGTGGTTGGCTGATGTGGAGTGGGTTGTGGGTGAGTTCTGGGTTGATTGTGCAGTTGGTTGGTTTGGTTTCTTTGTCCGCTTTGTATTTTCGGGTCTTCACGTCTTTAGTGAAGTTTCAAATCTCCTGCTGACCGTTTTGGTGTCGTTGTAGGTTTGGGTTTTATGTATGGAAGTCGTGACGTTGGCAGTCTTGTTGGGGTCGGTGCAACCGGTGTTTGGAGGTTGTAGTTGAGATTTGAGGGAATTTGCAGGCGGGGAGTTATGCGTTTGGGTTGTGAAGAGAAATGTGGGTAAGAGTCGTGGTGGGGCCAAGTTAACGCTGTCTAGTGATGTGGGGGTGTTCGTTGGTCACTAGGTGTGAGTTCCCGGTGGAGGTGGGGTTGTTTGGTATGTAGTTGAGGGAATGTGACGGAATGATTTCGAAGGTTGCGTTGAAGTTAGGGGGAGGGTTCACATGTGCTGGTCGGGTTGCGTTGGAGTGTTGTAAAGTGTTGAACCACCGTGTGAGGTTAGGGAGTTTTGAAGTGTTTTACTATTTGTTGACGGTAGGTGTGATTGTTGGTCCATATTTCATGTGAAGGGTTGGTAGCAAGCTCTAGCGGTGACGAGCTGAGACGCAACAGTGCCGCTGGTGTAGAAGGCCTCGGATTAGGTCGAGTCGGATTGGACACTGGTTGTCTGATACTTTCCGGGAGAGGGCTTTTCACGGTTCGAAGTACGTAAGTATTGCTCATTTGGTACGATGAGGTGCCTATGCGGGGGGTGTGAGCAATGCTTCGTTTTGAGGAGCCCAGGCTGCATGATAGCGTAGGGGGGTGCAGTGAGTGTTAGTGTTTGGCGTTAAGGTAATTAGTGTTGTTTTTGGTGGAGTCGCTTTGGTTCATTGGGTTTGTACCGGTGGGTGTTGAGATGTACTGATTTATTCGTCGAAGTTGGAGGTGGGTTCGCCAGAAAGGGGAGTGGTGTGTTATCGCACGTTGTGTAAGAAGGGGTTCGTTGTTATTCTATTTGGCAATAAGTCTAGTGTGTGTTATGGTGGAACAAGGTTTGTCGCGGATTGCGCTCACTGGGTTTGGCGGTAATCGTGCGTGTGCTTGTTGGGTGATGGTATGGGAAGGGGTGTGGGGTTGTTGTGGTGAGGCGTTGAGTGGACGTTCGTACGTTCCAGGTTGAGGTGCGTCGCTGTTGGGCGGTAATCTGTCTTTAAGATGGTTAGTCAAGTATGGTGAGAGTGTGGCGAGGTGATATTGAGAGGGAGTGATTTGTGAGGGCGGCTGGGTTGTTTGTGTTGTGGGGGTTTGAGTAGTCGTTGAGTTTGTTTGTATATTCTGGTTTGTCGTGTTAATAGGGTTGCAGTGTTGGTCGTTGGGCTTTCTTGGGTTGAAGAGAGAGAAGAGTGGGTAGTGTTTGTGTGGAGAGGTGAGACAGTCGGAGACGGTATGTGTAGGAGGAGGTGGGAGATGTAAGGCGGGTGTGGGTCGTTTGGGGGGGTACGGTGTTGGTTTTGCTGTCAGTTCCTCAGGGGGGGGGAGGTTCACTGTTGTTTGGTAGATTGGCGTGTGCGAGTCTCGTGTTGTGCGAGGTGGGCGAGTACTTCGTTGTTTTCTTTCTGCGAGTCAGCTCCGACTGTGAAGAGAGCGGTTTCAACACGTGGCGTCATGCTGCTGTTGTTGTCTTAGTGGCGTCTGGGGGGCTATTGTGTTCCCGGTGGCGGTAGGTGTCGGTCGCGGAAACTTCAGAATGAGTTTGTAATGAGTGAACTTCCTTACACCTTTGTGTATGAAGAAGAGAGAGAAGAGGGGGAAGGGAGGGCTGAGTGAGTGGATGATGGGGAAGGGGGGGGGGTCAGAGACGATGAGAGAGCAGCAAGAGCGGCGGGGTCAGATATGAGGAAAGGGGTGTCCGGTGGGGGTATGAGAGAGACGAGGGTGGGTGAAACAACTAGGAAATAAAAATAGAATAGCTGGATGATTTCCTCCAATCCAAACGGCCAGTTTAAAAGGAAGTAAATAAACAATCTGTGTCATGTGGCTACACTTAATTGTTAGGGGGGGGGCGGGGGGGGGCGGAGGGGTTTGGATGCAATGCGAAAAATCTCGCCATTAGTAAACTCTGAAGCTCTCGCGTAGGAACAAAAAAATTTTAAAAAACAACATAAATGGGGGGGGGGCGGGGGGGGCGCGGATAGAAGAAATAGAGAATCTTTATTTTTTGTGAACGTAAAGAAGAATGGGTGGTGGTGGTTGGTGGGGGCAGTGGGGGTGTGGGTGGGGTGGAGTGTACACGTGTAGAATAGAAACTAAACTGAACTTTTAACGAGTGCTTGAGAACGTCACCATTACTTCTTCTCTCTTCTCTCTTTCTTTCTCTCTCTTCTCTCTCTTTTCTTCTCTTCTCTTCTCTCTCTTTTCTTTTTTCTTTCTTTTTTCTTTCTCTTCCTCTTTTCTTTCTCTCTCTCTCTCTCTCTCTCTCTCTCTCTATTTCTCTCTATCTATCTCTATCTCTCTCTCTCTCTTATTTTCTCTCTCTCTTTTCTCTCTCTTCTAATCTCTCTATCTCTCTCTTTCTATCTCTCTCACCCAATCCACCCCTACTCTCTCCCTCACCCTGCACACACTCTCTCTCTATCTGTCACAACTTTTCTCACGTCTCTCTCTCGTGTCCACACAACAACACATCTCACCACACTACACACAATACTCTCTCTACTCTCCTCTCTCTCTCTCAATCCTTCCCTTCTCTCCCCTCTCGCTGCTCGTTCTCCTCCCTTCTCTCTATCCCTCATACTATTTCCTCCTTCCCCTCATCTATCCCGCACTCTTCACTTCCCCCTTCTTCCCACTCTCTTTGTTCACTCCACACACACACACAACCTACATTCACACACTCACACACAACAACACTCTCTCTCTCTCTCTCTCTCGCTGATCTTTCTCTCTAGTCTCTCTTCTTCTCTTCATCTACTCTTCTCTCTATCTCTTCTCTATTCTCTTTCTAACCTTCCTTTTACTCTCTCTTTCTCTCTCTTCTCTTTGTCACACACCAACTCCTTCTCTTCTTACCCTACCCTCTCTCTTCCCGCTCTCTCTCTATTTCCCGCTCTCTCTTTCTCTCTTCCTTCTTTTTCCCCCCTTATCTCATCTCCTCTTTCCTCTCTTTATCATTGTCATACACCACATAAACTCTCCCTTCCCACGCTCTCTTCTATTTTCCCCCATCTCTCTTCTTACTACTCTCTCTCTTACCACCCTCTCTCTCTTTCCCCCCCTCTCACTCTAGTCTCAACACACAACACAACACCAAACACACCTCACAACCACACAGTGACGATGAGGATGAGGACGAAGGGACACAGAGAGGAAGACATAGAGATACAGACAAGAGCGACAGCGACCAGAATGCAATGCGCAGAAGCAGTACGACACAAAGCAGCGATCACCATCTATCAAGCAGTTCTATTAGTCTCATTACCAGTCCAAAAAGGGACAAAGCGAAGTTTTTCAGTTGCCTGGCAACGTTAAGTAAATGGTACAAAAACGCCAGTTTACCACTGCCCACAAAAACAGTCCACAAAACACACACACAAAGTCAACCACGACAGTAAATTACGTACCACTCTCTCTCTTCTCTTCTCTCTCTCTCTTCTTCCTCCTTCTTCTCTCTTCTCTCTCTCTTTCACACCACACCCCACATATCTCACTTCTCTCCACAAAAACACCCCATCTTACTATGTCAATATTCACTCATTCTATATTCTTCCCTCCTCCTCCCACCCCCCACCCCCCCCCCCCCCCCCCACCCCCTCACCCCCACCTCTCCCCTCCCCCCCCCCCCCCCCACCCCCCCCCCCCCCCCCTCCCCCCCCCCCCCCCCCCCCCCCCCCCCCCCCCCCCCCCCCACCCACTCTTTTTGTTCTTGTGTGTCTGTGGTCTTCGATGATAAGCGATTGTTGGTCTCAAGCAACAGTACGCTTTCTTCATTCACTCCAATCCTGTCATATGTCTCTGGTCTCTCTCTGTCTTATGTATATTGTATCTTTGCTAACGTGCGACGCGTCTCTTCCCCACTCCCAAGCTTGCTGTCTCATTGTCTCTCAGTACTCTTCCCTTCACAGTTTCTCTGTTCTTCTCTCTGGTCTGTCTGTCTGTCTTTTTCTTGTCTCACTCTGTCTGTTTTCTCTCTCTAACTCAACTCACTCTCTCTCTCTCCTCTCTCTCCTTCTCGCTTTCTCTCTCATTACTTCTCTCATCTCTATCTCGCTCTCTCCTCTAGTGTCCTCTTCTTTATCTGTGTGTTCCTCTCTTTTATTGTTGTTGTCACTCTCTATCTCTCTCTTCTTCTCACTATACTCTATCTCCTTCTCTCTCTCTATCTCTTCCTCATCTGTCTGTCTGTCTGTCCTCTTCTCTCTCTCTCTATTATTCTATATATATGTCTGTTGTACTTCTCTTCACCATATTATCTTGCTCGCAGAGCTACCCAATCTTCTCTCCCCCCTCCTCCTCCCCTTCCCCACCCCTCATTGCTCTGTCTCTGTATTCTGTCTTTTCCCTCTGTTCTGTATTCTTCTCTGTCTCTTCTCTCTGTCTGTATGGTCTGCTCTCTCTCTCGTCGCTCTCTATCTCTCTTCTCTCCTCTCTTCTCTTTTTGCATTTTCTTTGCTTTGTTGTTGTTCTGTTCTCTTGTGTCTCTTAGTGTCTCGTCTCTTTCTCTCTGTGCATTTCTTTCTGCTTTCTCTGTCTGTCCGTCTCATATATCCCTCTCTTATGCAGTTTCTCTTTCTGCCTGTATCTCATGTCTCTCTATGCTCTCTCTGTGCTGTCCTCTCACCTTAGTACTTTTTGATAGTCAATGTCTAATTGCCTCCCTCTCCCCATTGTCTCTTTTTACTGTGTCTGTGTTCTGGAGATCTAAAATATTCACACTTCTTTTTTTAAAGCTTTTCTTTTTTGTCGGTTGAGAGAGAGAGGATGAGATTCACATGTGTGTAGCTGTAGCATGTGCGTTATTATAATAAATAATGCTTTGGCAAGGTGTTATGTGTAACTGTTGGTCTAAGAAAATAACGCATTCTAAATATAGTGTGTGAGAGAGGGGGGAGGGTGAGAGAGACGAGAGAGAGAGCGAGGAGGGAGATAAGAGAAAGAGAGTCGGTACGTGTCACACAGACAGAAACACAGACACTGAGACCTGTTGAGGGGTGAGATGAGAGAAAGAGAGAGAGAGCGGAGGAGAGAGAGAGAGAGTGAGAGGATGAGATATGAGCGAGATGAGAGAGACATATAACACCCACCTGTAGCAAGCAGCTATCTGGTATCAATGGGCAACAAGAAAGTAAAAGCTACAGTGGGTGGTGGTGGTGGTCGTGTGGGCGGTGGGGGGGGGGGGGCGGTTGGGGGGTGTTGTGTGTGAGTGTGGTGTGTGTTTTGTGAGTGTGTGTGTGTTTTTTGGTGTGTATGTGTGTGTTTTTTGTGTTTTTTGTGGTGTGTGTGTTTGTGGTGTGGTGTGTATGTGTGGGTCGTGTTGTGTCTTGTGTTCTTTTAAGGTGTGTGTTTTTGGTAGTGCAGAGAGAGACTAGACAGGAATGTGAGACAGACAGACACGAGAGGTGCATTTGGAGTGCTGGTATGCTGTGTGTGTTTGAGAGAGAGAGAAGATAGATGGAGCGAGAGATGGTGGCAATTAGGTTGGTGTGGTGTGCTTTGCTTGCATGTGTGTCGCAGTGTCGAGAGGTGGGGAGCGGGGGGGGGTGCCATTTGGAGTGATGTGCTCTGCCTCTATCTTTTTTGTGTGTGTGTTTGATAGAGAGAGAGAGAGCATTGTATAGAGATAGATTTTATCGATTGTAAGCTGAGCTTGAAAAAGAATTGATGGCTTGTTAACGATACAGCATCGGTTTCGCTACGAATGAGTGTGCGTGCAAGTCGCACCGGACATGAACAAGCCTGCACAGCATATTTTGTTTGGAATTGTTTGCTGTGTCCTGTCAATGTGATTAGTATGAGTATTGTAAACTTATTGTTTCAAAGCATGTAGCATTCATGTTTGCGTGGCGAAAGAAAAGATTGAATAGGGGTGGATTAACTTTAGTTGGCTGTGAAATTGTCACACAAAATGATAAAGAAGAAAAAAGCCCCCCAAATCTAACGGTTAATTTATCTTTTTAAAAACCCAGAGGAACAGAAACGAAGAAAATATCTGACTTCGTGAATACCGTCTTTATATCCATATTTTTTTCCATTTCGTCCTGACCCACTCCCCTCCTTACATTTATTCAGTCATTCAGCAACCGTTTAAAAGAAAAGAAACAGAACAATGTAGACTCCTAAAAACGCCTTACCCTGAACCCCAACCACACACCCCCACCCAACAACATCACACTACATACACACTCACACACCACCACACAACACACACACCACACACAACACACACAACAACCACCACACCACACACACCCACACACAACCACACACACACACACACACCCAACACACACCACACTAACACACCACCACAACACACACATGCCTAAATGAACAACCCAAAAGAGCCTTCCTCCCTCTCCCAGATAAATACATTATGAAATTGGAAACTAGGAATAAGATCTTATTTTTAAAAAAATAACTACACTTTCCCACCCCAAAAAACAATTAGTAAAAAATGACCCACATCCCCCACCCCACTCCCAATCCACACACTCAAAATAGAGACACCTGCAATTAGACAATTTTAAAACCAACAACACCCCCCCACCCACACCAAAAACTCTCAAAATACATTAAACGGTTTTTTTTAACCCACCACCAAAAAAACCCAACAGGTGACGGGATAACTAGGTGGTATAGAACTTTGCACTCGCATATGACAAACCCGGGTTAGATTCCCAGTTCAAGTGGATATTTTCCCTGGATGTTACATCAGTTGCAGCACTTCCACTTCCCCCAAAATAGTCTTTTCGGAGAGACTATACCCCTTGGTCCCAGTGTTGCAAAAACTCACGCAGTACTTTGGCACACATTATAAATCCGTTCCACTTTTCGTAAGCTGTAGCAATTACAAATTTGTCGCGGTGGTAACAGATGCAGAAATTACAAAAACAGCAACTGTGTGAGTATCTGTGTGTTGAGTTGCACGCGGATCGCATGTAGTGTGTGTGTGTGGGGGGGAAGAAAATGTGTATGTCGTTTGGGGTGGGGGGTGGTTGTGAGTGCGCGCGTGTGCACTGTCTATGAATTTGTCGTCGTCGCGTTTGTCTGGTTTGCTTGCTTAATTCTTTTTCTTAACCTTTTCGACTCGAATTCTTCACCACCAGGCAGCTATTTCTCTGTGTTAACGAAACATAAGTTGAAAGGAAGGTTGATTTTAAACCATGATGTGGGAATACAGCAAAGTGAGATGCTGTATAATAATAATAATGTATGGAATTAATCTAGCGTGAAACTTGTATCAACAAATCCAAAGGCTGTGTGACCAGGTGGCTTTTCCACTCATGGCGATTCCATTAGGACAGCTTAGTTTTTGTGGTCAGTCTCGACTTATGGACATATGACAAGCGAGCTTGTCTTGCCAGTCCTTTGTGCTGCAGCTGGGGGCTGGTTGGCCTTTGGATGAACATCTCCAACGCTGACTGTCCTTATTCCCACTTGGCCAAGAGAGTGGGTAGGTGTGAGGGGCAAATGCCATCTCCCAATGTAATAAATTGTGCCCCAATTTTGAAACAGCAGTGCCTACTTGCTGTTGGAGGTCGTTGTCGAAAAAAAAAAGACAATGGACAAGTACTTCAGATGATAGAGTATGTAGTGTGACTGTAGACTGAAGCTTATAGTGGTATGTTGGACATGATAAACGATATGGCTGTTGCGAGTGGTTAAGCCTTTTGATTATCTATGGTCCATGAAGTCGTCGGTTTTCAAATCTCGGCAGCGGGCGTCTGGTGAGTTAGGGAAGGGATTTTTTTAACGTTTTCCAGGTAGTTGAAGTGCAAACCTGCCAGAGCCTATAATTTTCCCGTCTTATAAACGTGCAGATCAAAAATGATGGTTAAAGATCCTTCAATTATGAAGTGTATGATGGTTATGGAAACTTGTAACATCCCCAGCATGCATTTTTGTACCCCACGACCTGCCCTCCCCCCAAAAAAACAAATTAAACAAATTAAAAAGCTACTCTAAAGTTGGACCGTGTGGCTGAGGCAGTGGGCAGCTCTTGCCGTGAAACAAACCCAGGAAAAGATAGGCATACGCCTCTTTCCATAAGGAAACAGGGCAGAAGGAAATGATATGTGGTTGAAGCTCCAAACTTGCAAAAAACCTTGATCGCTTCCCAACTGTTGCCCTTTGTCATTAAGATTTGGCGGTGGAAAGCAGTAGGATGACATCGTTCCCCGAAGTCGGGAATGCGGACTACCTTCATGGGGGGGGTGGGGGGGGGGGGGGGGGGGGGGGAAACGGTGCATACGCAAAATCTCACCAGTGGTATCTTGAGCTCTAACAAAGAGCACAACAAGAACAAAACAAAAAAAAAGGGGGGGGAATTTGGAATCAGTATTAAGTTGATATATATTGTTTGAAAAAAAAAACGCCAAACAAAGCAAAATACCCCTCCCCCAAAAAAACAACAACAAAAAAAACTAACACACACACACACAAAAACCAAACAACACAAACACACACTAACAACCACACACACACACACAACACACACACAACACTCAACACACACAACACACAATCAAACAACAACAACAACATCTACAACATACACCTCACACACCCCAACCACCAACACACCACCTAAACCACCTTCAACGTTTAATGGTCGCAGATCCAAGACAAACATGTTTGGACAGACCTCCTCGTGCCGTACAGTTGAAATCGGCCTGTGTGTCATAACCTTAATGTAAAGTGCGTAGGTCTTGAGGGAGATTAGCTCGGAGATGGTGGAATGGTAGATACGAAGGGTGGGCATAACACATGGAGGAGACGTGTGTGCGATTTTGACATCTGCGTTGGATTTTTGGATTTTCTTTTTGGAGGGGGGGGGGGTTTGCGATTCCGTGCTTACAGTGTTGATGGTTCATGACGTATGAACCTGGGTTTTTTAATTGTGTGTACTTGTTTGGAAAGTGGACAAGATAATGATATTTTGTTTTGGATTGATTGGTGTTCTTTGGAATTAACTTGGGTCTTTCCACTGTGAGGTTTTGCTAAGGTTTAGCTGGTTTACTGATTTTTGTGGGTTTAGTTTTTTTTTGTTTGTTTTTTGTTTTTGTTTTGTATTTGTTTGGATAGAGTTGGGAATTTTATGTTTTAGAAAAAGAAGAGTTGTTGGAAAGAAAAAGCGTTTATATAATTAAAAAAGTAAAGTCTGCACATAAACCTATTCTAGTCGTAGAGTATGGGGCAGGAGGCGTCTGAGGCCTCACTTACTATAGGGCAGCATATGAGGTCGGCGACCATCTAAATATTCTAGTGGCTTTCCTTTCCGATGACCTGAAACGAGGTTTTGGGAGAGACGGCAGGTACTATTCACTGCGTGGTGTAACTGGGAAATGTATGAAGCCAAGGCGCGCAAACGGTCACCATAATGGTAACACGCTCGATGTGCTTACTTGGCTGGGGAAAGCGAGTGCTTTGACAACGTGAGCTATCCGTCCCCTGATATGTTTAATTAAAGAGAGAGCGGGTATTTGCTGCTTCGTTAGTTGATTGACACAATCACACACACACACACACAACAACCCACACACACACCACACAAACTCACACTAAACAACACTCTTGACCTCTTTATTCATTTACTTATTCTTTTACTTTAATACATTAATATAGGATATATGGGAATTTATATAGCGCTGAATGTTGGGTAAAACAAAAACAATCTTGTAATCAAACCATTCTCAAGTCGCAGATACTTTCTCAAATATATAAGTATTACAACGTTTTCCTAAATTACGAGGTTGATGGTATACACAGCACTCAAGCATGACTTGTTGTTCATCCGTCCGCGCTCGTTTTTTCGGGATAATCTTTCAATGAGCCCATCACTGCCCTCCACCTACCCCCACCGCATTCTCTTCCGATAAGCGGACACGGCTTCTTTGTTTTACTATCTTTCCTTTATTTTCTCGGTGTTCTATAGGGGTCTCGGAGGGGGTCCCCCGCCCACGACGCCAACTCCCCCTTCCAAACGCGAGGACGATCACCCACACCACCCACGCACGTGCTGCATGCACGCGCCCGGGGCCCTACAGGACGTGTACGGTTGACTCGGGCCCGGCAGGGCGCCCCGGTGCGGCCGTGTCGGCGCCGGCGTACGCGCCACGCGGGAGCAGCAGGCCGCTACCATGCTGCTAGCAGCAGCAGCAGGAGTCCTACCACGGCCACGCGCTCACGGCATGCAGCAGTACTGCGTGAGCGATTTCCCTGTTGAGAGGGGGGGGAGGTGTGGGGGGGGGGAATGGGAGGGGTTTGTGTTTGGGTGGGGATGGGGGGGGGGGGGTCTGTTCACTTGTAGGTGTTAGGGGGGGGGGGGGCAGGGGTCACTTGTTTGTAGGTGAGTGTGGGGGAGGGGGGGGGTTGTCATTATTGTAGGTTTGTGCTGATTCAGATTCAGAATATTTTTTGCCATTGAGAGTCATGTAGATTTATTTGACTCAACAAAATCTTCAGTTATCTATTTTGGCTCAAAAATGGCGTAGGTGAGTGGTGTGTTTGGCGTAAGCGGGATTGTGGTCCTGGTGTGAGAGAGAGAGAGAGAGAGCTAGGATCGACTTGATGTTGAGTGGAGAGAGAGGGAAGAGAGAGATGAGCGAGAGCGAGAGCTTCGGCTTTAGAATGTTATTGCCATTGAGAGTAATGGAGACTTATTTGGACACAAACAAAAACATTAACTTATCTATTTTGTCAAATATGACGTAAGGTGAGTGTGTTTGTGTGTTTGGCGTAGGTGAGTTATACATGTGTGAGAGAGAGAGAGACTGACAGATACAGATGCAGAATAGTTTATTGCCATTGTGAGTCATGGAGAATTATTGACACAACAAATATCGTCAGTTTATAATTCATAATGTATTTGGCTCAAAATGATGTAGGTGAGTTTGTGTGTGTGTGTGTGTAGGCAGGTGTTATTGTGTGTGTGCAATGTGAGCAGAAGGCATGCAATGTCACTTTCAAAGGGAGCACACCTTGTGCACCTCTTTTTTTTCTTTTTTTATCATGCCCTTGTCATCTTTGTTCCTGTCCTTCATTGATCTATACACACTGCTCGCTCTCTCTTGTCGCGGCTCTATCTCTCTCTCTCTTCTCTCTCTCTCCTCTCTCACTTCTCACTCTCTCTCTCTCACTCTCTCTTCTCTCTCTCTTAGCGCTCGCTCTCTCTCACATAACACAGACACAACAACACTTAAGCCTCCACATGATATGGATAGTTGACACCCCCCCCCCCCCCAAACAAAAAAAAGTATATGGATTGCTTTATTCAGTGTCATATTTGAAAAGAAATTCAACTCTCCAATACTCACAAAAGAAAATAAGCCAGTGTTGGTTGTTTTTACCATCCTCCTCCCTGATCCCACCCACCCTACCACTTCCACCCGCAAAAAAACAAACAACACCAAAACCCAACAAATGAAGACACCCCCCCCGACCAAAAAATAAAAACAAAAAAAAAAAAAAAAACCAAATAACCCAAACCCAACAACAATACATAACCAGCATAACAACAAGAACAACAACCAAAACCCCTAACAACAACAACAAACAACCAACATACTATAAAACTGGATTGCAAACTGAAAGGAGTGAAGTTAATCAAAATATTTTTGATGGGTGGGCTGTAGGATAGCCTAGTGGTTAGAACAGTAAACGCCTCGCTAGGTCTTGACATTTCGGATTACAAACCACCACCACTGGGATTCCAATTAAAGGGAATATTTTTTTTCCACGTGGAGTTAACATCAGTAACGATTCATGCTGTAAAAAAAAAAAATAAAAATTCTTTCGGCTTGAAGGTTAAAAACACGGTTCGTGTGCAAAACGGAACGCCACAGTTCGTCTTCGACCGTTATAAAACTCGGTTTTTCTGCTGCCTTTCAGAGAGAAGGCCAATCAATGGTGATGTAGGTGACGGATGACAAAGATGTTGGGAAAAAGATACGTCACTGAGAGGGAATGGGATACTTCGCGGTGGGCAAAGTGGGTTGCAGGCGCGAAATCTACATTGGTGACTCGGAGCTGTAGTAGCCGGAGATCAGGAAGATAAAACTTTGCAATCCCACCCCCCCCCCTCCCCCCCTGACACGTACCCTCCCAAAAACACACCCCAAAACAAAAAACAAAACAACAACAACCAAACAAACCAAAAGACCCCAAGAAAACCGGGGTGAATAACCAAATCGTTAACCAAGGTCAAAAATCAATGAAAAGTAATATCTCTATTCATAGAACTGTGGCCAAAATTTGTGCTATTGGTATTATAATTAGAGAGGAGTGAGATGCGGGGGGGGGGGGGGGAGGGATGCGAGGGGCTGTATTATAGTGTATAATGTGGTCAATACGTCAATAATAACTTTGGAAATGTTTTGGGTGTCACAGAGAGACAGACGAGATATGCAAAAATAACACATACAGATATGGCGCACACAACACACACCGATTGGCGCGCACGCACAACACACACACACAACAGATTGCGCGACGCCAACACAGAGCATGCACGCCCGCACCACACCACACACACAACAACACACACCACCACAACACACACACACTCACAACCATTCATACCCACCTATAGGAAAAGAAAGAACAAAAAGAGATGGTGGAGGAAAATGGTATGTTTCAAACTTATGATTATGTATGTATGGTGTTATACAACTTTGTTGTGTAGAAATGGTGTGTGCGTGCATGTAAATTAAGTATACAAAAAAGATATGGGATTCATATAGCGATGAATCTCCCTGTCAAACAAGCAAATCGAAGCGCTTGCACTCTAATCATTTACACGCATGTAAGAAGTGTGAAAGTATCAGATGACCCAAAAGAAGTGGTTAATATGCCCCGGCCACAACTCCCCAGTAATTTTGATCCAACTACAGCAAGAACTAGAATCAGCTTCCATCCTTTTCTTTTTACGCAAATAATTGTCTTTTAGTTTCTTTTTTTCTTTAAAAAAAACCCTTTTATTTCGAGGATACTGGAATAAGCACTCTAGCGCTTTTTGGGGGGGTTTACTCCATTAGGTCTCTGTATGTATGCAGTTTTGTTAAATTTCGTCATCCTTTACCAAGCAACACAATGGCCTACTATCCGAAAAGCGGAACGGGTTTTAACGTTAAGTGGCAAGTATGTTCTGCGTGTTTGCTCCACAGTATAGCCTCTTCGAAGGACATTTGGTGGGTTGGAGTAGGCATGATTGTTAACTGCAGAGGGAAACTATCTTGAACGAGAATCGAACCTTTGTCAGCATATCACGAATACATCACTCTAACACCAGGCTAGGTGTGGTTTTTTCGGGAGGGGGGGGGGGGGGTGGGGGTTGATTTGGGGGATGGGGAAGGAAGGGGGTGAGTTGGGTGATTCATGGAGGTTACGGAAGAAAGAGAAGGAAAAGGGGTGAGAGAGAAGTGGGTGTCTGGGGGGGGGGGGGGTCAGAGAGAGAAAGGTGGGTGGTGGGTCCCAGTGGAGAGGAGATGGGGGGGGTTGGAACGAGAGGGGGGGCGGGAGATAAGAGAAATAGGTTAGTGATGATGAGAAGAGGGGGTTGTCACAGAGAGAGGGGGGTCACAGCAGAGGGGGGGGAGTGAGTGAGAGAGAAGAGGGGGGTCAGAGAGAGGAGAGAGGGGGGGGAGGTGTCAACGAGAGAGGGGGGTACAGAGAGAGAGGATGGTGGGAGTGAGGAGATAGAAGAGGGGTCAGAGAGGGGGGGGGGGGGTATCAGAGAAAGAGGGGGTCCAGAGAGAGGAGTGTCCCACAGGAGGGGGGTGTGGCATCACAGAGAGAGGAGGGGGGTACAGAGAGGAGGGTCACACAGAGAGGGGGGGGTCACAGAGAGAGGAGGGGGGGTCCGGGGGGGGGTTGGGGGTCCAGCGTAGGGGGGGTCCCAGAGAGAGAGGGGATGTCCCAGAGAGAGAGGGGGTTATAAGTGGGGGTGGAGTCACGAGGGGGGGGGTCACAGAGAGCGAGGGGATGTCCAGGGAGAGGGGGGTCACAGAGGTGAGGGGGTGTTAATAAGGCGAGGGGGGGGTTCCATAGGGGGGGGGGGGGGTCATCAGATAGAGAGGTATGTCACAGAGAGAGAGAGGGGGCGTTAAAAGTGGGGGGGGTCCTCAGAGGGAGGGGGGTCACCAGAGAGATGGGAGGTACCAGAGAGAGGGGAGGTCACAGGCGAGGGGGGTCAGAGGAGAGAGGGGGGGGTTGGGGTCACAGAGAGAGAGGGAGCGGGGGTCACCGAGTGAGAGGGGAGTCTCAGAAGTGAGGTGGGTCACAGGGAGAGAAGGGATTGTCACAGAAGAGAGAGCGGGGGTTAAAAGGGGGGGGGGGGTACAGAGGGGGGGGGGGGGGACCACAGAGAGAGGGGGGGTTTTTACTTCCTATATTTTCGCACTCATTATACCTCACTTCATCATATCCACACAGGAGAGGGCGGGGGTGGGGGTAAACAGAGAGAGGGGGGGGGGGGTACAGAGCGAAGAGGGGAGGTCCAAGAGAGAGGGTGGAGGTCCTGGGAGGGGCGTCAGAGAGTGCTAAGGGGGGTTGGTCCGTCTGTGTTGTTGGGTGGTGTTTTAAGGGTTGTGGTGAGTTTTCGGTGGCGTTACGCGCGTTGGGCCTCGTGGAGGTATTGTGCTTGTTTTTCGGGGGGGAGTTTTGGTTTTGTCGTTGTGATGAGCTGGTTTGTGATGTGTGATTTTTGCGGTGATTGTACTGTGGAGTGAGTGCTTTGTAGAGTTGCTAGGCTTTATATTGACACTTGCTGTTGGTGTCTGGGATGTGTGTGAGAGTTGTTGGTGAGTTATTGGGTTAGTCCACGGTGGGTTGTGGAGTTTCGGCGGGTCTGGTTCTGTTGGTGTTTAGTGTGGTTTGGTTTGTTAGTAAAGTGTTGGTATGTTGTGAGGAGTTATTTTCGTTCGAGTGCTTTCTGGAGGTTGAGAGTGTGGGGGTTGTTGTTTATTGTATTGTGTTGGGTGCGGTTTTAGTGGTTTAGGTGGTGTTTTCTGCTATGTGTGTCTTAGTTTTTGGATGTTTCGCGGGTGATGTATTGTGTGTGAAGAATTGGGTTTGCTGGAGTGGGTTGTGTGAAGCTGTGTTGTGTTCGTTGAGTGTTTTCCTTTCTCGTTGAAGATGTGGTGAGTGTTGTGTATCGTTAGCGATTCGTGAGGTGTGAAATAGTTGAGGCCTATGTGCGATTTTGAATGTTGTTAGTGGGGTGTGAGAGGTGTGTAAGATGTGTTTCGAGGTAGTCTGGGTTGTGAAAGGCCGTTTGATTGTTCTTCTTGGGGTATGAGGTGAGGCTTGGTAGAGCTTGATGATTTGTTGCGTGTGTATCTGTCATTTTTGCTTTTCTGCTTCGGTGAGTATGGTGTCGGAAGGTATGTGAGTTTTATCGAAGTTGTGTGGGTGAGGTTGTTGGGGGGAGAAGTTTTTGTTGTTGCGTGGCAAGCGTGTGGGAGTGTGTGGTATAATAGAGGGGGCGGTCTATGTTGTGTTTGTGATTTGGGTTTTGTGGATGTAGTGCCTAGAGCTGTGAGTTTTGTATCTATGATGGTTTGGTGTACGGTGTGCAATCAGATCTGTGATATGGCATGCTTCAGTCGTGTCTTCTTTTTGCAGGGTTTTCTTTTATTGCCGAAGTTGTGGGTGTTTCCTTGTGCCGTGTGGCTTTTGGGGTGCGGTGGTTTTTGTAGACGTTGGGATGGTTTATCTCCTGTGTGTGTTGCGGTTGTTTATGTTGTCGGATTTCGTGCTTTGCCCGTGGGGCCTTGAGGGTTCTTCGTTCGTTTGTGATTGGTGAGTTATTTGGTGGTTTTGGTTTGGGTCGTCGGGATTCAGACGTTGTAGTTATTCTTGGTGTTCGTCAGGAAGATAGACAGGGGTGAAGTGAGTTTTGTGAGACGGGGTCGAGGTCGTTGTGCACGTTCTTTCTTTTCCGGTCGTGTTTGACGGGGTGTAGTCGATTGTGTGGAGCAGGTTTGTTGTGAGAGCTGTATTTCGCTGTTTGCTGATTCCTTGTTGTTGTGTAGTGTGGGTACGTGTGTTGTAAAAACGGGGTGTATACTTGTTGTGATTTTTCAACGAGGGTGTCGGCCTTAAGCTCCCATTTGTCTTATTGAATGTATGACTGCTCGTCTGCGGTTAGTAAGGTGAGTATAGTATGTGTTTGTCTCTGTGTGGTTGGCTGATGTGGAGTGGGTTGTGGGTGAGTTCTGGGTTGATTGTGCAGTTGGTTGGTTTGGTTTCTTTGTCCGCTTTGTATTTTCGGGTCTTCACGTCTTTAGTGAAGTTTCAAATCTCCTGCTGACCGTTTTGGTGTCGTTGTAGGTTTGGGTTTTATGTATGGAAGTCGTGACGTTGGCAGTCTTGTTGGGGTCGGTGCAACCGGTGTTTGGAGGTTGTAGTTGAGATTTGAGGGAATTTGCAGGCGGGGAGTTATGCGTTTGGGTTGTGAAGAGAAATGTGGGTAAGAGTCGTGGTGGGGCCAAGTTAACGCTGTCTAGTGATGTGGGGGTGTTCGTTGGTCACTAGGTGTGAGTTCCCGGTGGAGGTGGGGTTGTTTGGTATGTAGTTGAGGGAATGTGACGGAATGATTTCGAAGGTTGCGTTGAAGTTAGGGGGAGGGTTCACATGTGCTGGTCGGGTTGCGTTGGAGTGTTGTAAAGTGTTGAACCACCGTGTGAGGTTAGGGAGTTTTGAAGTGTTTTACTATTTGTTGACGGTAGGTGTGATTGTTGGTCCATATTTCATGTGAAGGGTTGGTAGCAAGCTCTAGCGGTGACGAGCTGAGACGCAACAGTGCCGCTGGTGTAGAAGGCCTCGGATTAGGTCGAGTCGGATTGGACACTGGTTGTCTGATACTTTCCGGGAGAGGGCTTTTCACGGTTCGAAGTACGTAAGTATTGCTCATTTGGTACGATGAGGTGCCTATGCGGGGGGTGTGAGCAATGCTTCGTTTTGAGGAGCCCAGGCTGCATGATAGCGTAGGGGGGTGCAGTGAGTGTTAGTGTTTGGCGTTAAGGTAATTAGTGTTGTTTTTGGTGGAGTCGCTTTGGTTCATTGGGTTTGTACCGGTGGGTGTTGAGATGTACTGATTTATTCGTCGAAGTTGGAGGTGGGTTCGCCAGAAAGGGGAGTGGTGTGTTATCGCACGTTGTGTAAGAAGGGGTTCGTTGTTATTCTATTTGGCAATAAGTCTAGTGTGTGTTATGGTGGAACAAGGTTTGTCGCGGATTGCGCTCACTGGGTTTGGCGGTAATCGTGCGTGTGCTTGTTGGGTGATGGTATGGGAAGGGGTGTGGGGTTGTTGTGGTGAGGCGTTGAGTGGACGTTCGTACGTTCCAGGTTGAGGTGCGTCGCTGTTGGGCGGTAATCTGTCTTTAAGATGGTTAGTCAAGTATGGTGAGAGTGTGGCGAGGTGATATTGAGAGGGAGTGATTTGTGAGGGCGGCTGGGTTGTTTGTGTTGTGGGGGTTTGAGTAGTCGTTGAGTTTGTTTGTATATTCTGGTTTGTCGTGTTAATAGGGTTGCAGTGTTGGTCGTTGGGCTTTCTTGGGTTGAAGAGAGAGAAGAGTGGGTAGTGTTTGTGTGGAGAGGTGAGACAGTCGGAGACGGTATGTGTAGGAGGAGGTGGGAGATGTAAGGCGGGTGTGGGTCGTTTGGGGGGGTACGGTGTTGGTTTTGCTGTCAGTTCCTCAGGGGGGGGGAGGTTCACTGTTGTTTGGTAGATTGGCGTGTGCGAGTCTCGTGTTGTGCGAGGTGGGCGAGTACTTCGTTGTTTTCTTTCTGCGAGTCAGCTCCGACTGTGAAGAGAGCGGTTTCAACACGTGGCGTCATGCTGCTGTTGTTGTCTTAGTGGCGTCTGGGGGGCTATTGTGTTCCCGGTGGCGGTAGGTGTCGGTCGCGGAAACTTCAGAATGAGTTTGTAATGAGTGAACTTCCTTACACCTTTGTGTATGAAGAAGAGAGAGAAGAGGGGGAAGGGAGGGCTGAGTGAGTGGATGATGGGGAAGGGGGGGGGGTCAGAGACGATGAGAGAGCAGCAAGAGCGGCGGGGTCAGATATGAGGAAAGGGGTGTCCGGTGGGGGTATGAGAGAGACGAGGGTGGGTGAAACAACTAGGAAATAAAAATAGAATAGCTGGATGATTTCCTCCAATCCAAACGGCCAGTTTAAAAGGAAGTAAATAAACAATCTGTGTCATGTGGCTACACTTAATTGTTAGGGGGGGGGCGGGGGGGGGCGGAGGGGTTTGGATGCAATGCGAAAAATCTCGCCATTAGTAAACTCTGAAGCTCTCGCGTAGGAACAAAAAAATTTTAAAAAACAACATAAATGGGGGGGGGGCGGGGGGGGCGCGGATAGAAGAAATAGAGAATCTTTATTTTTTGTGAACGTAAAGAAGAATGGGTGGTGGTGGTTGGTGGGGGCAGTGGGGGTGTGGGTGGGGTGGAGTGTACACGTGTAGAATAGAAACTAAACTGAACTTTTAACGAGTGCTTGAGAACGTCACCATTACTTCTTCTCTCTTCTCTCTTTCTTTCTCTCTCTTCTCTCTCTTTTCTTCTCTTCTCTTCTCTCTCTTTTCTTTTTTCTTTCTTTTTTCTTTCTCTTCCTCTTTTCTTTCTCTCTCTCTCTCTCTCTCTCTCTCTCTCTATTTCTCTCTATCTATCACCTGCCTAACAAGTAAACCCTGAGGTTCTGGGGTTCGATTCCCAGTCTCGCCCTTTCTTCCCGGTTTGACGGGGGGAAAAAAATCAAACTGAATGTCAAAGTTCTTCGGATCAAACTATAATTTGAAGCCCTGTTTGTGCATGCACACAACATTTTGCACACACGTAAAAAAAATCTGTTCTACCTTTTTTTATTTTATATCCAGTCCCCATGTGTTTGCAGTTTTGTGAATTCTGTCATCTGTTCCCACCAGCACACAATGGCTACTCTTACGAAAAGCGGAACAGGATTATAACGTGTGCGCAAGATGTTCTGCGTGCGTTCGCACACGGGGCCTCAGTTTATAGTCCCATCCGAAGGACTTTTGGGAAGAGTGGAGTCAGCACTGATGTTAACTCCAGGGGAAAATAATCCCCTTGAATGGGAATCGAACCCGGGTCGTCAGATTGCGAGCGCAATGTTCTGACCACTAGGCTATCCCGTCTCAGAAGAGTAGGCCATTGTGTGCCGATAGGAACTGGTGACAGTGTTTTTTGTTTTTTTTAAAAGCATGCACACAAGAGTTGTGTTTAGAGTAAGACACCATCCCTCAAGTCAGAATGCCGTTACCAAAAAGGTGGGGGAGGGTTGGGAATGGTCGCATACCCAAAAATCAAAAGAAGAAGAGAAAAGAAAGACTGAAGTGTGGATCTCTGCTTTCAGGCATCAAGAGTTCAGAAAGAGGCTGATTCTTCACTTGAAGCGAAGGCATCAGGCTCGACGCATCCGGGTAATCAGTCATGGCCTGCGTGTGTTTGTGTGTGTGGTTTTGTTTGCGTGTGTGTAGATGTGTGTGTGTGTGTTGGATGTGGTGGGAGGGGATTTGGGGTGGGGATGGGGTGTGTGGATATGTTGTGAGTGTGTGCATGTGTTGTGTGTGTCTATTCTATGTGTGTGTGTGTGGAAAGCTACGCTACATGACAAAGATCAAATGGGAAGACAGGATCACGAATGAACTATGGAGAATGTGCGAAGTTGATGATCTGAAGTCTGTAGCTAGCACCAATAGACTGCGCTGGTTTGGGCACGTTCAACGGAAAGCAGACCACCACATCATAAAAAGAGCAATGAACTTCGTAGTGGATGGAAAGAAACCAAAGGGAAGACCTAGAAAGACCTGGGCTGCCTGTATTGCGGATGATCTTAGAGAAAGGGGAATAAATAAGGAGGAAGCTCAAAACAGAGAGAGATGGAGAAGGCTCATCAATGTCAAACCTCCCCTGGGAGAAACATGACAAAAAAGGAAGAAGAAGAAGATTCTATGTGTGTGTGTGTGGGGGTCTGTTGTAGGGGTGGGGGGGATGGTGTATGTGTGACACCAATTCCCCCCCCCCCCCCCCCCCCCCCCCCCCCCCCCCCCCCCCCAAAACCCATCACATTCTCCTTGTCTTCTTCTGTTCTTTTTGTCTTTGCCTTTATCTTCTTTTCTTCTTCATCATATTCATCATCATTACCACCACCAACACCTCCATCATCATCATCAGCATCATTATCATCACCACCAATAGCAACACCCTCATTGTATCGCCGTCATCATCATCAACACCCACATCATCATTATCTTTTCTTTTTGGGTTTTTTTTTCTTTTCGTTTCTTCATCATCGTTATCTTCTTCATTATCAATCACATCATCATGTTTTTCTTAATAATCGTCGTCTGTTCTTCTTTTTTATCTTCTTTTTCTTCCATCTTCTGCTCTTGCAGAAGTCTTCTTCTTCACAATTCTTTTTCTTCTTCTGCCTCCTCTTCTTCTTCTTGTGCTTCTTCTTCTTCTTCATCGATCTGGAATGACCTCCCTCTCTCTCTCCGCCAAAAGCCTTCTTGTGGAATTTTTAAATCCAGTCTCAAGACATATTTATTTCAAACCTAAGATTTTCCTCTCCTGCTTCATCTCATAGTTTTTCCCTGCCTGCCTTCAACAGCCAAGATTCTATCGCCCTGCCAGGGTGTGTGACCTGTGTGTGTGTGTGTGTGTGTGTATCTGCGTGCACATTTGGACTTAGTGGAACTATTAATTGTTACTGGTTGTATGACTGTGTAAGAATGAGTTGAGTGCAAGCGCTTTGATTTGTCTCTGCAAGATATAGCGCTATATAAATGCCATTTATTATTATTATTATTATTATCATCATCGTTGTCGTCGTCTTCTTCTTCATGGTTGTCATCATCACCATCATCATGTGTGTGGGGTCTTTTGATAATAATAATGTATGGAATTTATATAGCGCTGAATCTTGTAAAGCAACAAATCAAAGCACTCAGATTTCATTTCATACCACTTTGACAAGGGGTATCGATTAACAAAAAGAAAAACACAGGGGGGAAAAGAAAAGAAGAGCCAAAAAAAAAATTTTCTTGACAAAAAAGGTAAGGGTCTTTTGTGGGTGGGGGTGTATGTGTGACACCCCCCTTCCTCCCTGACATTCTTCTCATCTTCATCATCACCACCATCATCATCACCACCACCAGAAGTGACCATGGTGTGTGTGTTGGCAGGAGCGTTATCTGACAGACCGCTACGACCAGCTGATGCAGCGGTGGCTAAAGAAGATGGAGAAGATTGAGAACAGCTCCAAACGCAAGTAAGTGTCACTGTCACTGCCACTGTCACTGCCACTGTCACTGTCATTGTCACTGCCACTGTCACTGTCAACAGCAAGTTGGGTTGCTGCTCATGCCTCGTGTTGCGTCAGTTGGGTCAGCTCATATCACTCAAAGTGACACTACACGCTATTCTGTCACGCACAATTTTTGCCATTTAGAAAAAAACAAATTTGCAAAGGTGATAAAATCGATAAAACTAGACTTGATTCAGTTTAAACATTCATTTTGTGTCCTTTTTGTATTTACCAAGAAATTTTGTTTCCCGTTTATTTATTTTATTCTTTTATATTCATAGATGTATATGTAACGTTGTGTAATGGACGCTGTAGCAGAATGGTTGAGAATGTTCAATCCCATGGGTCCATGAAGTCCTGGGTTTGAATCCCAGCAGCATCTGGTGAATTAAGGGTGGGGATTTTTACCTTCTTCCAGGTCAGCTTCAAGTGCAGACCTGCCAGTGCCTTAATTCCCTTCATGTATATACACATGCAAAAGGTCAAATATGCACGTTTAAGATCCTGGAATTCATGCTAGCATTTGGTGGGTTACAGAAACACAAACATACCCAGCATACATTCCCAAAGTCAGAATGCGGCTACCTTCATGGTGAGCAAAAGCAAACACACGCAAAATCTCACCAACGAAAAAAATCTTATTTTGTTTGAAATGAAGTTGGTGAATGCTAAACTCCACCCCTCCCATCCCAAATTGACCGTATAAAGCAAGAAACAAACGATTTACTGTAAAAAAGGAGGTGATGATGATTAAGAACAAACAAAGGAACAAACAAATTTTATCTCCCTGTACGTTAGGGGGACGGGATAGCTCAGTGGTCGGAGCACTCGCATTCCCCCAGCCAAGTTAAGCAGCATCGAGCGTGGTTGCCACTTGGATGGGTGACCGTTTGCGCGTCTTAGTTTCAGTACAGTTCACCCAGCTGTAAATGGGTACCTGCCCTCTTTAGGGTCAGGGAAGGTAAAGCAGCGAGGGAGAGGAGATGGGCGCCGCCCTCAATATGCTGGCCCTAGAAAAGTGAGGTCTCTGATGCCTCGCTCCCCTACGACCTTATAGGTTATGGGACTCCTGTACCCTTTACTAGGAGTTCCCTCTTTCCTTTCCCCTCTCTTTGTTTCTGCCTTGTTCCTCTCCTTCCTGTCACCTCCTTCTTGGTCCATTTTCTGCCTTCTTGGTCCATTGCCCTGCCCTATTTACCAGAAAGACTTAAAAGATAACATTTCTCTCTCCCATGCCAAAGTCGGATGTGTTGGGCTGGACTTGTCAGGCGCTTAACACAGCAGCGCAACAACGCCTTTTCACTCACATAACAGACGACAATAGTCGCTGTCTGAGCCTTTGAATGAGAATTTATCAACATAAAAGAAGATGATGGAGATGGCTGAGCACTGCTATGTCTTGAGCAACCAGCTACGATTTGTCTCTTGACTCCGCCTCTGTCTGTTGCAGGCAAAAGGACGCCCGTGCTCGAGACTATTTTGAGAAAATCTTCCCTGAGATCAAGAAGAGTAGGGAAGTGCAAGAGCGATTTGCCAGGTACGTGGGTGATGTATTGTGTTGGGTCAGCGTGTGATGCTTATTGGGCGAGCAAGTTTGTGTGTTTGCTTTTGTTGTTTGTTGTGTTTTCTTGTTCATGCACGTTTTTTATGTTATGTGTGTGTGAAGTGGGTTGGATTGAATTATTTGTTTATGGTAGTGATAAAAATAATAGTAATGATAATTATTGTGGTGGTGGTATGTGTGTGTGTGGTATTGTTTGTTTTGTGTTAGCGTTGATGGTTGTGTTGGTGTGTTTTGTTGTTTCTTTTTATTGTGAGAGTGTAGTTGTTATTGTTGTTGTCATTGTGGCCATCGTTGTCATCATTGTTATTTTGTAAGTCTTGTATTGATAATGATGTTGATGAGGAAAGCGTTTTGCCTACCAAAAAAGTGGAAACACTGGCTTTGCATGTGTGTGTGTGCGCATTTGTGTGTGTGTGTGTGTTCATGCATGCAAGGTCACACATATATGTGCATGTGTGGAATGTGCACATATGTCTGTATTCACATGCTCATGCATGTGTGTGTGTTGTGGTTTTTGCGGTAGAAATTGTATATTGGTACCGCTGTGTTTGAGTTTAAAGTTGTTGACTATTTTTTTGTTTGGGGTCGTGTTGTGGTAGGTGTTAGACAAAGTTGTTGTGAAGTCCTTTGTGTTGTGGTTTGTTGTGCTTGTGTGGATATTGTGTTCTGTTATCATATATCTTTATTATGATAAAAAGTTATTCGTATGAGAATAAAATTCACCTTACAAAGGAAAATGAAGTCCTACTGCGACACCAATTCCTCTCTTTTTCCCCTTTTTTCCCCCTTTCTACTTAATGTCTGTATGTTTACCTCTAACAGTATTACTCCCCAGCAGAATTTTGCCAGGGGCACTCTTTGTTATCGCCGTGGGCTCTTTTACTTGCGTTGCTCACAGGACTGCAGCTTTTCATCTCATCCGGGAAATTAGTTCCCAGACCACCTCCCAAGAACTTGTAAGATGGGGCAGAAAAATCAAACATCAGGCAAGATCCGAACCGCGGGCCAGTCGTTCCGTAGAGGGGTAGGTTCCTGGTTTGGGCCACCAAGCCCCAAATCATTTGTATATTTTTTTTTTTTTTAATTAACAAATTGAAGAATTTTATTAATTTTGCTTTTTATTTGTATGATTTATTTTATGGGAATTTTTATAGACCAGTGTTAAAAAATGTCCATGCTAATCTGAAATGACATACAAGGAATGACAGTAGAGTTGGTTTTCTACCCTGTTTTAAATCTAGGATTTAAAATTTGACGAGGTGACAGCCTCCCCCCCCCCCTCTCTCTCTCTTGTTTTTGTTGTTGATGTGTTTGTTGTTGGTTGTCGGGGATTTTTTTTTTAAGGGGGGGGAGAGGCTAAATTGATTTCTGTGTTGCATTTATATTACTGCGTTGTGAGTGATTTTCTTTTAATGATCTTTAAACATTTGTTGTGTGGTGGTTGTTGATTTTTTTTTTTTTTTCAGTTACCGTAAATTCTCCTTGACTGAGGGCTAGATGGAAAAAAACAAAAAAAAACCAACCCTTCATGTGTGCTTATTCTTTTCCCTCAACAAAAAGTTTCCCCCCAAAATTTCTTTTTTCCAAGTGTTCCCTTTCTTTCTCTTGTCGCCAGCAAAGTCAACGCCCGCAGTTCCATCGGAGCAGGCTACGCTCGGAGCGAGGCAGAACTGGAGCAGATCATGGATGGATTGCACGAACAAGAGGTCAGGGGGGGGAGGCGGGACAAGAATTGTACACACTCTCAGACACACTGGCAGTCCACACAGGGACACGCTGGCAGACGCATTCGTGATCTGCTGACCCGGATTTAAATCTCATTCAAGATTTTTTTTCTCTGGAGTTAACATCAGCGCTGACTCCACTCTCACCAAAAGTCCTTCGGATGAGACTATAAATCGAGGCCCCGTGTGCGAACGCACGCAGACCATCTTGCATGTTCGTTAAAACCTATTCCGCTTTTCAGAAGAGTAGGCCATTGCGTGCCAGTGGGAATGGATGACAACATTTACAAAACTGCGTACACACGGAGACTAGGTGTAAAAAAACACATGAGTGCTTATTCCCTTATTCTTGAAATAAAAGAAAATGAATTTTAAAAAAATGATAAATAAACAAATGCATAAGGAGAGAAATGCATTGCTTGTATGCTCTCACACACACGCATACACATATCCACACTCACACACACACACCTACCCACACACACATACCCACACACACACACACACACACTCATTCATGCATACACACACCACACACACACACACACACCTACCCACACACACACACACACCCCTACAACACACACACACACACACACACACACACACACACACACACACACACACACACACACACACACCTACACACACACTTATCTCTGTAAGCCTCAAGTCTTTCTGACGGGAAAAAAAGGCAGGAGAATGGACCAAGAAGGCAGAAAATAGACAAGAAGGAGGTGATGACAGGAAGAAAAGGAACAAGGCAGGAACAAAGAGAGGGATAGAAAAGAGGGAATTCCTAGCACAGAATTTCCAGAAGGTGGGGATGCTATTTATACTGAAAGGTCCCTGGCATCTCCACAGGGGGAAGCAGTCATTGCGCCACCATTGGTGCACATTCTCCTGCTTTTTTTCTCCAAGAAAGATTTGAAAAGTAACAATTCTCTTCCATGCTGAAGTCGGATGCGCTGAACCTGACTTGTCAGGCGCTTAACGGCAGCGCACCGCTTTTTTCTATAGAATTTTGCCAGGGACAACTCTCTTGTTGCCGTGGGTTCTTTTACATGTGCTAAATAATTATGTGTAACAAATGGGACCTCGGTTTATCGTCTCATCGAAAGACCAGTGCCCAGACACACCACTCATGGTCTAATGGATGGGGGAAAAGTTTCGGGTCCAAACGGGATTCGAACTACCACACACTCGTGGTCTGATGAATGGGCGAAAAGTTATGGGTCCAAACAGGATTTGAACCACTGCACACTTCCAACCCGGGCTTTTCGCTTTCTAGACAGGCGCGATCGATCGAGGAACAAACAGAAAAACAA
This sequence comes from Rapana venosa, assembly GCA_028751875.1. Classification (NCBI taxonomy): domain Eukaryota; kingdom Metazoa; phylum Mollusca; class Gastropoda; order Neogastropoda; family Muricidae; genus Rapana; species Rapana venosa. The sequence goes on from CM054156.1 coordinate 5,859,352, forward strand.
AACAAACATAACCAACCCAAAAAACCAAACAAATTAAATAAAAATAATAATTTTAAAAAATGTCTGCTTGCAGGAGGAAGACCGGAAGATGCGCATGCTGGCGGTGATCCCGCCCATGATGCTGGACGCCCGCCAGCGCAGCATGCGCTTCCTCAACAACAACGGGCTGGTTGAAGACCCCATGGCGACGCACAAGGAGAAGCTGCAGTCGGTGCGCTGGACGGAGCACGAGAAGCGCACGTTCCGCGACAAGTACCTGCAGCACCCCAAGAACTTCAGCATGATCGCCTCCTTCTTGCCCCAGAAGGTGATGCCTTCCCTCATCGGCTGGCGGCCCTGTGTGCATGCGTGTGTAGAGAGGGAGAGGGGTTGTCGTTTGGTGTGAAAGAAGAGAGTTTTGAGGGTGTAGAGTGTTTGACACAGCTGTCAGTCTCCTCCTGTACCCGTCAGCTCCTCTCAGCTGCTATCCATCCCATCCCAGCTGGTGCCGATTATAGCAGGAACTGACCGCACTTTGCTAATATCACTGAGAGTGAGTAAAGGAGGTAAGGTAAAGGAGTCCCATAACCTATAAGGTCGTAGGGGAGCGAGGCGTCAGAGACCTCACTTCTCTAGGGCCAGCATATTGAGGGCGGCGCCCATCTCCTCTCCCTCGCTGCTTTACCTTCCCTGACCCTAAAGAGGGCAGGTACCCATTTACAGCTGGGTGAACTGGGGGAACTGTACTGAAGCCAAGGCGCGCAAACGGTCACCCATCCAACTGGTAACCACGCTCGACGCTGCTTAACTTGGCTGGGGGAAAGCGAGTGCTCCGACCACTGAGCTATCCCGTCCCGTCACTGAGAGTGAACAGACGTAAAATCGAATGACCGCACTTGGACTTGGGTAAAAGGAAGGGGCTGGTTTTAGCACTGGGCCCAAGACTGAGCTTATGCTGGATTTGTGTTCTGTGTTGAATGTGTATGACCCCTTTGCCATGAAATGAGTTGTAGTGCATCTGACTAAGACTTTTTTCTGCTTAGGAATGATTTTAGGCAGTTGGTGGGGTGGGGTGGGGGGTAGGTTGTTGATTTTTGAGAATTTGATTGATTGAAAAAGTATAGTGAGTGTGAAAGGATTATGATTGTTGAAAGTATCATGGTTGTAACCATCATGATTGTTAAAAGTGTAAGGATTGTAAAAGTACAGTGATTGAAAAAGTTGTCATGGTTGTAAAACTATCGTGATTGTAAAAGTATAATGGTTGCAAAATGATCATGATTGTAAAACTATCATCATTGTTAAAGTATAATATTTGTAAAACGATCATGATTGTAAAACTGAAATGATTGTAAAACGATCATGATTGTAAAACGATCACAATTGTAAAACTGAAATGATTGTAAAATGATCACAATTGTAAAACTAAAATGATTGTAAAACGATCATGATTGTTAAGAGTATAATGATTGTAAAATGATCATGATTCTAAAACTGCCATAAATGTTAAAGTATAATGATGGATAAACTATAAGCTTTCTGCTGTTGTTTATTGAAATATTGAAGACATCATTTTGTTTCCTTTTGCTTTATTAAGAGCGCGTTTAAAAGCACCCAACCCTTCACCCACCCCATGTATTGCAAAGCAAAATTCGTTAGTTTCTCATTTAGTCACTTTCTGGAGTGTAACATTTTCAGTTTGTTATATAATGGGTTTCATAGAATTGTTAAGTTTTCAATCTTTTAGAGGGGATGGGGTGGGATTTGAATTGGAGGGAGAGAGAGACAGAGAAAAGAAGGAAGGAAGACACAGAGAGAGAGAGAGAGTGATGTTGGGTGATAATGAGTTGGGTGACATGTGTAGATGTAGATAGATATAAATATGTCTATATCTATAGGGAGATAGATGGATATAGATAGATTTTATTAGGTAGATATAGAGGTATAATTATAGATAGATTTATATATATCTATAGATAAATAGATAGATAGTTAGACCGACCGACTATAGATAGACAGACCAATAGACATACAGACTGATTTATCTATAGACAGACAGACAGACCAACAGACATACAGAGACAAACTGATCTATAGACAGACAGACAGACCAACAGACATACAGAGACCAACCGATCTATAGATAGACAGACCAACAGACATACAGAGACCGACCTATCTATAGACAGACAGACCAACAGACATACAGAGACCGACCGATCTATAGACAGACAGACCAACAGACATACAGAGACCGACCTATCTATAGATAAACAGACAGACCAACAGACATACAGAGACCGACCTATCTATAGATAAACAGACAGACCAACAGACATACAGAGACCGACCTATCTATAGATAAACAGACAGACATACAGAGACCGACCTATCTATAGACAGACCGACCAACAGACATACAGAGACCGACCTATCTATAGATAAACAGACAGACATACAGAGACCGACCTATCTATAGACAGACAGACATACAGAGACCGACCTATCTATAGACAGACAGACATACAGAGACCGACCTATCTATAGACAGACAGACCAACAGACATACAGAGACGACTATCTTAGAGACCGACCTAACTACAGAGACCGACCTATCTAAACAGACAGACCAACAGACATACAGAGACCGACCTATCTATAGACAGACAGACATACAGAGACCGACCTATCTATAGACAGACAGACCAACAGACATACAGAGACCGACCTATCTATAGATAAGACAGACCAACAGACATACAGAGACCGACCTATCTATAGACAGACAGACATACAGAGACCGACCTATCTATAGACAGACAGACCAACAGACATACAGAGACCGACCTATCTATAGACAGACAGACCAACAGACATACAGAGACCAACCTATCTATAGACAGACAGACAGACCAACAGACATACAGAGACCGACCTATCTATAGATAAACAGACAGACCAACAGACATACAGAGACCGACCTATCTATAGATAAACAGACAGACCAACAGACATACAGAGACCGACCTATCTATAGATAAACAGACAGACCAACAGACATACAGAGACCGACCTATCTATAGACAGACAGACCAACAGACATACAGAGACCGACCGATCTATAGACAGACCAACAGACATACAGAGACCGACCTATCTATAGACAGACAGACCAACAGACATACAGAGACTGACCTATCTATAGACAGACAGACCAACAGACATACAGAGACTGACCTATCTATAGACAGACAGACCAACAGACATACAGAGACCGACCTATCTATAGACAGACATACAGAGACCGACCTATCTATAGACAGACATACAGAGACTGACCTATCTATAGACAGACAGACCAACAGACATACAGAGACCGACCTATCTATAGACAGACATACAGAGACCGACTGCTATCTTATGAGACATGACCTACTGAAGGTGAGTATGACTATCTATGACAGACAGACAACGACCAACAGACATACAGACATAGATATACATATGACATGTTGGTTAAAAATGAAGACTGTGCCTGTGTTGTGTGTTTTGACTTGGACTTGCTTGACTTTAGATAGAAAACGACTCACAGACATAAGAGGAGACTATCAACAGTCGAATTCAGATCAACAGACGAACGATATAACGTCATATCATGTGTCAATTGCGCCGTCCTCGAGTGCTCCTTGTGACTCTACATATCAGCTGTGATGGATGCTTACCAACAGCTGCTCCGAAGCAGAACATGAGAGGAACAAGAAGTGCGTGCAGAAGTCGAGGTGATGTGTCGTCCCCATGCTCAGATGTTGAGCTGGGGGGGGGGGGGGGAGTGGGGGGAGGGGTGGGTGGATGTGTGTGTGGAGTGGTGTGGAGAGAGTGTTTTCTTGTTGTGATTTTTTGTGTTGTGCATCTTTTCTTTCTGTGTGTGATGCAGTTTATTGTGTTGTTGTGGATGAGTGTGTGTAAGGGTAACAGTTGGTGTTATGAGTTGTGTTTTGTTTGTGTGCGTGCGTTGTCGTTGTCTGTTGTTGTTATGAGAGAGATGTTTAGTAGTGTGTGAGACGAGAGTGTGAGTGTGTGAGAGGGAGTGTGTGTGTATTTTTGAGTTGTGAGGAAGAGTGTGTTGTGTAGTGAGTGAGAGAGTTGGATTGGTGTGAGAGAAGGGGGATGTGTGTGGAGGTGGGTTCGTTTATCCATTTGTTGGTTTTCTTAGTTTTTAATTCCTTGTGTGTTGTGGAATGGTCTGTGGCTGATGTACAGTAAATATCCAAGTTCAGAGTTCTGTCTCAGTCTCTTTGTCTCTGTCTTCTGCTGTCCCTCTGTCTGTTTTCTGTCTGTCTGTCTCTCTCTCACACATACATACGCACAGATATCGACACACACACACACACACGCACGCGCATGCGCAAAAACAAGGAATATTTCTAGAGCTCATTCTAATGTGATACACTTACCATGTGCAAGAATGAATGTTGAGTGTTCAGGGAAGAAAAAGGAGATGACTGGATGGACGGATGGATGGATGTAGAGAGAGAGAGAGAGATTTAACACAAAGTTTAAAAAAAAATCTTTTATTTTGAGGATAATGGAATAAGCACTCATGTGCTTTTTTTTTTTACATCCAGTCCCCGTGTGTATGCAGTTTTGTAAATGTTGTCATCCATTCCTACTGGCACACAATTGCCTACTCTTCCCAAAAGTGAAATGGGTTTTAATGTGTGCGCAAGATGTTCTGCATGCTTTCACACACAGGACCTCAGATAATAATCTCATTCAAATGACTTTTAGTGGGAGTGGAGTTCGCGCTGATGTTCACTCCAGAGGAAAAATTCTCATGCATGAGATTCAATCCTGGGTCAGCAGATCAGGAATACATCACTCTAACCACCATGCTATCCTGCCACCCCGAGAGAGGGGTAAAGAGGGAGAGAGAGAAATAGGTGGATAAGTGGATGGATGACAAGCAAAAAGTCTTTCTTTCAAAATGTATTCGGTAAGTGATGGTCATCAGAGTTTTAAACCTAAGAGCCTGAGATGGGCTAACTTGACTGTCGCGTAGCTGATCAACACTGTGATTAACCAGGGACAAACTGTTATCTACTGTTCAGAAATCTTTGCAGCAACAGCAGCAGCAGCAGCAACAGCAGCAGCAACAGCAGCAGCAGCAGGTGGCGGTGAAGGAGGAGATCAAGGAGGAGACAATCCCTGTCCTCCCTCCCCCCACATCGTCATCGTCATCAGAGATGCCTGTGTCAGGGTGAGTGACAGATTGTTGAGTCTGATGTTGTTTTAGTTGAGCTTTGAGAGGTGAACGTATCCACAAAGCTGAAACTCGTTCCTTCCTTCTCCCCTGTGTGTGCCTGTGGTAAAGAAAACCAGACTGGCCAGCACATCCTTCAGAGGTGCACACACGCTATACAGCAGTGACCTGAGGAAGATGGTGTGGCTGACTACAGAGATAACCCTGCAAACCAAGCTGTACGGCCCACGAGAGGAGCTGGAAAGGACTTGCAGCCACTATTTCTCTCAAACACATCTGACAGGTGTAAAAAGCGAACGAGAGAAGAGAAGACCTGTGGTGAGATTTTCGTGTATGCGACTGGTTTTTTCCCCTCCACCATGAAGGTAGCTGCATTTGGGCTTTGGAAATACAGTTGGGAATTGAACCTACTGATTTGGCCAGGGCAGTCTGGAGGTACCTCTCCACTCTCTCTGTCCAATTTTCAACTGTCGTGGGTCTTTTTGATGTGCACAAGTCCGTAAGCACACGAGTCCCACTGGTTTAGAGTCTGCTCTGAAAGATTGACGTTCAGTTTGAATTTCCCATCAAACTGGGAAGAAAGGGCATTGAAGCCAGAACCTCACGGTTTATTTCATAGGTAAACGTTTTAACGCCGGCACACTGGTGTCATGTTTAGATAATATCATCCCCAAAGTTGGATTGCAGCTCCCTTCACAGCGGGCAAAAACGGTCACATGTGCAAAATCTCACCATCAATGAACTTCAGAGCTGTAGCTGAGAAACAACAACTCTGTAATGTTCTTTTGTAATCTCCTCACCTATCCCATAGTCCCTTGGACCGTGGGGGCACCAGTGAAGATTTTGCAACCAGCTTCCTACACTCCCCTCGGTCCTCTGCTTTCCGTATCAAATTTGTTCCAACTCAAGGCCAGTCTTCCGCTCTCTGATGGTGTCTTCCCATCGTTTTTCTCTGACTGCCTCTTCGTCTCTACCTCCTTGTACTGTTCCCTGTAGGACAGTCTTGGCCAGTCCAGATGTCAAGTGTGTGTAATCTAGCTTATCTTATTTTCTCCCTGCTTTCTGTGGTAGAACACTCGCTTTCCCCCAGCCAAGGTTAAGCACCATCGAGCGTGGTTACCACTTGGATGGGTGACCGTTTGCGCGCCTTGGCTTCAGTACAGTTCCCCCAGTTCACCCAGCTGTAAAATGGGTTCCTGCCTCATTAGGGTCAGGGAAGGTAAAGCAGCGAGGGAGAGGAGATGAGCACCACCCTCAATATGCTGGCCCCTTGAGAAGTGAGGTCTCTGATGCCTTGCTCCCCTACGACCACATAGGCTATGTGACACCTTGACCTTTTTTTCTGTAGTAGCACATAGTTAATGAAACAAATCTTACATTTTTTTTTTTTTCCTTTTTTAAAAATTGTTTTGTCTCTCTGGAAAGATTTCTTGTGAATGGATATATATTACGTACATGTGTTGGGGTATGGCACGAAAAGTTTGCAGGACTAAAGTGGAAACTTCGGGTCTGTATCTGCACAGAGTGAAGAAGGAAGAAGAGAAGGAGAAGACTGCAGATGGAAGGGAGGAAGAAGTGTCCGTTTCGGCCACACCCACCTCCTCAGAAGGTAAAGGTGTGTTTTGTGTGTGTGTGTGTGTTGAGAGTGTGTGTTATGTGTTGTGTGTGTGTGTGTGAGAGAGAGAGAGAGAGAGATGTGTTTTTGTGTGTGTGTGTGTGTGAGTGAATGCGTGTGTGTGTGTGAGTGTATGTGAGAGAGAGTGTGTGTTTTTATGTGTGTGTGGTGTGTGTGTGAGTGTGTGTATGTGTGAGAGTGTGTGTTTTTGTGTGTGTGGTGGGTGTGTGTGTATGTGTGTGCGAGAGAGAGAGAGAGTGTGTGTTTTTTGTGTGTGCGAGTGTGTGTGTGTGGAGGGGGGGGGGGATATGTGTGTGTGCGTCTGAGTGAGTGTGTGTTTATTTTTATTTTGAGGATAAGTGTGTGTGCATGAGTGAGTGAGTGAGTGTGTGTGTGATAGAGAGTTTTTTATTTTTTAAAATTTTATTCTTTTATATCGAGGATCATGGAATAAGCACTTATGTGATTTTTTTACATCCAGTCCCCGTGTGTATGCGGTTTTGTAAATTCTGTCATCTGTTCCCACCAGCACACAATAGCCTACTCTATGAAAAGCGGAACAGGATTTAACGTGTGCGCAAGATGTTCTTCCTGTGTTGGCACACGGGGCCTCGGTTTATAGTCTCATCAGAAGGACTTTTGGGGAGAGTGGAGTCTGCACTGATGTTAACTCCAGAGGAAAATATCCCCTTGAGCGGGAATCGAACCCGGGTCATCAGATTGCGAGCGCAATGTTCTGACCACTAGGCTATCCCGTCCCCCAACGTGGAGGGAGAGAGTGAGTGAGTGAGATTGTGTGTGTGCATTGTGTGTGTGTGCACACGTGCATGCATGTGTGTGTGAGTTTGTATGTGTGTACATGCGTATTTGTATATGTGTGTGTGCGCATAACCTGAAAACATATTTGCGTGTGCGTTCAGCCGGAGGGGCACACCAGTGCTGCGTGTGTAAAAACCCGCTGGAGGATTTCAGCCAGAGCCGACCTTTGACCCGCGGGGACTGTGAACTCTACGGGGTCAGCGAGGCCGACCTCAAGCCGGACATGAGAGTGTGTACCAACTGCCGATGTCGCTCCGTGCGACGTCGATACTCCCAGTGAGTGGAGGAGGGTTGATGGTTAGCAAAAATGAAATATTGGAGGATTTTTGATTGGGCGATTCATAGTTTTACCCCCCCAAAAAATAAAAATGGGTGGTTTTGATTGGTTTAGAAAATGAATGGGGTGGGGTTTGATTGGTCGATTGGTTTTTTTTTAAAAAAATAAATGGGTGGGTTTTGATTGGTTTAGAAAATGAACGGGGTGGGTTTTGATTGGTCGATTGTTCTTTTAAAAAAATAAATGGGTGGGTTTTGATTGGTTTAGAAAATGAATGGGGTGGGGTTTGATTGGTCAATTGGTTTAAAAAAAAAAAATCAGTGTTTGGTTTTCAGTTGAATAAATTATGCAACTACTGAGGTTGTTGTATTCTACTGCAGGTTGGGTTATTTTGTTTTTAAAATAAAATTTTGTGGAGGGTTTTTTTTCTGATTTTTCTGTAGTTCTTGCTACATTAAATTTTTTTAAAAATTTGTTACATATTCCAATGCGGGTATATCATTATTGTATATAGCTGGACAGTTTTTTTTCTGAGATTAAAATTTTTTCGAGGTGACAGCCCCCTGATATGGCCTCTGTGGTCGGCGGGGCTATAAACTGCAGGATTAGATTGTGGATTGTTTCTGTTGTTTTTTTCCCTTTCAATTTAAAAAAAAAAGTACTTTTATGTTTCCTAAAGACTCCCTAAAAATCCTTTTTTCGTGATGTTCCACCTGACACCATTTTTAACTGCCTGAGAGAATCGGGCTTTTCCGTCTGATATCAGTGAAAGTGTTACGGTTGGGTCACTATGAACAAGGTCGTTTTAAGGAATCTGGTTTTGGTTTTATCTCATTTTATGTGTGGTTGTTGTGGTTTTTCCCACAACATGGTGCCCGTCCTGGATTGATCCTTATGGTTGGCCCATTAATACAAGGAACGACAGTAGAGTTGGTTTTATACCCTGTTTTAATATGTCATCATCATCATCAACCATTACACCCACTGGTGTGTAGGGCAGCAACAAAGTGCTTCCACTCCTGCCTATCCTGGGCCAACCTAGTCACTGATCCCCAAGAGTGCTGCATGGCCTTCATCTCACTTTCTACAGTCCTCCTCCACATTGCTTTTGGTCTTCCTTTCTTTCTCCTTCCTTCTGGGGTCCAGTGCAATGCTGTTCTTGTGATTGACTGTGAGTCTCTTCGGAGGATGTGCCCAATCCACTTCCACCGTTGTCTGGTGATGATGGTTCCCATGTCTTCCTGCCTGCATCTCCGTAGTAGGTCTTCATTGGAGATCTTCTCTGGCCAAAAGATCCGGAGAATTCTTTGGAGGCATACTGTGTGAAAGGATCGAAGTTTGGTAAGATCCGCTTCCATCATTCTCCAGCACTCAGAACCACACAGGAGCGTAGACACAACACAGCTCTGGTATAGCTTCAGCTTGGTGTTGGTGCTGTACTGGTCTTCTCCTGGATATGTTGGTGTGTGTGTGACAGCAGCGCCAGGTCATCTGCAAAGTCAAGGTCGTCTAGTGTTGAGAACAGGCTCCAGCGAATCCCTCTTGGGGTGTCTTCTGTCGTCTTCCTCATCACCCAATCAATGGCCAGATTGAAGAGAACTGCCGACATCACACATCCTTGTCTTACTCCAGTTTTGACTTCGAAGACAGTTTTAATCTGTATATAGCTGAAACGGTTTTCATCTCAGATTAAAAATTTGACGAGGTGACAGTCCTGATAGGCCTGTGTGGATGGCGGGGCTATAAACAACAGGATTGGATTGGAACCTGACTTTGATGGTTTGATATTTATACAGAAGAAGGAAGAGAAAAAACCAGTCTGCCTGTTCGCCAGTCACAAATGTTGTGACCATTCTGCTAATTTTTTATTTATTTACTTATTCTTTTATATCGAGGATAATGAAATAAGCACTCATGTGCTTTTTTACATCCAGTCCCCGTGTGTATGCGTTTTTGTAAATTTGGTCATCTGTTTCCACTGGCACACAGTGGCCTACTCTTCCGAAAAGCGGAACAGGATTTAACGTGTGCGCAAGATGTTCTGCATGGGTTCGAACACGGGGCCTCGGTTTATAGTCTCATCCAAAGGACTTTGACATTCAGTTCGATTTTTGTGTCAAACTGGGAAGAAAAGACGAGGCTGGGAGTCGAACCCAGAAACCTCACGGTTAACTTGTTGGCAGGCGAACGTCTTAACCATCCTGCCACCTTCCTTCCTTGCTAAGCGCGCATGTGTGTGTGTGTTTTTTTATTTTCAGGCGGGATCGTTGCCCGATTCCGACGTGCCGCACGCCTAAGAGGAAGATGAAGCGACTGCGCCCCCTGCCTCCCAAGTGGGGGGAACTTCCCGTAGAAGTCAAGGAGCCCATCATGAAAGACTTGCGTATGTCTTTGTGTTTGGCCATGTGTGTGTGTGTGTGTGTGTGTGTGTGTGTGTGGTGGGGGGGGGGGGGTTGTGGGGAGGGGGGGGGGGGGGGGTGCTGGATGAGTAAGTTAGTGTATGTGTGTTTTTTTTTTATTTTTTAAAATATTTTTTTCTTCTTTTCATTTTGAGGATAATGTAATAAGCACTCGTGTGCTTTTTCCATCCAGTCCCCGTGTGTATGCAGTTTTGTAAATGTTGTCGTCCGTTTCCAGTGTGTGTTTGTGTGTGTGAGAGTGAGTGAGTGGGTGAGAGAGCGAGTATGTGTTTGTGTGTGAGAGAGAGAGAGAGAGTGAGTGGGTGAGAGAGCGAGTATGTGTTTGAGTGGGTGAGAGAGAGCGAGAGTGAGTGGGTGAGAGAGTGAGTATGTGTTTGAGTGGGTGAGAGAGCAAGAGTGAGTGGGTGAGAGAGTGAGTATGTGTTTGAGTGGGTGAGAGAGCGAGAGTGAGTGGGTGAGAGAGTGAGTATGTGTTTGAGTGGGTGAGAGAGCAAGAGTGAGTGGGTGAGAGAGTGAGTATGTGTTTGAGTGGGTGAGAGAGCAAGAGTGAGTGGGTGAGAGAGTGAGTATGTGTTTGAGTGGGTGAGAGAATGAGTGGGTGAGAGAGTATGTGTTTGAGTGGGTGAGAGAGTGTGTATGTGTTTGTGTGTGTGAGAAAGAGAGAGTGAGTGAGTGAGTAAGCAAACAAGTGAGAGTGTGAGTATATGTGAGTGTGAGACAGAGAGAGACAGAGAGCATGTGTGTGTGTGCTCGCGCGTGCACGCATGTCACTGTGTGTGTGTGTGTGTGTTTCCCAGGTGGGATGAGTCAGTCAGACTGCATGTTCTAGGTGACTTTTACAGTGTTAGGCTGTGGAATACCTAACAACAACATCATCATCATCATCATCATCAACAGCATGAATCGGTTCTTTCTTTTTCAGAACTGACGGAAGAGATGACCAAGTGCTGTTCAGCCTGCTTCAACCGCATCACCCGTCGTCTGGGAAACAGTCCTCAGACCAGCGAACCGCTGATGCCTCTCATGCCTGACAGTGCTGATGGTGAGAGGAATCCCTCACAGGGAGTGTAGAATGATGATGATAATGATAATGTATGGATTTACACAGGATAGCTCAGTGGTCGCAGCACTCGCTTTCTCCCAACCAGTGTTAAGCAGCGTCGAGCGTGGTTACCAGTTGGGTGGGTGACCGTTTGCGCGCCTTGGCTTCAGTATAGTCCCCAAGTTTCCCCAGCTGTAAATGGGTACCTGCCCTCTTTAGGGTCAGGGAAAATAAAGCAGCGAGGGAGAGGAGATGGGCGCCGCCCTCAATATGCTGGCCCCTAGAGAAGTGAGGTTTCTGACGCCTCACTCCTCTACGACCACATAGGTTATGGGACACCTTTACCTTTATGGAGTTTATATAGTGCTGAATATTGTGAAATGTTGTAATGAGGATATGTGGAATTTTTATTGTGTTGAATCGTGTTGAAGCAAACAAACCAAACGCGCTTGCATTTGAAACATTCACACGCTGTTCACAAAAAAGAAAAATTGAAGAGTGTTGGTGTGCAATTGATAGACAGAATTTGATACCTCGTGAAAGGGATAGATTGTGTGTGTGTGTGTGTGTATGTCTGTCTGTCTGTGTCTGTCTGTGTACTTTTGTGTGTGTGTAGATGTATCTGTATGCATGCACATGTGTTTGTGTGCACACAATATGCATAGATGAGCACTTGCGTGCATGAATACAAACCACTATACTATATAGCCCACATATATGCCATTGGATACTGCATGCGCTCAGGTACTCACTCTTATTCCTATGCAAACATATGCACACAGCACTGACAGCAACCCAGAGCTCGGCCATTGTTTGTGTGTGTGTGTGCTTGAATACATCGTGCATGTGATGTACGCTTGTCACTTGCTGATTGGTCGATCTGTCTGTCTCCTAGGCAACCAGGACAATGTGGAGACATCCAGATGGACTGAAGAGGAGATGGAAGTAGCCAAACAAGGTGACTGTCAATTCTATTTTTATTTAGGGGGGGGGGCTTCAAACTTTGCATGAATTGATATAATTTGGTGGGTGGGGTGGAGGGTAGCCTAGTGGTTCGAGCATTGATCTTGCGATGTGGTGGCACAGGTTTTGAGCCACCACCATGATGCATAGTCTGTTACCCTTGATATAAAAGAATGAGTAAATAAATCAATATTTGAGAGGATTTTGGTTTTTTCTCCTTGAAGTTGACATCAGCACCAACTCCACTCCCTAATACTTAAGATGAGACTGTAAACGGAGATCCTGTGTACAAACACACGCAGAACATCTTGCATTCATCCTAAAACGTGTTCTGCTCTTGGGAAGAATAGGCCATAGCATGCCGAAAGGAAGGGATGACAAAATTGTAAAAAATTTTAAAACCCGCATGCACCTTGGTATCGTGTGCAGACATCGTCCTCGCAGTTTGAATGCTGCTGCCTAAATGCTGGCAAACGGTTGAATAATCGTGAAAAATGTCATCATCTGTGAACTTGGAAACTGTAATCAAGGAATGAAAAAGCCATAACAACACCCCCCCCAACCCCCCCCCCCCCCCCAAAAAAAAAACCCCAAACCAATCAACAACAAACAACCAAACAAACCAACAACAAAAAACACCAACAAACAACAAAAAAACACAAAACAAAACAGAACATATAAATTCCATACATTATTAACATGAGAGCTATTGCTGTCATAGGGACTAAGTCTTTATGAAGAAGACAAAAATTCACAGTTGTTAAGGATTTGTTGAAGATTTGTTGAAGATCTGCTGGAAACTTTCTCTCTGTCTGTCTGTCTGTCTGTCTGTTTGTCTGTCTCTCTGTCTCTGTCTCTCTCTCTCTCTCTCTCTCTCTCTCTCTCTCTCTCTCTCTCTCTCTCTCTCTCCCTCCCTCCCTCCCTCCCCCTCTCTCTCTCCCTCCCCCTCTCTCTCTGTCTCTGTTGTCTGTCTCTGTCTGTCTGTCTGTCTGTCTGTCTCTCTCTCTCTCTCTCTCTCTCTCTCTCTCTCTCTCTCTCTCTCTCTCTCTCTCTCTCTCTCTGTGTCTGTCTCTCTCTTTAGTTTAGTCACAAAAGAAACATTTATATTCTGTAATCTCCAGCAATATTTTGTGACACACCTAAAGAAACATTTATAATTATGCTGTAATCTCCAGCAAGAATAGTTATTGAAAATTTCACATAGAGTTTGATTGGATTGGTGTAATACAGCATTCTAGAATGTTCTTGCCATTATTTTAGTTATTATTGGTTTCCTTCACATTACTTTTGTGTTCAGTTTGAAACTGAGTTTACGCCAGAGTTTAAAGTCGTATCCATTCATAGAGAGCTCTTGTCTTTTCATTACGATAAATGCATCATGTAATTTTTCTTGTGTTTACAAAAGAAAGTCGCGTGTAACCCCCCTAGACCACATTGGGCAATGACAATAAATTGGTCAAAGCATCTCTCTCTCTCTCTCTATATCTATCTATCTATCTGTATATCTATCTATCTATCTATCTATCTATCTATCTATCTATACATGCTTGCGAGCTTCCCACAATTTTTATTTCTCTCTGTCTCTGTGTCTGTGTTCAAGCTTTGCGAGAGCACGGTCGTGACTGGGCAGCCATTGCCAATGCTGTAGGCACCAAATCAGAATCGCAGTGCAAAAATTTCTACTTCAACTACAAGAAGAAACTGAACCTGGAAGCCATTCTGCTGGAGCACAAAGAAAAGGTAGGGGGGTGGGGGTGTATGAGTGTGAGTGTGTGTGTGTGAGAGAGTGAGTGTGTGTGTGAGTGTTTGTGTGTGAGTGGATGTGTGAGTGCGTGCGTGTGAGTGCTTGTGTGCAGGTGAGTGTGTGAGTGAGTGTGTGTGTGGGTACATGTGTGTTTGTGTATGAGTGTTTGTGTGTGAGTGTGTGTGTGTGCCCACGCGTGCGTGTGTGTGGTTTTTTAAAATTTATTTTTACAATTGAAAAAATAGTTTATACTTTTATTTCGAGGATAATGGAATAAGCACTCATGTGCTTTTTTTCATCCAGTCCCTGTGTGTATGCATGCAGTTGTGTAAATTTTGTCATCCGTTGTGTGTGTGTGCGCATGAGTGTGTGTGTGCATGTGTGATAGTGTGCATGTGTGTGAGAGTGTGTGTATGTGCACGTGTGAGTGTGTGTGTGAGTGTGCACATGTGTGTGAGTGAGTGAGTGAGTGTGCATGTGTGTGTGTGAGAGAGTGAGTGAGTGTCTTAATTTAAAATCTGTTAATCTTTTGTAAACAGTCGCATGTATGTAAATTGCTCTCATACACAAAAATCTCTCCATTGGTGAACCTCGGAGCTCTAGCCAAGGAAAGAAGAAAAAAAAGCGTGAGAAAGGTTGCAGCTTACACCAAAAAACCCAAAAAGACAACAACAACAACAACAACAAAAAGTGCTTCTTACAGGGGGAAAAAAAACCCCCAAAAAACGACACAAAAAATCCAACAAAACCTTTTACAAAAAAAAATTTATTCAAAAAAAAGGGTTGCTGCTTAGGCTTGACGTGTTGACATGCAGTGACCATTACCATGAAAAAAAAAAAAAAGCGTGACGTGTACCCCATGCGTGACATGTGTCGCAGACGGAGCGACGCACGACGTCGGTGTGTGAGAGCGTGGCGTCAACAACCACGGCGGTGTCTGAGGGGGAGGAGGACGTCAGCAGCAGCGAGGAGGACAACGGAGATGGAGACGACTCCGACACCACCAGCGCCCCCAGCCCCACACCGCTGCACATCGGAGACGGTGAAGAGTCCTGCACTTTCATTTTTCATATGCCACTCTTCCCCAAAAGTCCTTCGGATGAGACTAAAAACTGAGGTCCCGTGTGTGCGAACGTTTGCAGTACGTCTTGCGCACTCGTTAAATCCTTTTTGGAAGGGTAGGCCAATGTGTGCTGGTGGGAACAGATGGCAGAATTTATAGAGCCGCGTACACACGGGGACTGGATGTAAAAAAGCACATAAGTGCTTATTCCATAATCCTCGATATAAAAGAATATTTTTAAAAAACCGACAGATTTCTCTGTGTAAAATTCGGGCTGCTCTCCCCAGTGAGAGCGCGTCACCACAAGAGAAGAACCACCCTTAATTATTTTTTTTCTTCCTTCTGTCTGCAGCTGTGTTTGTTTCCCTATCAGAGTGGCTTTTTTCTACAAAATTTTGCCAGGGACAACTCTCTTATTACCGTGGGTTCTTTTACGTGCGCTAAATAATTTTGTGTAACACACAGGACAGTTTATCATCTCATCCAGAATATGCACTCTGTCTCACTCCTCGTGCCTGGAAATCGCTGCCAGATTGAATGTATGGTATGAGAATTTTTTGCATGTATAGCTCTTGTCAAGTACCACCAACAAGTGTTGGTTTTGAACTTAAGTGAAAGTTAGTAGAGCCACTGAAACTGACTGAGGTGACAGACAGGCCTGATGTGGCTTTCCTGGTTGGTAGGGCTGTGAGCACTATGGAATGGAAGGATCTCGCCTTATAGGTAGGTAGCCACGCTCTTATGCTAGATTTTTTTCTCTCTTTCTCCTCCTCTCTCTTATTCTTTTATTTCAAGGATAATGGAATAAGCACTCGTGGGTTGTTGTTTTTTTATATCCAGTCCCCGTGTGTACGCAGTTTTGTCAATTTTGTCATCCGTTCCTACCGGCACACATTGGCCTACCCTTCCGAAAAGCCGAACAGGTTTAACGTGTGCGCAAGATATTCTGCGTGGCATGGGACCTCGGTTTATAGTCTCATCCGAAGGACTTTTGGGGAGAGTGGAGTTGACACTGATGTTAACTCCAGAGGAAAAATTCTCTTGAACGAGATTTGAACCCAGGCCAGCAGATCACAAGCGCATCACTCTAACCGTCAGGCTATCCCGCACCCCTTTAAAGTAGAGTGCAGGTTGTTATGGTCATAGCTTGTCACGGCTGAAGACCGTTTAAACGTGAGGTGTGACAACGTGACTACTGTTTGATGTAGACCTCTGCACTTTGCTGACGTCGGTGACCGATAAAGCTTTTTTGGCCAGGGCCAGAATCAAAAAGTGTAAAAATACAGATGTCAGATCAAACAGGGGGTGGAATAGCCTAGTGGTTTGCATGCATGGGATTTGTCAATTTTTTGGGCCAAATTCTACCATCAGTAGTTACATATCAGTCAGTCAGTGTGTGAGGGTGTAATTGCCCTTCATGGGATGATTAAAGTGTTTTTGACTTGACTTGACTTGATATCCGCCATTTTAAAATTTGTATGCTATGCCACTGTCTTGTTTTAAAAACAAAACAAAATGTCCACCTTTCTGCCTCCAGAACAAAACAGCATTCAAAACTATCGGAGAAAGCGCATCGTCTTCGATTGTTGAGAACTTGACCTATATTCTTCCATCACTTTTGGAACACACACAGACATTTTAGGGAGGAAGGGGGGGGGGGGGGGGGGATGCAAATAAGACTTGAGAAACTTGTCACCATCTCATCACAAGAATCATACTTGATCTTCTGTTTTGTGTATATATTTACACACAAAAAATACCTGACAAAAATTTCTTTACCCTGTTCCTTGGCTAGAGCTCCAAGGTTCTCAAAAGATGGAATTTTTGCATGTATGACCCTTGTCCACCATGAGGGTATGGAAACAGATGACAAAATTTACAAAACCGCATACACACGGGGACTAGATGTAAAAAAGCACATGAGTGCTTATTCCATTATCCTCGATATTAAAAAAAAAATTTTTTTTAATTAAAATGTCATCTAAGCGCTTTGATTTGCTGCTGTACAAGAATCAGCGCTATAGAAATTCCATACATCATTATCATTGTCGAAGGTAGCCGCATACCGACTTCGGGACTAAAGCGGAATTTTCTCCTCCCCCCCCCCCCCTCCCTCCCCCCTAGCAGACGTGGCCGGCAGGGCTGACCTCCCGCAGAGCTCGACCGCCGCGGGCAGCAGGGACCGCGACGCAGACAACACGACCCCCGGGTCGTCGGGTCTGCCGCCCTCGTCCTCCCTGACCTCCAACAAGCCTCTGTCGGCCTCCCAGGGCAGCCTGCGCAGCATCGACAACGACAGCTCCGCCACCATGAGTGCCGACGAGGGACCGCCGGGATTGTCGCTGCCGGGCGGCAGTGCGTCAGTGGCCAACACCGCGGCGGCAGGCTCATCTGTTGGTGCCGGTGGTGGTGGTGGTGGTGGTGGTGGTGGAGGTGGAGGAGGTGGTGGGGGTGTGGCTTCCATGGCGGCGGAGTCTGTGCATCCTCCTCCTTCCAGTTCTAGGTGAGGATTAGTTGGGGTGTTGGGGGAGGGAGGGGGTTGGGTGGTGGTGGGGTGAGGGGGGGTGTGAGAGAGAGATGAAGAGATGATGAATAGTGTTGTGTGAAAGAGAGAGAGTGTGAGAGTGTGTGTGTGTGTGAGAGAGAGTGTGTGTGAGAGAAAGAAAGAGGGTGTGTGAGAGAGAGAGAGTAGTGTGTGAGAGAAAGAGAGTTGTGTGTGAGAGAGAGAGTGTGAGAGTGAGTGTGTGTGTGTAAGAAAGAGGGAGTGTGTGAAGAAAGAGAGTGTGTGTGTGAGAGAAAGAGAGAGTGTGTGTGAGAGAAAGAGAGAGTGTGTGTGAGAGAAAGAGAGTGTGTGAGAGAAAGAGAGTGTGTGAGAGAAAGAGAGTGTGTGTGTGAGAGAAAGAGAGAGTGTGTGTGAGAGAAAGAGAGAGTGTGTGTGAGAGAAAGAGAGTGTGTGTGAGAGAAAGAGAGAGTGTGTGTGAGAGAAAGAGAGAGTGTGAGAGAAAGAAGAGTGTGTGAGAGAAAGAGTGTGTGTGAGAGAGAGAGAGTGTGTGAGAGAAAGAGAGTGTGTGTGAGAGAGAGAGAGGTGTGTGAGAGAAAGAGTGTGTGTGAGAGAGAGAGTGTGTGTGTGAGAGAGTGTGTGAGAGAGAGAGAGTGTGTGAGAGAAAGAGAGTGTGTGTGGAGAGAGAGAGGTGTGTGTGTGAAAGAGTGGTGAAGAGAGAGAGAGTGTGTGAGAGAAAGATGTAAGTGAGTGTGTGTGTGTGTAAGAAAGAGGGAGTGTGAAGAGAGTGTGTGTGTGAGAGTGTTGTGTATGTGTGAGAGTGAGTGTGTGTGTGTATAAGAAAGAGGGAGAGAGTGTGTGAGAGAGAGAGAATGTGAGAGGTAGAGAGAATGTGTGTGTGAGAGAGAGTGTGTGTGTATGTGTGAGAGTGAGTGTGTGTGTGTTGTGTGTAAGAAATGGAGAGAGTGTGAGAGGAGAAAGAATGTGAGAGGTAGAGAGAGTGTATGTGAGAGTGAGTGTGTGTGTATGTGTGAGAGAGAGAGTGTGCGTGTGTGAGAGACACAGAGAGGTGTGTATGTGAGAGAGAGGAGGTGAGCGTGGTGTGTGATGAGACAGAGAGAGAGTGTGTATGTGAGAGACAGAGAGTGAGTGTGTGTGTGAGAGTTAGAGAGTGTGTACATGTGAGAGACAGAGAGTGTATGTGTGAGAGAGAGAGTGTGTGTATGTGTGTGAGAGAGAGAGTGAGTGTGTGTGTGAGAGACAGAGTGTGTATGTGTGAGAGACAGAGAGTGTATGTATGTGTGAGAGAGAGAGTGAGTGTGTGTGTGTTCAAAAGTATACATTCCCCCATGGTGATGCCAGGGGCCTGTCAGTATAAATATCATCCCCACCTTCTGCAAATTCTGTGCTAGGAATTCCCTCTTTTCTATCCCTCTCTTTGTTTCTGCCTTGTTCCTTTCCTTCCTGTCACCATCTCCTTCTTGTCTATTTTCTGCCTTCTTGGTCCATTTTCCTGCCATTTTTTTCCAGAAAGACTAAAAAAAAAAAAATTTTTTAAATTCTCTCTCACGCCAAAGTCACATGCACTGGGCCTGACTTGTCAGGCGCTTAATGGCAGCGCAGTGCATTTTCACTCATATGACAGACAACAATGGTTGCTGCCTTAGTATTTGACAAAGAAGTAGAAGAAGATCCGAATTTAGCCTTTCGCAAGAGACTCTAAACTAAAACCAGTCAGATACGTAAGCTTACAGACTATGCACGTCAAAAGAACCCACGACAGTTGAAGATTGGAAAAAGCAGGGAGGTACCTTCGGACTGTCCTGGCAAAAATTGGTAGGTTCAGTTCCCAGCTGTATCCCTGTAGTCAGAATGCAGCTACCTTAACCCTCTTGTCCCCGATCCGGCCGCAGCCGACAGTAACAGAGGCTGCCGCTAGATTCCAATACGACCGCAGCCGACAGTTGGTGTTGCCCACGTGGGCAGTACTTTTCCATCACACACAGGTCTCGTGGTTTTCACACTGTGTGTCTGAAAATTGGTGGGGCGATGCAGGGAGGGTGTCAGACGGTGCCAGTGATAAATTTAGACCACTAACATGCGTGTAGTGGGGAGGGAGGGAAGAAATAACAGCCAGCGACCGGAACGCTTTTCAATGGTGCAGCGTGACGGGGAAAAAAATGGCGTTTTCTTTAGTAGCAGACGATTCATCTGATTATTGAGACGATAAATTGAATGTTATTGTCTTGGAAGTAGAAACATTTGAACGAGAATTGTTAAGTGAGTCCGATATTAAACGATTACGAGGAAGAGGAGGAAGGAAATGCTGCAGTTAGGGAGAAGAATGAGCCTGAAAATAACGTGCTACACGGCACATTCCTGACCTGTGCTACACACACTGACTGTGGAGAAATTTGACCTCCCGGCCGGTCCGCGGCATAGACGCCTGAAAGCGTGATGCCTTTTGACTGTTTTCTCATTATTACCACACTTTTGCTTTGAAACTGCAATGGCAGAAACGAACAGATATGCTGGTAATGAAAATAGCAAGAAGGAAAAGAAAATAGGTCTCCATCTGCCAAGGTTCGACAGGTGAGAGCAGTGGGTACAACCCCTCCCCCCTCCCCACACACACACACACACATCCATAATTTGTGCTTTTTGTGATGTGATGTGACCCTGTGCCACCACTACGACTACTTTAGAGACTACCAACATTAAAATTTTGTAGAGTTACAGAAGTTCTGTGTTGTTTCGAATTTGTCACACCTGTGCTGTGACACTGGTGACAGTGTGACAGTCATGTACAATAATACACTTCTGTACACTTCACAAACATGTGGTAGCACACGCAGATATGAACTGCAGTATAAAGGTCACATGTCGATTGAATATGACTTGTTTTCAAAAGAAAAAATAGTTAAACAAAACTTCTGTCTCCTCGAGACATACCATAAAACAACAGGTGACACATCCTTGAAGTACTATTGCACATAACTATTGGTAAACACATCAGCTGGGTATCACTTCCTTATTCGACACTAATATGCTTGAACTATTGTCAAATCCATGCAGGATTTGCTGTTTTATCATATATACCATATTTTTACCTGTGATTGGTGACAAATAAGGTGACAATGACAAGACATCTGGTGACCAGACACATAAACTTGCGCCTAAATGCAAGTACAAAGACATGCCTAGCTTGTGACAAAATTTCAGCTTGATAACTTGTCATGCACACACACAATTGCCTTAGGAGTAAAGTAAGTCAGATGGAGGTAGAAAACCTGAAAAGAATTCAAAATCTACAGGCAGTTTAGCTCTGTAGAATCCAACAACAAGAGGGTTAATGTGGAGGGGGGGGGGGGGGATGGTCGTACACGCAAAATCTCACCATTGGTTAAAGTTCATGAGTTCAAGCTTTAGGACCAAACAAACGGGAATTGGGTGAGGAGGGGACATTGAAAAATGTATAAAGCACAATCACAGTTTGCAATATGTAACAAACACAAAGACTGTTTCCCCCCCAAAAAAAAACACCCACAAAGAATGTCATGTACTGATTGTGATGAACCTGTATGTGAAGATAACCTGCGATACAATGACCAAAAAAAATCTGCCCCCACCCCCTTTCCCAAGCAACAAAAAAAACAACAAAAAACCCAACCCCCCTTCTACCCCCCACCCCCCCACCTCTCCCTCCCCACACACACACACACACACACACAAAATGTCCAGGTTGTACCCAGAAAAGCCCATCATCATTATTGTGTTGTTGTTGTTGTTGTGTGCAGCATGCCTGGGTCAGGACATTACCCAGGGGGTCCCGGCATGTCCATGACCCGTGGCCCTTCGCCCAGCACCCGGCACATGCAGGGACCTTCACCCAGCCGCCCTGACCACGGCCTTGACCCCAGGATGCAAGGTCAGCCGCCTTTCCGCCCACCGTCATCGATGCCCTCCGGGAACGCTCCTTCCATACCAGGTGAAAACATTTTTTTTTTAGAATTTTTTTTTTTAAATATAAGACGTGAGTTTGGTTGGAGGGTGTTTTTTTGTTTTGTTTTGGGGTATGTCTGGGAGTTTTTGTGTGCCTCACCTATTGGGGGCGGGATAGCCTAGTGGTTACAACATTGCGCTCGCAATCTGACGACCCGGGTTTGATTCCCGTTCAAGGTGATATTTTTCCTCTGGAGATAACATCAGTGCTGACTCCACTCTCCCCAACAGTCCTTCGGATGAGACTATAAACCGAGGTCCCATGTGCGAACGCATGCAGAACATCTTGCACACATGTTGAATCCTGTTCCGCTTTCTGTAAGAGTAGGCCATTGTGTGCCGGTGGGAACAGATGACAGAATTTACAAAACCGCATACACACGGGGACTGCATGTTAAAAAAAGCGCATAAGTACTTATTCCATTATCCTCAATATAAAAGAATAAAATAAATAAGTGAATAAAATAAATAAAATATCCCGCAGTCTCTTGGACCGTGTGGGGCACTAATGAAGATTTTGCAACCAGCTTCCTCCACTCCCCGCGGTCCTCTGCTTTTTGCAGCGATTCGTTCCATTCAAGACCAGTCTCCTCTCTGATGTTGTTTTCCCATCGTTTTCTTTGTCTGCCTCTTCGTCTCCCTCCTTGTACTGTTCCCTGTAGGACAGTCTTGGCCAGTCCAGATGTTTGTGTGATGTGCCCGTACCACTTTAGTTTGTGTTTTTCACTGAGGTCAGGAGCTCTTCATATGGTCTGATGGCGTTTTTAATTTTGGTTTTCACTTCCTCATTAGTGATGTGATCTCTGTATGAGATACCAAGGAGTTTGTGAAAGCACCTCGTCTCCATTGCCTTTATTTTTTTTTCAATGTCTGCTCATATGGTCCACGTTTCACATGCATACAAAAATATGGACAAGATCATTTTTATGTGCGTGTGTGTGCCTACCTTTTTTAAATAAGTTTGTGTGTGTGTGTGTCTCACCTGTCTGCATCACCAGGTTTGGTGTTAGACACTGCACTCATTGATTTTTTTTTTTTAATTTGTTTAAACAAATAAGAAGTTTTAGTATCTCAAAAGGGCAAGAAATTCATGTAGGTTACAAGCAAGCATAGTTTAAAACAATCAACAAGTAAATATAAAATAGCGCAAATGAATATCACAGACCCAGGCAACCATTTCCCCTTTGAAATTGTTCTTCCGCAAATGGAAACATGCATAAAAACGCACAATCATGGGCGGATACATGCAGTGTCTGTCAGGTAATTTGAGCAACACTCTCAAACTCGCATCCGTTAAGTGGATGAAGCTCGACTGTGTGGTCCCAGTCTTCCCACTGAGCCCACAGCACTCTCACTCTGGGTAGGAGCCGGCCGGAGTCCGAAAAATCCCTATGACTCTTATGGGAATTAGAACCCAGTGCTAACGACATGATCCTCTTTTAGTCCTCATCATGGCCATTAGCAGGTTTATAACTTTCATGATCGCATATTCCTCTTTCTCTATTTGCTTCAGTCTTTGCTGGCTTTATGGGCAGGGCGTGTGAGTGAAGGCCTGGTCTTCTCCTATGCTTGTAACTTTACAGGAGGTCTGCCTGCTGGCCTCAGCTGACACGTTCCCACTTCAGAGCAGCTCATTTTCATTGTACAGGTTGCATGCTGGGCATGTTTGCGTTTCCGTAAGCCACTGAACACTGATGTTTATTACAGGATCTTTAACAAGCATATTTGATTTTCTGCATGCGTATGTGTATTTGAAAGGAATTAAGGCACTGGCAGGTCTGCACTTATGTTTGACCTAGCAGCTCCCCCACAAAAGTTAAAGTCGAATGGTGTTGCTTTCACAGGCCCCCGACCTTCCAGCCGGGGAGAGGTTGGCGTGATCCGGGAAATGCCGCACATGCGCGACCTTCCTTCTGGGGTTCAAGGTCATGGGGCCGGGCCGCCCATGAGCATGATGGGATACCCGCCAGGTCAGCTGATGCCGGGCATGACTGGTGACCCCACGCGCCTTTCCCCGCGACCTCCAAGGTGAGCGCCACAGCGTGTTGGGAATGTTGTTGTGTCGTCTTGTCTCGACAAGCCCTTCCCCACCTCTCCTCCGTATGTATGTGAAAACAAGGCTTTGGGTGCCGTTGACATGGTTTGTGTGTGTTGTTGTTGTTTGTGTGTGTGTGTGTGCGTTTTGTTGTGGCGTTGTTTTGTCAGCTACAGCTCTGAGGTTCTTTGATTTTTTGCAAATGTGACCAGGTTTCTTTTTTCATCGTCATTTTGGTAGCCGCATTCCAACTTCAGGGACGGTGTCTTAAACACGACACCTGTGTGCATGCAGTTTGTGTTGTTGTGGTTTTGGTTTTTTTTTGTCATCCGTTCGTACCAGCACACAGTGGTTTACTCTTCTGAAAGGTGAAACAGGTTTTTAAGGTGTGTGCAAGACGTTCTGTGTGCTGTTGCACACTGGGCCTCAGTTTATAGTCTCATTCGGACTTTGACATTTTGTTGTGGGTTTTTTCATCAATTGTGGGGGGGGGGGGGGGGGGGGGGGGGGGGGGGAGGAAAGGCTGGGAATTGAACCCAGAACCTCACAGTTGACTTGTTGGCAGGCGAATGTCTTAGCCATCCTGCCACCCTCTTTCTTGCGACATGTTTCACACAGGCTTTTCACTATTTCACTTCCCTGTGGGGATCCTGGGGGGCCTGTCAGTATAAATAGCATCCCCCACCTTCTGGAAATTGTGCCAGGAATTCCCTCTTTTCTATTGCTCTCTTTTGTTTCTGCCTTGTTCCTTTTTCTTTATGTCACCATCTCCTTCTTGTCTGTTTTCTGCCTTCTTGGTCCATTCTCCTGCCTTTTTTTTTTTTGGCAGAAAGATTTAAAAGATGTCTCTTCCATGCCGAAGTTGGATGTCCTAGGCCTGTCCAGTGATTGTAGTTGACAGCGCTTTTGATGTCAACATGTGTTGTGTGAGTGTGTTTTGTGTGTGAATGTGTTGTGTATGTGTGTGTGTGTGAGCGAGTGTGTGTTGTGTGTGCTTTTCATTCTGGTACTGTTAAGTATACTGTTCAAGAGGGGTTTTTTTTGGTTATTTTGTTGGGTTTTTTTGCATTTCTTCTCTGTGTGTATGTGTGCGTGTGCATGTGTGTGTGTGTGTGTGTGTGTGTGTGAGTATGTGATTCTTCCCTCTCCCCCCCCTCTCTTCACCCTTCCCACCCCACCCCCTTCTATTCTAGTGCACACTCTATTCACACAGTCCTTGTTCCCCTGATATGGCCTCTGTGGTCGGCGGGGCTACAAACAACAAGATTGGATTGGATTGGTCCTTGTCCACACGCACCCCACCCCACCCCCGCCCCCACACCCCCTGTGCCTTTCTTCTTTCTTTTTTCTTCTTCTTCTTTTCTTCATGTCATTTCATTTTTCCTGTTGCACTCGCTCTCTCGCGCTCTCTCTCTCTCTCTCCCTCCCTCCCTCCTTCTCTCTCTCTCTCTCTCTCTCTCTCTCTCTCTCTCTCTCTCTCTCTCTCTCTCTCTCTCTCTCTCTCCGTCTCCCTCTCTCTCTCTCTCTCTCTCTCTCTCTCTGTCTGGATAGCCTGGTGGTTAGAGTGATGTATTCGTGATCTGCTGACACGGGTTCCATTCTCGTTCAAGAGGATTTCTCCTCTGGAGTTAACATCAGTGCCGACTCCACTCTCCCCAAAAAGTCCTTTGGATGAGACTATAAACCAAGGTCCCATGTGTGTATGCACGCAGAACATCTTGCGCACTCGTTGAAACCCGTTCAGCTTTTCAGAAGAGTAGGAGGCCATTGTGTGCCGGTGGGAACGGATGACAAAATTGACAAAACTGCATATACGCGGGGACTGGATGGGAAAAAAAGCACATGAGCGCTTATTCCACTATCCTCGAAATAAAACAATAAATAAATCAATAAATAAATGAAGTAGACGATTGTGTGCCGGTGGGAATGGATGACAAAATTGACAGAACTGCATACACACGGGAACTGGATGAAACAAAAAAGCACATGAGTGCTTATTCCATTAAATCCTCGAAATAAAACAATAAACAAATAAAGAAATGAAGTAGGCCATTGTGTGCCGGTGGGAACGGATGACAACATTGACAGAACTGCATACACGCGGGAACTGGATGTGAAAGGAAAAAAAAGCATGAGAGCACTTATTCCATTATCCTCAAAAGAAAACAATAGATAAATAAATGAATAAGTAGATAAATAAATAACAGAATAAATAAAGAAATATATAAATAAATAAATCTCCCCGTTGGGATGCCGGGGGCCTATCAGTATAAACAGCCTCCCCACATTCTGGAAATTCTGTGCTAGAAATATCCTCTTTTCTATCACTCTCTTTGTTTCTGCCTTGTTCCTTTTCTTCCTGTCATCTCCTTCTTGTCTATTTTCTGCCTTCTTGGTCCATTCTCCTGCCTTTTTTCCCAGAAAGAACTTAAAAGGTAACTATTCTCTCTTGTGCCGAAGTCGGATGATGCGCTGGGCCTGACTTGTCAGGCGCTTAACGGCAGCGTGACGCATTTTCGCTCATATAACAGACAACAATAGTTGCTGTCTGAGCGTTCGACAAAGAAGAAGAATAAATAAAAGAACGAATAAATAGATAAACGTCTGTCTGTGTGTGTTTCAGCGCGCACTCGACTCACTCTGACGGTGGTGGTGGCGGGGGTGGGGGGCGACGCACCCTGTCCCCTCACCCCACGGTGCTGGAGGCAGCAGGGGGGGGTGGGGAGAAGAAGGGCAGCAAGGGACCCGTCTACATCCAGGACATCATCCACTCCGCCATAGAGCAGAACCTCAACCAGCCCTCCACCATAGAGCAGGACCGAGGACCCCGCGGTAAGAATAACAACAATAATAATGATAATGATGTATGGAATTTGTATAGCGCTGAATCTTGTACAGCAACAAATCACAGCGTTCCTGTGGTGGGTGGGGGAAGGGGGTGGGGTGGAGGGGTAGGGGGGATTGGGGGGGGGATGGAAAGGGAGTGGGATGGGGGGGGGTTGTGGAGGGGGGATTTGGAGGGGTTGGGAGGTGGTGGGGGTGGGTGGGAGAGAGGTGTAGGGAGATTGGAGGGGTAGGGGGCGAGTGGGGGGAGGTGGTGGTGTTAGGTGGAAGGCAGTTTGTGTGTGTGGGTGGGTGTATGTGGGTATGTGGGTGCTTTGTGTGGGTTTTGTAGTGTGTCGTGTTGTGCATGCATGCGTGTGTGTTATTTATTTATTCTTTTATGTCGAGGACAATGGAATCAGCCCTTGTGCTTTTTAAAATGTTAAAAATTTAATTTAACATCCGGTCCTTCGGAAAGGTGTATCAGATTTTATCGTGTGCACAGGACCGAGCTTTAGTCTCGTCTGAAGGATGTGTGTGTGTGTTCTTGTGTACATTACATGCACACGTCATATGAATGCACTCATGTATGATTGCTCACACACACACACACACACACACATATACACGCTCGCACGCACATACACATGCACACACACATGCATGTACACACACACTCTCTCTCTTTCTCTTTTCTTTACATGTTTGATCCAGATCCTTAATCGTAATGTTGCATTTTGATTCATACCGATTTTTATGTCTACTGTCTAAAATATTGATGCAGTATGACATGAATGTGTATCAAATGCTAACCTTGTTTGAGATATGAGCCTCAAAGGATCGGTTGTTGGTTTCCGTGTTTGATCACAGTTTGCATACCAATATGGTTTTCCTCTTTCCCCCAAACTCCGTGTATTGTGGCCTAAGGCCAATGTACATATTAAAACTGTTCAGAGTTCAGTTCTTTCTTTCTCACTCACTCACTCACTCACACACACTCTCTCTCACACACACTCTCACTCACACACACACACACAACACACACACACACACACACACACACACACACACACACACTCTCTCCTCTCTCTCTCTCTCTCTCTCTCTCTCTCTCTCTCTCTCTCTCTCTCTCTCTCTCTCTACCTAAAACAACAACAACAACAACATAACCCCTTCACAACAAACAAAACCAAACCCCAAAAAAACCTCAACCACCACCCATCTGTTTTCTAGGTCCCGTTGAACACGCCATGCAGCGACATCCCATGATTCCTAGCGGGCCTAGCCCCGGCGGCCCGCTTCCTCAAGATCTGCGGAAAGATCGACACGAGCCCATGTCAGACCCCCGGGCCGGCCTGCCCTACGCGCGACCCCGATCGGGTGACCCCCGCGACCCCCGAGATCCTCACGAGCTCAGAGACAGCAGAGACCCCCGGGGTTTGCCGGGTAGAGAGTATGAGGTGCAGGTGAGTTGATGAGTTAGGAGGGGTTTTGTTGTTGTTTTAGGTAGAGTGTGTGTGTGTGTGTGAGAGTGTGTGAGAGTGTGAGAGTATGAGGTTCAGGTGAGTTGATGAGGTAGGAGGGGTTTTGTTGTTGTTTTAGGTAGAGTGTGTGAGAGTATGAGGTTCAGGTGAGTTGATGAGGTAGGAGGGGTTTTGTTGTTGTTTTAGGTAGAGTGTGTGTGAGAGTGTGAGAGTATGAGGTTCAGGTGAGTTGATGAGGTAGGAGGGGTTTTGTTGTTGTTTTAGGTAGAGTGTGTGTGTGTGTGTGAGAGTGTGTGAGAGTATGAGGTTCAGGTGAGTTGATGAGGTAGGAGGGGTTTTGTTCACTATGAGTGATATTAGACGGGAGGAAAAAAGAGCTATAGTAAAAACAATAGAAGACAGAGGGAAAGAGAGTCATGTAACAACGCCTAAAAATGCAAATAGGGAAAACAATATCAAAGAACTTTAAAGAAACGCGAAATTTGGGCTATGTACAAGAGACTTCGAAATAGCAAAAAGAACGTTTTCGTCTGACAAAATTACGTCTATATGTTCTTCAGAAGCATTTTTGTCTAAAAAGTTTTGGGTAAGAATCTACGAAGCTTCTGACAAAACAATAAACAATGTTCCAGAGAAAATTGTTCTCCACAAATGCACTTAACAGTTTTACAAAACTTTGTTCTGAGAGCATTAAGGCGTATGCTGTAAGAAATGGTGGTAATCAGTCTCGCATAGAATATTGAAGAATACGGTGTTTTTTGTCTTAAAATATGATTTAAAGATGCTATACTTTTCTGTGATACAAGCTTCACATTTGTACGATCATGAAGACGCTTTAAAGAAGTTTTCTCTAACAAAAGGAAGGATTCCTTGACTGAAGGACTTACAAAAACTTCAGAATACTGTTCTAAACTTTGTGCGCCTTGTTTTGCTGCTTTGTGTGTGTGTCGGTTGGTGTTGGTGTGGCGCGCTTCCTGTGCTTAACTCGTACTATAGACTGGATGATTGCTTCCTTCTGTATATGTTCTCTGTGTCATGGCCATGTGTGATGTAGCTTACAAGATTTTGAGGAGTGGAGGTTGGGGGGAAAGCAAGCTTACACAAATGTTATACACACTGGGGGTGTGGGGGGGGGTGTGGAAGCGTAGTGGTTAAAGCATTGTGCCTGTGATCTGAGGGTTCGGGATCGAGCCACCACAGGGTTGCCCATTTTTAGGGAATTTATGATAATCATGTAATAATGATCATAGTAGTATATTTTTTGTATGGAATTTTTAGAGTGCTGAATCTTGTGAAGCAAATAAGTTTTACCTTGGAGTTTACATCAGTGCTAACTACACTCCCCCAAAAGTCTTTAGGATGAGACTATAAACCCAGGCCCTGTGTGCAAATGCACACAGAATATCTTACACACGTTAAAAAAAAACCCACCTTATTCCACCTTTGAAAAGAGTAGGCCATGTTGTGTTGGTAGGAACAGATGACAAAATAAGAAACGCGCGTGCACACATGTGCCGTGTTTGGAAGTTGGAATGTGGCCACCTTAATGGTGGCTCAAAATGATTGCGTATGCAAAATCCCAACATTGGTGAACCTCACAAACAAACCAAAAAACCCAAACAAAAACAAAAAACCACAAAGGAATGAACTGTAGGCCTGACTGTGAGAGCAGTCTTCTTTCCCCCCGCAATCACCATTTTGCAACGTTTTTACTCTTTATAGACCATAGACGATAGAGAGAAAGGAAAAAAAACCGAAATGAAGGAGAGAGTGGAAAGGAACAGGGAGGGGACTTGAGGATGGGAGATAGATAGAGAGGAGGAGACTGTAGGGAGGAGGATAAAGGGGGATAACGCCAAATTAAAGGGAGAAAATCGAGACTGTAGGGAGGAGGATAAAGGGGGATAACGCCAAATTAAAGGGAGAAAATCGAGACTGTAGGGAGGAGGATAAAGGGGGATAACGCCAAATTAAAGGGAGAAAATCGAGACTGTAGGGAGGAGGATAAAGGGGGATAACGCCAAATTCAAGGGAGAACATCGAGACTAGGGAGGGGGATAATGCCAAATTAAAGGGAGAAAATCGAGACTAGGGAGGAGGATAAAGGGGGATAACTCCAAATTCAAGGGAGGAAACCTGAACCTTCCCTATCCCTCCAGGACCTATCCCGCCGGCAGCCGGAGCCCTTGGACAAAGGGGTGATCGGCTACAAAGGGAACCCCCACGACTTCGACCCGCACCGCCCCAGGGGTGCCTACGACCTGTACCCCCGCAGCGGGGGTTCTGACGGGGGCTCCTCCTCCTCCTCCTCCCACCACCACCACCACCACCACCGCACCATGGTGGCGCCCCCCCCAGCCCACTCCCACCACACCTCCAGCGCCGTGCCCCAGCCGGAAGCCATGTCGCTGAAGAACCCACGCCGCCCTGACAGCAGGAACAAGTCCCCGGGCATGTTCCAGGACCCCAGAGCTGGCGGGGGCGGGGCCGGGCTGCCCCCTAGCGGGTCTCCCTTCGGCAGCATGGACCCAGGGGCGCGTCACTCCCCGGCGGCGAGGATCCCCCCCCCACCCCCGCTCATCACGAGCGGGGCGCCCAAAACCTCGCCGAAAATGACGCGCTCGCCTCCGACATCGTCATCGTCGTCGTCGTCGTCGTCGCTGGGCCAGCATGGTCTCATGATGGTGCCGCCAGGGTCCATCACTCACGGAACTCCCGTCTCGCATCCGCAGGGATTGGTTGCTACCAGTCACCCGGGGACTATGGCGCGCCGTATGGATCCCTTACCCCCCACCAGTCGTCGAGCACGCCGCCCACGTCTGCGCCCCCCTCGGCCAGAATGGAAGGTTCCATCACCAAGGGCACGCCCATGCAGAGCCGCGGGGGTGTCGGGGAGGGGGGCAGGATGATGGACCCGGCCTACCAAGGTAAAGGTGTGTCACCACTGCAGGCTTGTTGGGCGTCGCTGTTGTTGAGCATGTGTGTGTGTGGGTGTGTGTGTGTGTGTGTGTGTGTGAGAGTGTGTGTGTGTGAGAGAGTGTGTGTGTGTGTGAGAGTTTGTGAGTGTGTGTGTTGTGTGAGAGAGTGTGTGAGTTTGGTGTGTGTGTGTGAGACAGTGTGTTTGTGACAGTGTGTGAGAGAGAGAGTGTGTGTGTGTGAGAGAGAGTGTGTGTGTGTGAGAGAGAGTGTGTGTGTGAGAGAGTAGGTGTGTGTGGGAAAGAAAGATAGAGACTATGTATGTATGTGTATATGTTGTTTTAGTTGTTGTGCGTACCCCAGCTTAACATTGTGGAGGTCACCCAGAATGTGCACTCTGACTCGCTTATCATCCCACCTGGGAATCACTGTGAGATTGAAACTGCACACTGAATGAGAAGTTTGCGTGTATGACTGTTTTTAAGTACCTGGCCATATAGGCAGCCATACTCCCTACTTCAGAGGATGTATGTGTATATGAGGGTGTGTATGTTCATCAGTGTCACTGTGTGTGTCTCTGTGTGTGTGTGTGTGTGTGTGTGTGTGTGTGTGTGTGTGTGTGTGTGTGTGTGTGTGTGTGTGTGTGTGTGTGTGACACTGTCAGGGCCATGGGTTGCTTTCAACACGATGAGGGTTGTTGAGGTATGAATATATCATAATTTGGTAAATCCTATCTCTTGACATCAGTTTTGGAAAACTAAGGAGTCTGTGCCACTCTGTGAGTTGTCAAATACTCACACACAAACCTCCAAGAACAAAAACGAATGGAAGTGCCATGGAAATTATGAATGTCTTGAGATTGGTTTGAAAAGCTGGTAAAAAAGGTAAAGGTGTCACATAACCTATGTGGTTGTAGGGGAGCGAGGCATCAGAGACCTCACTTCTCTAGGGGCCAGCATATTGAGGGTGGCGCCCATTTCCTCTCCCTCGCTGCTTTACCTTCCCTGACCCTTAAGAGGGCAGGTACCCATTGACAGCTGGGTGAACTGGGGGACTGGACTGAAGCCAAGGTGGGCAAACGGTCACCCATCCAAGTGAAAAGCTGACAGAGTGCAAAACATGCCGCCAGCAGTAGGGAGCAAGCAGTGTCCTGGGATACTGTGACATAGCTGCCCACCATGGCGTCAATTACATAATCAAAAATTTCCCATCACCTCCACCCCCTCCCTTTTTCTTTTCCTGCCAAAATCAGAAAATGTCTTTCTTGTGTGTGTTTGAGAGAGAGAGTGAGTGTGTGTGTGTGTGAGAGAAAGAGTGAGTGTGTGTGTGAGAGAGAGTGAGTGTGTGTGTGTTTGTGTTTTAATTTTGTTTGTTTGTTTGTTGTTCTATTATTTCAAGGATAATGGAATAAGCACTCATGTGGGGGGTTTTTCATCATGTGTTTGTGTGTGTGTGCATGCGCGCATGCTCGAGAAGTGGAGCAAGCTTTGCTGTTAGTTGTTTTGTTTTTGTTTTGCTTATTGGTTAGAGCTTTGAGCTTGTGATCTGACTACACAGGTTTGAGCCATCACCGAGACACCACCTGTTTGAGAGCTGGAGTCAACATCAGTAGTGACTCCACTCCCCTTAAAGCCCTTTGCATGAGACTAGAAACCAAAACCCCGAGTACAAACACAGACAGAACATCTTCGACATACATTATAAACCCTTTCTGCCTTTCCAAAAGAGTAGGCCAATGCCTGCTGGTTGGATTTGATTGTGAAATTTTTAAAATGGACGCATTCTGGTGTTGTGTTTAACACATCTCTAAGTTAAGGGAGAGATCCCCTCTTTCCCAGTACACGTGCGCTGTGCACATTTGTATGATACCATAACCCAGGATTGGGTGATACGGAGGGAAGGGTTAGTAGATGGTTGGTTACCCTATAGCGGGTTACCCTTAGGGAAGAGATTGAGACGCCATCCCCAAAGTCGGAATGTGGCTACCTCAAAGGTTAGCCAGCAGTGGCATATGTGCAAAGTCTTGCCATTGGTGAACCTAGCACAGCGCGCAAATCCAGCATAACTCAGTCCAGGGTCCAGTGCTAACATCAGCTCCTTTCTTTTACCAAGTCCCAAGTGCGGTCAGTTCCTGCTATAGTTAGCACCAGCTGGGATGGGTGGGATGGATAGCAGCTGAGAGTAGCTGAAAGTAGAGGGAGAAACTGATATATGAATATAAAGATATATATGTTCTTTCGAGCCAGAAGGCCCATAGAGCCGGAGCTTATCCCGGTTTCTGTAGCATTAAGCGAACTGATGGTTTTTCACCACCCCTGTGACAGGACGCTAGTCTGTCACCAGATACTTCCCCAGCAGAGCTGGTACCCACTTGTACACCTGGGTGGAGTGAGGAAAATAGGAGTAAAGTGTCTTTCCCAAGGACACAACACCGAGCCGAGCGGGGATCGAACCCGCGACCTCTGGATCACGAGTTGACCGCCTAAACCACTCGACCACGGTGCCTCCAATATAAAGATATACCGAATATTTATTTTGTTCCTCAGCAAGAACTCTTGAAGTCAGTCACAGCGACAGACCTCCGAGTTTTTGCTGAGGAACAAAATAAATATTTTTGTTTCTCTTTCTCTCTCCTCTCTCTCTCTCTCTCTCTCTCTCTCTCTCTCTCTCTCTCTCTCTCTCTCTCTCTTCTCTCTCTCTCTCTCTCTCTCTCTCACAGGCCGGCCCAGTCACATGGGCTATGAAGGCGGCTACCCCCACGCCCCGAGCTCCTACTACGAGAGACAGGGCCAGGGTGGGGTGGGGGTGGACAAGCCGGGGTCCTCCCATGCCCAGCAAGGAGGGCCTCCCCCTGGGGGGGGTCTGGGGGGCCCCTACTACCCCTACGGGGGTCACGGCTACCCCAGTGACCACCAGCTGACCAGCTCGCGCGCCACCATCACCAACGACTTCTACACCGCCCAGCAAATGCCTCGCCGCAAGGTCCGTTGAGTATGGTGGGAGTGGGGGGTGGGGGGGGGGGGGGTCAGAAATGTATAAATGTTGTTTTTACAAGCTTGTGTTAAGAAGTTGTACCGGTGTATTGAAAGGGCATCGCCTGTAAAGCTTAAAATATGTTAATTACGCAAGTTTTATGCGTTGTTGCCATGGAAATTGTCCAATATGGCGACCAAAACTGTTTCAAACTTCCATAACTTTTATCTATAACGTGTACAAGAAACCTGTTTTGTTTTTTTAAAAGACATTTTCTACAACCTAAATTCTTTTTTTTTTAATTTACTCAGGGAAATCTTGACATGTGCATGTAGCAATTTTTGATACTAAAAAAACCCCAACCAAACCAAACACACACAAAAAATACCCCACATGATCTTGGCCACTTTTAGACCCATAAGGAAAAAGAAAAAAAAAACCCCACACACAAAATGGGGAAAGGGTGGTGGTGGTGGTGAGGGGAGGGGGGAGATGGGGGTGGAGATTTTTATGGAATGTTGGGCACTTTCTCTTTTGTAGCAGGGGCTAATGGATTAGTGGTATAGACTAGAGGTAACGCACCTGTGTAGAACATGAAAAGTTGCTGGTTTGATCCCCCGTTTGTGCCCAAGCTTTTCCCCTCCTCCCATGTACTAGTCCTTGAGTTGTGGTCGGAGTTCTCTGGTATTTGGGATGAGACGATAAACTTAGCTTGTATACCTGTGTGTGGCCTTGAGGTAACAATGTCATTGAGTGGATCGGTGGTCTAGAGGTAACGCGCCTGTCTAGAAAGCGAAAAGTCCGGTTCGGAAGTGTGCGGTGGTTCGAATCCCGTTTAGAAACTTTTCCCCCATCCATTAGATCATGAGTGGTGGTCTGGGCGCTAGTCTTTTGGATGAGATAATAAACCGAGGTCCTGTGTGTTACGCATAATTATTTAGCGCACGTAAAAGAACCCACGGCAACAAGAGAGTTGTCCCTGGCAAAATTATGTAGAAAAAAGCCACTCTGATAAGGAAACAAATACAGTTGCAGACAGGAAAAAAGGGGAAAAAAATGGGTGGCGCTGCTCTTGTGGCAATGCGCTTTCCCCGGGGAGAGCACCCCAAATTTCACGCAGAGAATTCTGCCGTGACTTAAAGTGGTATAAATAAATGAATAGATAAGTCAATCAATCTAGAAATTTGAGAAGTATGGGTTTATTTTCCCCATGTGAGACAGTTTTTTTACCCCCATCTTCTAGACCTCTCTTTGCGTCTCCCTCTCTCTCTCTCTCTCTCTTTCACATTCTTTCTTTCTTTGTCTCTTTGTGTGTGTGTGTGTCTCTCTCTCTCTCTCTCTCTCTCTCTCTCTCTCTCTCTCTCTCTCTCTCTCTCTCTCTCTCTCTCTCTCCCTCCCCTCTCTCTCTCTTCTCCCCTGCCTTCCTCCCTTCCCCTCTCTGTGTGTCTTCCCCCCCCCCCTTCCCCACTCTCACTATCTTCCCCTCTTCTTTCTTCCTGCTGTCTCTCCCTTCTCCTCTCTCCTGACTCCCTCCCCTACCCCAGTCTGCCTGTCTATCTCTTTCTCCCCCATCCCCCTCCCTTCCCATTCTCTCTCTCTCTCTCTTCCCCCTCTCCATCCTTCTGTTCCTCCCTCCCTCTCTCTACCTCTCTGCACCACACCACACTTATTAACTCATTGGAGTCGCAGTGAAATGGATCCCGCCATTTTGTGGTGACGCATGATTTTGGCTATATTTGAAAAATTCAGCAGACTTACCCAACATAATAATGACATACACATTATACATCATTGAAAAGTTAATAATGTCTTCTTTTGAGATTGTTTCACAGTTTTTTAATAGATGACTGTATTTATTTTTTACAAATTTCCAAAATATATCACTGAATGCTGAAAAATAAAAAGTTTTGAAAATTAGGGTTGGTATCTTAAATGGCTTGAACTAGTCATCAACTAGTCCCCTTGATGCAATGTGATGATTTTTCACCAAAGCAAAGTTTTATAAAGCTTGCCGAATCCATCTGATGTCACTTTTTGTACAACAGATTTTTTTTT
This sequence comes from Rapana venosa, assembly GCA_028751875.1. Taxonomy (NCBI): domain Eukaryota; kingdom Metazoa; phylum Mollusca; class Gastropoda; order Neogastropoda; family Muricidae; genus Rapana; species Rapana venosa. The sequence goes on from CM054156.1 coordinate 5,895,322, forward strand.
TAAAAGAATCATAACACTGGAGTGCCTGAAATCCCAAAGATATCACTTGTTGACATGTCACACAAAATTGGCCAACAGATAAAAACTAGGCAAGCTTATGGTCAAGGAAAGCAACTGCGTTTAGAAAAATGATTGCCCTACAGGCCAGAGTACTTTGCCTTGAGTTAAACATCACTTTGTGTTTTTTTTAAAATTCGTAAGTCTGCCGAATCTTAAGCTTCGGCACGTCACAGTAAAGGAAAAGAGTGCCGATGCTTAAGCTTCAGCACAACCTCAATAAGTTAACACACAAAAAGCTCTGTCATGCTTTGCTCTACCCCTACTACAACAACACACAGGACACGGAGAGAGAAGAGATCTCGCCGCGAGGTCGCGGTGACCTGCACCCAGGACCGGGACCCAGCAGTGCCCGGGGCATGGAGAGCCGTCTGCCCCACCCGGGGTCCATGGGGTCGTCGGGGGGTCAGATGCTGCACCCCCACATGGCCACCCAGGGTAGACCCCCACCCGGAATGGGGCCGGAACACATGCATGGAAAGGTGGGTGGGTGGTGGGGGGGCAAAGGTTTTTGGGTTGGGTGTGTGTGTGAATATCTTTTCGCCTTCTGTGTGTGTGTGTGTGTGTGTGTGTGTGTGTGTGTGTGTGAACATCTTTTCGCCTACTCTGTGTGTGTGAACATCTTTTTGCCTACTGTGTGTGTGTGTGTGTGTTGAACATCTTTTTGCCTGTGTGTGTGTGTGTGTGTGTGTTTAACATCTTTTTGCCTACTCTGTGTGTGTGTGTGTTTAACATCTTTTTGCCTACTGTGTGTGTGTGTGTGTTTAACATCTTTTTGCGTACTCTGTTTGTGTGTGTTTAACATCTTTTCGCCTACTCTGTGTGTGTGTGTTTAACATCTTTTTGCCTACTCTGTGTGTGTGTGTTTAACATCTTTTTGCCTACTCTGTGTGTGTGTGTTTAACATCTTTTTGCCTACTCTGTGTGTGAGTGTGTGTGTATGTGAACATCTTTTTGCCTACTTTGTGTGTGTGTGTGTTTAACATCTTTTTGCCTACTGTGTGTGTGTATGTGTTTAACATCTTTTTGCCTACTGTGTGTGTGTGTTTAACATATTTTTGCCTACTCTGTGTGTGTGTGTTTAACATCTTTTCACCTACTGTGTGTGTGTGAACATCTTTTCGCCTACTCTGTGTGTGTGTTTAACATCTTTTTGCCTACTCTGTGAGCGTGTGTGTGTGTGAGAGAGAGAGACAGGAGGGGGGCGGGGGGGAGGGGGAGCCTTCATATGCATACGTATGTGGTGTGTGTATAGTCTGGTGTATGTGTGCGAAAACATGCGTGTGTATATGCATCATGTATACTTATTTATTTGTTTATCTATTCTTTCATTTTGAGGATAATGGATAAGCTTTCATATGCTTTTTTTTTTTTACATCCAATCCTTGTGTGCATACGGTTTTGGAAATGTTGTCATCAGTTCCCACTGGCACACTATGTATGTGTGTATAAGTGGGGGTGGGGGGAATCTGTTTTGTCTTTAATACATCTGCATTATATGTAAATAACTTCTTTTTTTTTCAAAAAAAGGGGAAAAGTTTGTTTTTTCTTCAATATCTGGATATGTATCCATCCATCTGTTCATGTTTTCATTGCTTTCATATTCTTTTTTAAAAAACTCTAATCTGTTTTCATTGTAGTCTGTTTTCACTTAATTTTCTTTCAGAATCTGTTTCTGGTGAGCATAATTCAACCATCTGTTTCCACTCAGCAGATTCTAACCATTTGTTATTGCTTGGCATAGTTTCATCACCTCGTTTATTTTCATACGTGTGTTCACTTTGTATATATTTTAACAGTGTTTTTGCTTTGCTTGTTTTCACGATCAGTTTTCACCTTGCGTCTCCTCACAATCCGTTTTCACCCATCGTCTTTTCATGAAGTGTTTTCGCATAGCATCTTTTCACAATCTGGTTTCACTTCATGTGTTTTCACCTCAATCTTTTCACAATCTGTTTTCGCCTTGTGTCTTCACAGTCTATTTTCACCAGCAGTTATCACATGGCATCTTTTCACAATCTGTTTGCACCTCGCCTCTTTTCACTGTTTTCACCTCACATGTTTTCACATTGCATGTTTTCACTGCATGTTTCCACCTTCATCTATTCACAATTTGTTTTGACCTTGCGTCTTTTCACTATCTGTTTTCACCTTGTGTCTTTTTACAATCTGTTTTCACCTTGTGTCTTTTTACAATCTGTTTTCACCTTGTGTCTTTTTACAATCTGTTTTCTTCTTGCATCTTTTCACCATATGTTTTCACCTTGCTTCTTTTCACCATATGTTTTCACTGTGCTTCTTTTCACTATCTGTTTTCACCTTGTGTCTTTTTACAATCTTGTTTTCACCTTGCTTCTTTTCACCATCTGCTTCACTGTGCATCATTTCACTATTTGTTTTCACTGTGCATCTTTTCACCATCTTTCACCTTGCATCTTTTCATCACTTCCACCATCTGTTTTCACCTCACATCTTTTCACCATCTGTTTTCACCTCGCGTCTTTTCACCGTCAGTTTTCACCTCACATCTTTTCACCATCTGTTTTCACTGTGCGTCTTTTCACCATCTGTTTTCACCTGGCAGGTTTTCACGCGGTGGTGTTGTTGTTGCGCTGTGCAGGTCTCTCCGCACATACCCACCAGCCGCGAGGACAAAGGCGGACCCCCCCACCCCCCCATGTGGCCCCCCGGACCACGAGGAATGGCTGCCCAGCAGCCGCAGCCCCCCTCGCAGCACGCACAGCAGCAACAGCAGCAGCAGCAGCAACATCAGCAGCAGCAGCAACAGCAACAACAGCCGCCCCCACACCCTCACCCCATGCCCATGGAGTCCCACCATGGTCGCCCCAGCATCGTCATGGGAACTGGGCGACCTCATCCCATGGAGGTCAAGGTCGACCAGCCGGATTCAACCACGGTCCAGGTACGATTGTTGTAAAGTTTTGTTCCCCCCCCCACCCCCCTTTTTTGAAATTTTTTTGCTATGTTGTAGGGCGTCACCCAGAATATGCACTCTCCACTCGCTCATCCACCTGGGAATCACTGTGAGATTGAAAATGCATGTTGGATAATAATAATAATAATAATAAATGAAATTTGTATAGCGCTATATCTTGCAAAGACAAATCAGAGCGTTGGATGAGAAGTGTGTATACAGTATGATTCTCTTCTTCTTCTTCATCGAAGGCTCAGACAGCGACTATTATTGTCTGTCGTGTGAGTGAAAATGCGTTGCGCTGCTGTCAAGCGCTTAGCCTGAGGAGTCAGACCCAGTGCATCCAACTTTGCTGTGATTCTTTTCAAGTACTTTACTATGTAAGCAGCCATGCTTTGGCTTCAGAGGATTTTTTTCTTCTCCTTTTAGTCGTCGGAGTTGCCATGAAGTTTGTGTGATTGTTATTCTGTGATGCTGTTTTGGTCATTTAAAAAAATGTTCAGTAAGCATGATAAAATTGATGAAACCAGATGTACGTTTCAGTTTTGAAAGTTTATGTTGTGTAGTTTTGGTACTTAAACAGAATTTTTTAAATTATCCTTTGTTGTCAGTATTGTCCAAAAGCTTGTGAAATGCACCAAGAAATTCTGGTGCAAAGTTAGCTGCCATTTTTCTTTTTCTTTTTTTTAGCGTGAGAGATGGAGGATCACAACTGGTACCCCCCCCCCCCCCCCCCCCCCCAAAAAAAAAAAAACCCCAAGATTTACGCCTTAAACCAATCAAAAGTCTTGCTGCTCATGTGTGCTGAATGACTTTCAACCCTTTCTGCGGCCCTACAATGGCCTTGACATTCATTGGGTGACCTTCGAAAGCGAAAGGACTCATTTACAATCACATACCTCATCCTGGAATATTTCAGGCTTTGCCATGCGGCTTTATAAAGTCATCCCAGATTGGTTTGAGACCTGGGCTGCTAGGGTTAAGATGTCCTGCATGTGGTTTGTACACGGGACCTCAGTTTATAGTCTTTGCCACAGGTCTTCTGGGGGAGTGGAGTCAGCACTGATGTTAACTGAAACAGGCACCTCCATAACGGCTCGATCTCAGGCCGCCAGACCATGAATGCAACACTCTTCTTCTTCGTCGAACGCTCAGACAGCAACTATTGCTGTCTGTCAATGAGCAAAAACGCGTTGGTGCTGCCGTTAAACGCCTGACAATTCGGGCCCAGCATATCCGACTTCGCTTAGGAGAGAACAAATCTTGGAAGTCTTTCTAGGTAAAAAAAAAAGGGCAGGAGAATGGACCAAGAAGGTAGAAAGTGACAAGAAGGAGGGGATGAGAAGAAAAGGAACAAGGCAGAAACAAAGAGAGGGATAGAAAAGAGGGAACTCCGAGCACAGAATTTCCAGAAGGTGGGGGAGCTATTTATACTGACAGACCCCCCGGCATCCAGAAGTGCAACGCTCAAACTCTACTAGGCTGTGCCCCCCCCATCCCCCACAAACATTCATATAAAAATGATGGTTGTGTGATTGAACAATCCCCATCAGGAATGTGACAGAGAGATTGAGCTTCAAGTGTTGGTATTTGTGTGTGTGTCAAGTCAAGTCAAGTCAAAAACACTTTAATCATCCCATGAAGGGCAATTACAATACTGACAGGCAGATTGATACACATCAAAAATATCAAAGACACAAAAGCTATATTTCATATTGGTTTTCAAATGACTTCAAATAAAATGTCACGAACACACACACACACACACCAACACACGCGCGCATGCGCACACACACACAAACACACGCACGCACGCACACACATCAATTGTGAACACAATTTTAAGCCCATTGACTGGAAGACATAAAAACTTATTTTTTACGCACGCATGTACGCAGCACGTACACACGCACTTACGTGTGTGTGCGAACACGCACACCCACACCATACACCAATATATGAATTCAATGTTTTAAGACCATTGACTAGAAGACAGACTTATTTCACACACCCACGCACCCCCCCCCCCCCCCCCCCCCACACACACACACACATAATTATGTATTGACTACACTCATAACAATGACAATCAGGCAAGTAATTCAGAGAAATGTAAAAACTAGGTAGTCAACATCATTGTGAATTCAGAATTCGAATGCTTACTGGCACAAAAGAATTTCTTTTTCTGTTAGTTTTGCTGATGGGACACTGAAAACAGCGTTCCGAAAGCAACAACTGAAATTCTGGAAACAAAGCATGGGAAGGATCAGCCAAAATGGCTGTGGCTTTGCGTACAAGCTGCTGATTGCAGAACGACATGAGATCTCTTTGTTCTTTTCCAATTATTTTTTAGCAGATTCTTACAATTCTCTGCAGGCCATTCTTGTTTTTAACACTAAGGTTATTGTACCAACAAATGAAAGCAAAACTTAGAACACTCTCTATGTAAGACTTGTAAAACAAGGAAAGAATCCTTTTGTCTACAAAAAATGAGTTCAGTTTCCTCAGAAAATACAGACGTTGTTGTCCCTTTTTGACAATAGCGTCAGTGTTAACGTCCCAGTTTAACTTGTGGTCAAAAACAGTTCCCAGATACTTATAGTTCAAAACGTTTTCAACTTCTTGATTATGGATAATGAGATTCTTAGGAGTATGCCCTGATCTTCTGAAGTCGATAGGCAGGTCTTTAGTTTTAGAAACATTTAGCTCCAGATAGGCCTCATCACACCAGTGTACGAACTCGGTGAGGGCTGGACCGTGGTCTAAGACTGATCCGGATAAGAGAGATAACAGAGTACTGTCATCTGCGAACTTTACCAGAAAGGAATTTCCATAGTTGCTTCTGCAATCATCTGTGTATAGAATGTACAGAAGTGGTGAGAGGACGCAACCCTGCGGAGAACCAGTGCACGTTCGACTCAGCCAGGTTTCGGTAAAGGCAAGAATTCCGGCTTTGTTGTACTGGTGTAGGTAGTTGACGTTAGCTTGAAGCTCATCGGTTTTGGAGCGTAGGGACTGGACATTGGACAGGAGCACGGTTGGTAGCGGAGTTTTCCGATTATTCAAATTTTTGAGTCTTTGTCTCACACCACTTCTCTTTCCCCACTTTCTTTTCTTAATGTTCTTCCAAGTTTTATCGTTGTGTGTGTGTGTGACAGAGGGGAGGGGCCTCGCCGCGACAAGCCATGCTGAATGTGTCGCACTCGGGGGAAAAGAGCGGCATGCGGTTGTCTCCCATGCACGGTCACTCCCAGCAGCACCACTATCGGCAGGACATGGCTGACCATCACCTGGCCAGGGAAAGGGTCAGTCAGTGTGTTGGGGGGGGGGGGGTGATACTGTCTGATTTGAAAGGGAGTAGGTTTTGATGTGTTCATTTGTTTGTCTTTTCATTATCGGTGATTTGTGAGTGTGTGTGTGTGTGTCTGCAATGATGTAAAATTGTGTAAGTTATTTAACTTAATGCAAAGGTTGTGTTGAGTGTGTGTGTGTGCGTGCGCATGTATATGTGTGTGTGTGTGTGTGTGTGCATGCATGTATGCGCATGTGTGTGTGCGCATGTGTGTGTGGTGTGTGTGTGTGCATGCGTGTGTGCGCATGTGTGGTGTGTGTGCATGTGTGTGGTGTGTGTATGTGTGTACATGCGTGTATGCACATGTGTGTGTGGTGTGTATATGTGTGGGGTGGTTGTGTGTGTGCATGCGTGTATGCGCATGTGTGTGTGGTGTGTATGTGTGTGTGAACCTCAGAGGTCTAGCTGAGTAACAAGGAAAAAAACAAAAAAGAATGATGTGAAGAAAAAAGAGTTAGCACTTTGAGAAAACAGGCAGAGAGTCGGAACTGTGTCATCACTACACTGCAGCGATATCGGATTTTAGCACATCGTGAAAATTTCAGACTTGTTACTTTCGTCCAACAAGGAGGCCATTTCAAAGAAAGCTGTCTGAAATGAAAATATCAGGGGGGGTTTTGGGGGGGGTGGGGGGTTGTAATTGGTACTGATGTTAACTCCAGAGGAAAAATCCCCTTGAATGGGTGTCTCGGTGGTGGCTCAAACTCAGGCTCGATCCGTGGTTGTTAAACTGTAAGTGCAACTCTCTAACCACCGTACTATGCTATGCTATGCTATGCTATGCTATCATCGTGATTCTTTTTCATCAAACGCTCAGGCAGCTACTATTGTTGTCTGTCATATGACCGAAAATGCTTCTCGCTTCTGTTGAGCTCCTGACAAGTCAGGCCCAGTGCATCTGACTTTGGCATGGGAGAGAATTGTTATCTTTTCTGGGGAAAAAGGGCAGGAAAAAGGACCAAGAAGGCAGAAAAAAGACAAGAAGAAGAGGACAGGAAAAAAAAGGAAGAAGGCAGAAACAAAGAGAGGGATAGAAAAGAGGAAATTGCTGGCACAGAATTTCCAGAAGGTGGGGATGCTGTTAATACTGACAGAGCCACAGCATCCCCACGGGGAGGAAAGAGATGAAAAAAGGATTTTGCACAAGTGTGAAAATAAAGTTGTAGACTGATGAAGAAGAAGGAGATGAAAAAAGGATTTTGCACAAGTGTGAAAATAAAGTTGTAGACTGATGAAGAAGGAGATGAAAAAAGGATTTTGCACAAGTGTGAAAATAAAGTTGTAGACTGATGAAGAAGAAGGAGATGAAAGAAGGATTTTGCACAAGTGTGCAAAATAACGTTGTAGACTGACGAAGAAGAAGGAGATGAAAGAAGGATTTTGCACAAGTGTGCAAAATAACGTAGACTGATGTCAAATTTTAAAAATTTTTCAGGAGAGAGCACCAATGTCCCGATCAGCGTGGGAGCACCAGCAGCAACAGCAGTCGCACCATCTTCACCCTCAGCAACAGCATCAGCAACATCAGCAACAGCAGCAGCAGCAGCAGCATCACCACCAACAGCAACAACAACAACAACAGCAACAGCAGCTGCGACGGGTACGTTGGTTTTTAGATTGTTTTTTTTATATTCATCTCTTTGGTTTTTTTATATTCATCTCTTTGGTTGTTTTTGTGCATGTGTGTTTTTATAGAGTTGGCTGGTGTGTTAGGTTTGGTGCGATGCTGGTTTTATTGTCAGAAGGAAGGTGAAGGCAGGATGGTTTAAGACATTCACCTTGCCTGTCAAGTAAACCTGTGAGGTTCTGGGTTCCATTCCCAATGTGGAAACATACTGATACTATAGGAATGGACGACAAAGAAACTGTTCAAAAACGCATACACGCTTGGTGTCGTGTTTACACATCATCCCTGAAATCGGAATGCAACTGCCTCAACGGTGAGCAGACGGTCACATACGCAAAATTTTACTTTTGGTGAACTTCTTAGCTTTAGCCAAGTAACAAAATCTTTTAATTTTTTATTTTAAACAATTGTTCCTCGGCTAGTGCCCCAAGGTTCACCGATGCTTTGCGTATGTGACCGTTGTTACCCACCATTAAGGTAGCCACATTCCGACTTCGGGCAATTTTTTTTTTCTTTTTTTTTTTTTTTTAAAACCTGTACCTTCGTTCAGTTATTGATGTCTGTGTGGCGCGCACCACAGCACCACGAGGTGGTGGACCTGCGGGAAGAACCGGAGCCTGGGGTTCGACGCCCTGTGCCCATGTCGGAGCCCACCAGCAGCAGCAGCAGCAGCAGCTACATGGGCGGGGGTCGACCCGACAGTCGCTCTGACCGTCCCACCTCTGCCACCAGCAGTTCCTCTTTTGCCGGAGAGGGTCGGGACGCAGGTTAGTTCGTTCTTTCCCTTCCCTTCCCCCCCCCCCCTCCCTGAATCAATTCCGCCTTGGGCATGCTGGGGCTCTGTCAGTATAAATAGCATCCCCACTTTCTTGGAAATTCTGTGCTGGGAATTCTCCCTTTTTTTGCTATCCCTCTCTTTGTTTCTGCCTTTTTTATTTTCTAATTTTTTTAATAATTTTTACCTGTCTCGTTCTGCCTTCTTGGTCCATTCTCCTGTCTTTTTTTTTTTCCAGAAAGACTTAAAAGATAACAATTCTCTCCCATGCTGAAGTCGTATGCGCTGGGCCTGACTTGTCAGGCGCTTGACGTCAGCACAAGGCATTTTCCCTCATGTGACAGACAATGTTCCTGTCCCTGTTCTGTTCCTACATTACTCATGGTGGATCGGTGGCCTAGAGGTAACGCACCTGCCTAGAAAGCGAAAAGTCCGGGTCGGAAGTGTGTGGTGGTTCGAATCCGGTTTGGACCTGAAACTTTCCCCCCATCCATTAGACCATGAGTGGTGGTCTGGGTGGGTGCTAGTCTTTCAGATGAGACAGTTAGGTCACGTGTGTTACACATTATTATTTAGCGCATGTAAAAGAACCCACGGCAACAAAGAGAGTTGTCCCTGGCAAAATTATGTAGGAAAAAGCCGCTCTGATAAGGAAACATACAGTTGTGGACAGGTAAAAGAAAACAAAAAAATGGGTGGCACTGCTCTTGTGGTGATGCGCTTTCCCTGGGGAGAGCAGCCCGAATTGCAGGCAGAGAAATCTGCCGTGACTTGAAAGTCGTATAAATAGATAAATAAATAAATAAAATCTTGATTGCTCTGGCCCAGCCATAGGCAGATTCCTTTATGTCACATCATCAGGATCAGGAGTTATCATTCGCCTCTCTTCTCGTTCTCTTTCTCTCTCTCTGTGGTATATGTGTCTATTGTCTGTCTGTCAGTCTGTCTGTCTATCGCTTCTCTCTTCTCTCTCTCCCTCCCTCCCTCCCTCCCTCCCTCCCCCCCCTCTCTCCCCCTCTTTTGTTTGTCTTTCTCTCTCCCCCCCCCTTTTGTTTGTCTCTCTCTTTCTCTGTCTTTTCTCACTCTCTCTCTCTTTCTCTCACTCTCTCACCCTCTCTCTTACTCTCACTCTCAAAATAGCATTTTATAATGTAAGACCAAAAAAAAAAGGGTGGGGAATTTCTCTCTCTGTCTCTGTCTCTCTCTCTCTCTCTCTTTCTGTCTCTTTCACTATATCTGTCTCTTTCTTTCTGTCTCTCTCTCTCACTCTCTCTCTCTGTCAAGATAACATTTTAAAATAGACACACACACAAAAAAAGGGTGGAATTTGTTTTTAGTCTTCCCTCTAAACGTCTTCAACAGATGAGACTATAAGCCGAGGTCCCGTGTGTGAACACAAGCAGAACATCTTGCACACATGTTAAAACCTGTTCTGCGTTTTGGAAGAGTAGGCCGTTGTGTGCCAGTGGGAACGGATGACAATATTTACAAAACTGCATACACATAGGGATTGGATATAAGAAAAAAAGCGCATGAGTGCTTATTCCATTATCCTCTAAGCGCTTTGATTTGTCTCTGCAAGATACAACGCTATATAAATTCCATTTATTATTATAATAACTAATTTTTCTTTAAATCGATAAAGATAGCTGCTTTTACCTAACCCTACTCATCAAACCAAAACTTCCATCCATCCATCCATCCATCCATCCATCTTTTTTTCTTGTTTTACCCCCTACCAAGGTCCCGGAAGCGAACTCTCCTCCTCTTCAGACATACAGCAGAAACAGCAACAGCAACAGCAGCAAAGACAGTTCACGGACCGCCACCACCTCTGCACCCTGCCAGAAATACACGGCTCGGCCATGATCCTCAAAGCCTTCCAGAAGGACAACGCCCCGACCCCTGACCTGGCCACCAGCACAACCAGCCAGTCCCCTTGCGTGCGTTCCATGACGGCCGCCACGCTCATCGACGCCATCATCAACCACCAGATCAAGAACCCGCCCCCAGACAACAGCAGCAGCGGCGGTGGTGGAGGAGGAGGAGCAGCGTCATCCTCGTCTGAACGCAGTTCTAGCGGCGGTGGTGGTGGGGGTGGTGGTGGGTGGTGGGTGGGGAGGAGGTGGTGGGGGAGGAGGAGGGGGGCCGGGTGTTGTGAAGAGCATTGGGAATAGTTCCCCTTCTCCTGGCCTGGCTATGGACCCTAGCAAGACGCCGACCCATACTTCAGGTGGGTTTGTGTGTGTTGGGGGGGTGGGGGGGGTGTTGGGGTTTTGTTTGGGGTTGGGGTTGGGGTTCGGGATTCTGCTGGGGTTGGGTTCAGGATTTTGTTTGGGTTTTGGTTGGGTTTGGGTTTTTGTTGGTTTCTGGGTTTTTTTGTTGGAGTTTTGTGTTTTGTTGGGTTGTGGGTTTTGTTGGGTGCTGGGGTTTGTTGGGTTGTGTTGGGTTTTAGGGTTTTGGTTTTTGTCGGGTTCGGGATTCTGCTGGGGTTTGGTTTTAGGGTTTTGTGGGTTTGGGTTTTGTTGGGGTTTTGTTGATTAGGGATTTGTGGTTTGAGTTTTATGTTGTTGATAGTTTACTTGTGGTACTGTACATCTCAATGATGAATGCATGGACACACACGCACTTGCGCATACATGCCCACACACACACACACACACACACACACACACACACACACACACACACACACACACACACTCTCTCTCTATCTCCATCAATCCATCTATCTGTCTTGTCTGTCTATCTCTATCTCACTTATACACACAGAAACTCTCTTTCTCTCTCTCTCTCTCTCTCTCTCTCTCTCTCTCTCTCTCTCCTCCTCTCTCTCTCTCTCAAACACACACTCACTCACACTCACACACAACCTCTCACCCCCACAACCCATCAATCCATCTATCTGTCTTGTCTGTCTATCTCTATCTCACTTATACACACAGAAACTCTCTCTTTCTCTCTCTCTCTCTCTCTCTCTCTCTCTCTCTCTCTCTCTCCTCTCCTCTCTCTCTCCCTCTCTCCTCTCTCTCTCTCTCTCTCAAACACACACTCACTCACACACACACAACCTCTCACCACCCCCACACACACACTCCCCTCCCCCCCCCCCCCCCCCCCCCCCCCCACACCACACTACCAACACAACCAAATAACCATAAAACCCCGCCCCCAGCCCTCATCCTTTATCTAAACCCGTCCTCCTCCTCCTCTGTCTCTGACCAGAATCCCCATCGCCTTCCATCGCCCACGCCGACTCGCACTCCAGCACCCCAAGCAAGTACAAAGGACACTGGAAGTACGGCAGGGGGGTGGTGGGGGAGAGGCCGACCCCACCCCATCCTCCTCCTCCTCCTCCTCCTCCTCCACGGTGCCCCCCTTCTCCGGGCCAGGGTCGATGGGAGGGGGGCAGAGGGGGGGGCCACCACAGGACGTCCACTCCTCCTCCCTTCCCCCTTCCGCCTCCTCAGCCGCAGCCGCTGCTAACGACAGGAGCAGCAGCAACAGCAGCGGGGAGAGGTGAGAATGTTTTGGGGGCTGTGGGAGGAGTTTGTTGTTATTGTCGTTGTTGTTGTTGTTGGTTGGTTTCTCAGTTTAATCTTCCTGACATAGCGCATAAATCGGTGGTCTAGAGGTACCGCGCCTGCCTAGATAGAAAGCGAAAAGTCCGGGTTCGGAAGTGTGCGGTGGTTCGAATCCCGTTTGGGCCCGAAGGTCACAGCGCATAAATCAGTGGTCTTGAGGTACCGCGCCTGCCTAGAAAGTGAAAAGTCCGGGTTCGGAAGTGTGTGGTGGTTCGAATCCCGTTTGGGCCCGAAACTTTCTCCTCCCCACCCATTAGACCATGAGTCTGGGTGCTAGTCTTTCGGTTGAGACGATAAACCGAGGTCCTGTGTGTTACACATAATTATTTAACACACATAAAAGAACTCAAGGCAACAAGAGAGTTGTTTGTGGCAAAATTCTGAGGGAAAAAGCTACTCTGATAGGGAAACAAATACAGTTGCAGACAGAAAAAAGAGAAAAAAGGGTGGTGCTGCTCTTGTGGTGACGCGCTCTCCCTGGGGAGAGCAGCCTGAATTTCACGCAGAGAAATCTGGTAAAAATAAATAAATAAATAGATAAAATTGTAAAAATCCAGCATAACACAGTACATGACCCAGTACCAAAATTAGTGCGTCCCTTTCCTTTTTTCCCCTTCAGTTCTTTTATTTTGAGGATAATGGAATAAGCACTCATGTGCATCTTTTTACATCCAGTCCACGTGTGTATGCAGTTTTGTCAATTTTGTCATCTGTTCCCACAGGCACACAATGGCCTACTCTTCCAAAAAGCGGAATGGGTTTTCACATGTGCACAAGATGTTCTGCGTGCGCTCGCACATAGGACCTCAGTTTACAGTCTTATCCGAAGGACTTTTGGAGGTGAGTGGAGTCAGCTCTGATGTTAACTCCAGAGGAAAAATCCTCTTGAGCGAGATTCGAACCCTGGTCAGCAGATCACGAATACATCACTCTAACCACCAGGATATCCCGTCCCTCTTCCTTTTGCTAAGCCCAAGTGCGGTCAGCTCCTGCTGTGATTAGCGCCAGCTGGGTTCAGCTGGGATAGGAAGGGAAGGTATGGACAGCAGCTGAGAGTAGCTAAAACGTGGAGGGAAATGACAGCTGTGGGTCTGTGTATGACCCTGAGAACCATGCCAGAGAAGCGTTTTCACAAGTCATGTACACTCACTACCAAAAACTCCCCCCCAAATTTTTGGTAAATCACCAACTGCATGAAATCAATGGGGGAAAAAATTCTTTCTACAGGCAGTTCATCTGTGTAGAATTCAACAACAAGAAGGTTAATTAATGCAGTATCCCGAAGTCAGAATACGACTACCTTCATGGTAGGCAAAATCAGTCGCACACGCGAAATCTCATCCTTAAGGGTGAATCTCAGAGCTCTAGCCAAGCAACCAAACAAACAACAAAAAATGAACGCAGTATCTTTATTGTGTGTGCGTTGTGTGTGCAGCGCCGCGGAGAAGAACGCCCGTGTGATCACGCTGGGCGACCACATCGACGCCATCATCAACGACGACTACAACAGCCGCGCTCTTCCCGTCAAAGAGGTGGAGCGCCCCGAGATTCCCGGCAACCCCTTCCCCAAGCTGCTGATGCAGATCACCAGCACCTGCTCCACCACCAGTGAGTGTCATCATCATCATCATCATCGTCGTCGTCATCCTGGGGGGTTTAGAAGGAAGGTGAAGGCAGGGTGGGTTAAGGCGTTCGCCTGCCAACAAGTAAACCGTGAGGTTCTGGGTTTAGTCCCCAGCCTCACCTTCTCTTCTCAGTTTGACGGGGGGAAAAAATCATACTGAATGTCAAAGTCTTTCGGATGAGACTTTAAAACAGAGTCCTTGTGTGCGAATGCATGCAGAACACCTTGCGCACACGTTAAAAATCTGTTCCGCCTTTCGGAAGAGTAGGCCTTTGTAGGAGTGAATGACAAAGTAAAAAAAACAACCCAGCATGCACACCAGTGTTGGGTTTAGACACCATCCCGGAGGTCGGAATGCAGATACCTATGTGGTGGGGGGAAAAAGTCCTATGTCTTAAGAGCTGTATACAGCATCGTTCTGGCAGCAACTCCTGCCACAGACTGGAACCATGTGTATTATCGGCAACTGCCTTTCCAATGGACCATTCCAGCAATGTGGAGAGGGGATGGGGGTCTGCTGCATGGGTAACAGCTTGCCTTCCATACTTACTTACCCAGACTTTGCGCTCTATAAACACCTAGAGCGCAATTCCATAGTCTTAGGAGACTGACGAATACCCACTACTGGTAGTGGTTGGTAGTGGTGGTGGTGTTCAGTGTTCGACTTTGCTGACCCAGTTTTGTTGGGGGTGAAGAGATGATGAAGCCTCAGTTTGTTGTGAGGCTCTTGGCTGTATGAAGCTTCTCTCCCTTTACACCTATTACTTTACCTTTTGCACTCTTCTACAGGTTACACATAAGGGTTAGGTTCTGGGTCACTTAGTATCTTCTGTAGAGTGCGAGACTGAAAAATGTTTGCTGGTTTTCACAGATTTTTGTTCAAAGTATGAAAAAATGCATTGTGTACTTGTTTTGGGGGTTGAGGCCATAGATTAAAAAAACCAGGTAGTGATGAGAAAGTGGGAAATAATCTTCAAATGAGGATTGCTTGTGTTCCTACAGTTTTGACCCCGCGCATGCATATCATGGTCAGGAAGCTAGCAGACGACAAAAGACTGAGGGGGTACAGTGTTTGCTGAAAAATAAAAAAGTTCAAACCTGCCAAATTTGTTCAAATTGTCCTGAGTTTTTGAGTCAGGGGCTAGTCTTTCACAAACAGTGGTTTTTATTTCTGTGGGGATGCCTTAAAACATGCAGTATGAATGCAAGAGTGATATATGAAAATAGAAGAAAAATTGCAAAAAGCTAACACCTTAGGTGTAACCTGCAGGTGCATCATGTCGCTGAACAGATTATTTCCCTTGCATCTGCAGGTGCCTGTGTCGCCGATAATAGCCTGTTTTCACATTGCCTTATACGGGGGAAAAAAATCCCTATCCATTCCTTTATTAACATGAAAAAAAAATTAAATCCCTACATAAAGTAAATCCACAGTTCTAAACAAGTAAGTGATCACAATTTTTGCTCACCGGAAAAAAGAATGCAGGGACAGAGAAAAATCAGTCCCCAAAATAAGCAGGGTGTGAAAGGTTAACGCTACAGTACCTACTGACAGATACAACTGATCACACGATTTGTCATGACAAATTGTAGCTCCATTTCACCTGACCAACACTTTTCTCTGACACGTGAAATTCCAGCCGTGTTCGGCTGGAAAAGCCCATGTGAGTTCCTTTCTTTCAAAGCTGGTGGAAACAAGCCAGGTACACTTCCCTGTGGGGATGCCTGTCACTGTAAATAGCATCCCCACCTTCTGGAAATTCTCTGCTAGGAATTCCCTCTTTTCTATCCCTCTCTTTGTTTCTGCCTTGTTCTTATTTTCTGCCTTCTTGGTCCATTCTTCTGCCTTTTTTCCAGAAAGACATAACAATTCTCTCCCTTGCCAAAGTCGGATATGCTGGGCCTGACTTGTCAGGCACTTAACGGCAGCGCAACGCATTTTCGCTCATATGATAGACAATAGATGCTGTCTGAGCATTCGACGACGAAGAAGAAGAAACCAAGTACACAGCACAGCTCAGAAAGTATGGTCAGCAACTTGCAAGGACATTGCCATGACTGATTTGAAAGATTGGTTTCTCTTAGACCGTATGGAAAGTGTTTTGGGGGAGGGGGGTGTCATGTCAGCCAACAGTGGGGCACATAGCGGAATGTGCAACCTGCCTGTCAGCCAAGACTGGCAGACAGGTTTGCAGGGAAAGAAGTTTCATCCGCCACTGTAGGTAAACGAGGCTGCGAAAGGTTCAAAGTCATTGTTTTATGTGTGAGGCTTCACCATGAAATGTGTCACACTGCATCTGACCCAGGTTTCCTCTAGGAGCCATTTTAGTGCAGGTGGGGGGGTCAGGTTGTTGATTTTGAGATTTTGATTGATTGTAAAACTATAGTCATTCTTCTACCTTGTACTGAAGTATCAGGTGCATAACTTTGTGTCCTTTTGCTTTAAAAGCGCATTTACCCACCTACCACCACCACCCCTCCCCTCTCAAGCCGTCATTCTCACCACCTTTTATGATGAAAAACTTGTCTGTTTCTCATTTTGTCACTTGCTGCATGTAGTCTACCATTTCATAGTGTAATTTAACTTTTCAAAGAATTATCCGATTTTCAATCTATTTGGGTCGTTTGGTTGTTGTGTGGTGTTTGTTTTTGGGGGGGTTATTTTTCATAATGTAATAACTATTCATAGAACTATCTGATTTTCAATCTAGTTGGGTTGTTTGGTTGTTGGTTGTTTTTTGTTGTTGTTTTTTTTGGGGGGGAGGTATTGAATAGCTCTTTTATTGCAAACGGATAACTACAAATCGACCTCCGCTACAGTACAACCCGTCATGGGACGGAGCGTCACATATCATATTACACACACACGTGCGACGCGTGATCATCAAAGTGATTGTCCTTTTTTCTGCAAGCAGACATCCCCACGCACTCCAAGGCGACCCACATCTACACGGACATCCCCTCCCAGTCCTCCACGCACCAGTCCCTCTCCAGGAACCCTGCTGCCACCTGGGAGTCCATCGTCGGGTCCTCCTCCGACCTTCAGCGTCCGCGCCTCTACGGGGGTCCCTCCCATCCGCAGGGGGGACCGCAGGGGTCCACGTTGGCCCCGCCCCCTCCCCAGCCCTCGACAGGTCACCACGACATGCCGCAGAACTGGCGCAAGCGGGCGGTACAGCAGCAGCAGCAGCAGCAGCAGCAGGCTTTGAATGTAAGTGTGTGTTCGTGTGTGTGTGTGTGTTGGGAGGGGGTGGGAGGAGAGAGGGGGGGGGGGGATTTCAGTTTAAATAGCATCCCCACCTTCTATACTACTCCTGCTACATCTACTTTTACTGCTACTTCTGACTGCTTCTGCTACTACTTCTGACTACTACTACTACTTCTCAATACTACTACTACTACTTCTGCTGCTTCTACTTTTACTACTACTTCTGACTACTACTACTACTTCTGACTACTACTACTAGTACTTCTGCTGCTTCTACTTTTACTACTACTTCTGACTACTACTACTACTTCTGACTACTACTACTACTTCAGCTGCTTCTACTTTTACTACTACTTCTGACTACTACTACTACTTCAGCTGCTTCTACTTTTACTACTACTTCTGACTACTACTACTACTTCAGCTGCTTCTACTTTTACTGCTGCTAGTACTACTACTACTACTCCTACTACTACTACTATTACTACTACTACTACTCCTCCTCCTCCTGCTTTTAAACCCATCTGGAGTACAAGCTTCCAGCTCTCAGTTCTCACCACGCTATAAAGACCAGTTAGAGCCCCAAATCCTTGAAGCTGAAACAAGAAAAGCAATTAAGACCAGCCCAAAGGGCAAAGCGGCAGGCAATGACGGCATAACAACTGAAGCCATCCTTGCATGTGGAGAAACGGGAGTTAAGTGGCTCACCATCATCTTCCAGAAAGCATGGGAAGAGAGGAAAGTACCAATGGACTGGCAAAATGCAATAGTGGTGCCAATTTGGAAGAAGAAGGGCAGCAAGAGAGACTGCAGCACCCTCAGAGGCATTTCACTTCTCAGCCATGTAGGGAAAATGTATGCAAAGATTTTGGAACAGCGCACAAGAGCCAAAGCAGAACACCTACTGAGCAATGCCCAGTTTGGCTTTCGGAAAGGAAGAGGGTGCACAGATGCCATTTTCGCACTCCGACAGCTGTGTGAAAGAGCCATCGAATACAACCAAGACCTGCATACAGTATTCGTTGATCAAGAAAAAGCTTTCTACCGAGTCAACAGAGACAAGCTCTGGAAGATCCTGGAGCAGTACGACGTGAAGGGGCAGTTGCTTGATAACATCAGAGCAATCTATGCCAACAGTATGAGCGCAGTCCAAACAGCCAGTGGAACATCCGACTGGTTCCCGGTTACATCAGGGGTCAGGCAAGGCTGCGTACTCTCCCCTTCTCTTCGTGATCTACATGGACCAGATTACAAAGGAAGCCAACCCAGATCTTGAGGCCCTGAACGAACTATTATTTGCTGACGACCAGTCCTTGATGAATCAGAACAAAGCAGCTCTTCAAGAACACACAGACCAACTCAACACAAGCTGCGAGAGGTATGACATGAAGATCAGTATCACCAAAACAGAAGTTATGTCTGTCAGCAGAAATCCAGGAAAGCTGGACATCAACATCAACGGCACCCAGCTGAAACAGACCAAAGAATTTAAATACCTTGGCAGCCTCTTCAATAAAGATGGAAAATTGGACAGAGAGATAGAAACAATATGCCAGAAAGCGAACGCAGTCAGTTACCAACTCGCCCCCCTCCTAAAACATTCCAGCATCCCAATGAGCACCAAGGCAAAACTCATCAACACCATTTTTGTTCCAACACTCACATACCAGTGTCAGACATAGGCCCTAACAAAAGCCTTAGAGAGAAAATTGGTCACATGTGAAATGCGCTGCCTGAGAAAAGCTGTCAACAAGACCAGACGCGACAAAATCAAGAATGAGGTGATCAGAGACATGGTCGGACTAACACCAATTCTCCACCATATCGAACAACAAAGGATCAGGTGGTTTGGTCACCTCACTAGAATGCCGCCCAACCAACCAGCCCTACGGGCATACACCACCAAACACAATGGCTGGAAAGCCAGAGGTAGACCAAGGAGACGATGGAGCGACTCCGTGGCTGACACCCTGCGAGCCCATGACCTGTCACTACATCAAACCTCCCGCCTTGCTGCAGACAGACGTCTGTGTCTCCCCGCGACGCCGAAAGGCACCAGCGGCAGATGAAAGAAAGAAGAAGACTACTCCTCCTCCTACTGCTACTACTACTACTATTACTACTACTACTCCTCCTACTGCTACTACTACTACTATTACCACTACTACTACTCCTCCTACTGCTACTACTACTACTACTACTCCTCCTCCTCCTACTGCTGCTACTGCTACTACTACTACTACTACTACTACTATTACTACTACTACTACTACTACTATTACTACTACTACTACTACTAGTGGTTACTGTTAGGACCAGGGACGGGATAGCTCAGTGGTTGGAGCACTCGCTTTCCCCCAGCCAAGGTTAACAGCATCAAGCATGGTTACCAGTTGAATGGGTGACCGTTTGCACGCCTTGGCTTCAGTACAGTCCCCCAGTTCACCCAGCTGTAAATGGGTACCTGCCCTCTTTAGGGTCAGGGAAGGTAAAGCAGCAAGGGAGAGGAGATGGGTGCTGGCCTCAATATGCTGGTCCCTAGAGAAAGAAGTGAGGTCTCTAACGCCTCGCTCCCCTATGACCACAAAGACACCTTTACCTTTTTACTTTACTGTTGGTACCACGAAACACTGCTACTGCTACTACCACTCGTACATCAATTACCATCACAGCTACATCTCTTACTATCGCCTCTCCTCTTAGCTGTCCGTTCACTGAAGGAAATCCTAACATGTGTCGCAACTCCTTATGTCCGACAGGAAGCAGAACGCTTGGCCAGCCAACAGCAGCAACAACAACAACAACAACAACAACAGCAACATCCATCGGTCCCAACATCGCACAGCTCTGCCACATCCTCGTCCCAGAACTACACCATGTCGCCCGCCCCCCACCCCCTGCGCTCTAGCCCCCACCCTCACTCCCACCCCCACACCCAGGCCTCCTCCTCTTCATCCTCATCCTCCTCCTCCTCCGCTGCTTCCTCCTCCTCCCACCCCCCTCCCATTGAAGTGGACTCGCTCAAAGTGCCAGCCGAACGGTCGGGCATGCCAGGCCGTCTCACACCGGAACATTTGCGTTCCCGCTCGCCCCAAGGAGTGTCTGTCCCAAGCAGTGGAGGTGGTGGTAGCGGTGGCAGCGGTGGTGGCAGCGGCGGTGGTGGTGGTGGTGGTGGTGGTGGTGGGAGTGGGAGTGAGATTGGAGGTAATTGTTTGCGGCAGATTGCAGACTTTCACAGACATTCTGACACCTACCTTCCTCCTCCTCCTCCTCCTCCTCCTCCTCAGCCTCCTCTTCCTCCTCCTCCACTTCCGAAGAAAACTCAGTAATCGTGAGGTACGATCTGGGTAGCAGTTGTTTGATTTTTTTTTTTCTTGTTTCTTTCTTCTTTTTTTTATGTTATGGGTTGTGTGTTTACACCCTGTTATTTTTTTATTTATCTTTTTTTTTTTTTGGCATCTCCCCCCCCCCTCCCGTTTCTCCATTTCCCTTGCGGTTTTCGTCTGTTTAGGGGACATAAGTTCCCTTGAAAATCTCTCTCTCTCTCCCCCCCCCCCCCCCCCTCCCCAAAATTCACCCCCCCCCCCCCCACCCCCTTTTTTGTGGAGGAAAAAAGCTAAAAGTGGCCTCACAGTCTCCTTTCAACAACAACAAAAAAATCTGTGAAAAGTGAAATATGTTGCATTTTTTGTGTTGTTTTATAATTGTTGACGCCAACAACAAAACAAACAAAAAAAGAAAAATTGCTCAAAAGAGTGACTAAATGTTGAAAAAAAACAATTTTGGTTTAAAAAGATTCTAACCAGATATTATGTTGCCCTTGTGAAGACTGATTTTGTTTTGGGGTTAAGTTGGGTTTTTTTAATGTTTTGTTTGTATTTTCAAAACCCCGTTGAATGAAATATGTTTGTGTTGTACTGCATATCAATTGCATGAATTTTTTATTCTGAGTTTTAAAAAAAAAGAACGACAACAAAATTTGTTTTCTTTTTCGACAACTAACCTACAGCAGTGTTGAAGATGCAAACAAGGGAGACAAACTAACCGTTTTAACGTACCGTTTTTTAATAAATTTATTCCTTGTTTAAAAAAAAAAAAGCCACAAATTTTTTTTTTTTTCAAATAAATGTAAGACATATTGTTCAGACTGTGAGGTCATTCTCTCACTGTGAATCTTTTTTTTTTTTAAAACGAATTGTCTAAAAAGTTTTTAAAAAAATTTTAACATTAAAAAAAAATTCTGTAGAGTTCAGTTGGATTTTTTTTTTTGGCAGCTGCTATACCCAGATCCTACTTCTTTTGTCGTTAGTCGCTCTGCTGCATTGCTGTACGTTGTTGTGCGTGATTTTGTTCGTTGTCATCGATATGTTCGCGAAATGTTCATTGTCATTGGTATGTTTGCAAATTATTCATTGTCATTGATGTGTTTTCACAAAATGCTCATCGTCATTGATATGTTTTTGCAGAGTGTTCATTGTAATCGATATGGGTTTTTTTGCAAATTGTTCATTACCATCTATATTGTTTTCGCAAATTGTCAATAGTACGTTCACAAATTGTTCATTGTCATTTTATATATTTTCCGAATTGTTCGTTGTCATTGATATGTTTTTTCGCAAAGTAGTCATTGTCATTGATATGTTTGCAAATTGTTCATTGATATGTTAGCAAATTGTTCATTTCATTGACATTTTTGCAAAGTGTTCATTGTCATATGTTTCGCAAATCATTCCTTGTCATAAATATTTTTGCAAAGTGTTCATTGTCACGGATGTGTTTGCATAATGTTCATTGTCATCGATATGTTTTTCGCAAAGTGTTCATTGTCATTGATATGTTCACAAAATGTTCATTGTCATTAGTTTTGCATATCTCCCGGGTCAAATGACCCTTTGCTGTGTAAGCTGTACCCCATGATTTTGTTTAGAAATAAAAAAAATAAAACACATTATACATCATATTCACATGAGGGGAGGGTGTGGGACCGTGGTTAGAGCATTGAGCTCGCAACCTGACGGCCCGGGTTCAAGCCTGTAAGAGGGGATTTTCTTCTGGAATTAACATCAGTACTGACTCCGGTCCTCCAAAAATCCCTCGGATAAGATTTAAACCAAGACCCAGTTTATGAATGCATGCAGAACACCTTGCACACACGCGTTAAAAACACTGACCAGCTTTTCGGAAACGAAGGCTGTTTTGTGACGGTAGGAATGAATGACAAGTTTGTTTTTCAAAAACGCATGCACGCAGGTGTTGTATTTAGACACCATCCCCAATGTCGGAATGCTGCTACCTTGGGGGGGAATGGTCACGTATGCAACATATTACCATTGATGAACCTTGGAGCCAAGGAGCAACAAACAAACAAAAATCCTGAAAAGTCATCATCCCCCGAGTCCGAAAGTGGCTGCCTTTATGGCGGCTGAAAGCTCACTTACGCAGAAATCTCAGTTGGGGGGTGGGGGGGGGTTAAACCCACGAAATGAGAAAAGTGAAGAAAGGAAGAGGCAATTGAATGATGATAATAATAAATGGAATTTATAGAGCGCTATATCTTGCAATTACAAATCAGGGCGCTTCCATTCAGTCCGCTGCTACACATGCAACCAACAATGATTAACAATATTGTAACAAATTCAAATGTACACCCACACGCACGCACACACACACACACAGGTTGTACATTTCAGCAGGGTGATGGAATTTTGGCTTTTAAAGGCAGGGACAGATATGAGATGAAACAAGAGGGAAAAATCTTAGGTTTGAAATAGGTATGTTTTGAGGCTGGATTTAAAGCTGTCGTAAGTAGGCTTTTCACAAAGGGAGAGAGGGAGGTCATTCCAGATTGATGGACCAGAAATAAAGAGCGACGGCCAACAGTGGATTGGTTAAATCTCGATATTCATAAGCCCAGGGTATCTGCAGCAGAGTGGAGGGAACGAGAAGGAGTGTATAGATTAAGACATTCACAGAGAGCTAACAGAACGCTGGTCCCTCACACAACCAGTAAAGAAGGAGGAGGAGGAAGGTGCTGTTCTGAAAAGTAGAAACCGATGACAACACTTTAAATAGGAATGCATGCGCACTATATGAGGAGGGGGGGAGCGAAAATTTGCATACGCATAAATGTCGCTGTTGGTGATCCTTGGAGCTCTAGCTGAGCTCAGCACAGAAGAAAAAAAAAAGGAGAATAAGTTTTGAATGGTTCGCTGCTGCTGTTTTTACCCCCCCCCTTTCATTAATCACAGTGCTCCGATTTCAATGTTGACGTCAGTACTCATGAATCTGAGAATGAATTCACTGTTAAAAACAAACAAGCAAGCCAAATGTAAAGAGCATGTCCCTCTCAGCTGAAAAACTACCACACCACCACCCTCCTCTCCAAACCCACACAAACTTATAAAAAGTATCTTAGGAATATATCTTCCTTCCTCTCCACCCCTCCCTTCCTATACCAGATAACACACCGTCACCATCACCGATCCCTCAGATTCCGAATCCTTTGGGGTGCCTTCAAAGCTTTGTCAACCACCTTTCTCCAGTCCTCTCGTCTCTCAGCCGCCCTCAGGGTGTCTCTCAGCTCCATGTCTGTCCACTCTCGAATGTTGTCCTCCAATCTCTTCCTTTGTCTGCCTCTTCTTCTTCCTCCCCTCACTGTGCCTTGTAGGATTGTTTTAGCAAGACCAGAGGAGCATGTGACATGACCAAACCACTTCAGTTTTCATTCTCTTACGAGTGTTTGAAGGTCAGTATAGGGCCCGATTTCATTGCGGATGCGTCTCTTGACTTCTTCATTCATGATGTGGTCTTTGTAAGAGATGCCCAAGAGTCTTCAGAAGCACCTCATTTCTACAGCTCTTATTCTTCTCTCTAAGTCCGCTTTGAGGGTCCATGATTCACATGCATATAAGAAGATTGACATGACCAGAGAGCGCATCAGTCTGATATTGGAACTGATGGCAATTTTTCTGTTGCTCCAGATGGGTTTGAGCTTGGTCATTGCGGCTGTGGTCTGGGCAAGTCTTGACAGTATTTCTGGTTTTGATCCCTCGACTGTCACGATAGATCCCAGATATTTGAATCTGTGAACATTTTCAAGTTTCTGGTCTTTGATTTTGATTTCTGATGGAAGTTGTGTAACTCCCTCTTCTCCATACAACACACATGTGAGTACACGCGTATGCGCACAAGCACGTACACACACACATGTGAGTACACGCGTATGCGCACAAGCACGCACACACACACACATGTGAGTACACGCGCACGTGCGCGCGCACACACACACACACACACACTCACAGGACTCAATGTGCCAACTCCATCTTTCAGATGAGGCTCTGATCCAAGGTCCCATGTGTGAATGCACGCAGAACATCTTACACACGTAAACCTGTTCTGCTTTTCGGAAGAGTAGGCGATTGTGTGCCAGTTGGAACGGATGACAAAATGTACAAAACCACATACACATGGGGACTGAATGTGGAAAAGTAACTGGTGCTTATCCCATTAACCTCAAAGTAAAAGAATAATATAGAAAGAGTAACAGAAAAGAGATGGGGGGATGGATAAGTGTGTACTGTAACCTACTAGGGTTGGGTGGTGGTTTCAAAGGGGGGTTGGAGGGGGGGGGGGGTGTTTCATTCCTTGGCTAGAGCTCTGAGGTTCACCAATGGTGAGATTTTTTGTGTGTGCGACTTTTTTGGGTCTGCCCACCGTTGAGGTAGCCACATGCTGACTTCGGGGACACAGTTGTGGAACTGAACCTACCATTTTGCCAGGACTGTCAGGAGCTAACCCCCTGCTCTTTCCTATTTCCGACTGTCACGGGTTCGTTTGATGTGCACAAGTCCGTAAGCACTCAGGTCTGACTGGTTTAGGGTCTCCTCCGAAAGACTTGACAGTCAGTTCATTTTCCCAGCAAACTGGGAAGAAAGGGCAAGGCCAGGAATGGAACCCAGAACCTCACAGTTTACTTGTTAAGCAGGTGGACATCTAAACCATCTTTCCACCTTCCTTTTTATTTTAAAGGTGAAATGAGCTGCAACTAAGAAAATATTCTTCTTCATCGAACACTCAAAACGGCAGCTATTAATGTATGTCATATGAACGAAAATGTGTTGTGCTGTCGTTAAACGACGGACAAGTCAGGCCCAGTGCATCCGACTTTGGCGTGAGAGAGAGATTTGTTATCTTTTAAGTCTTTCTGCATGAAAGGCAGGAGAATGGACCAAGAAGGCAGAAAATAGACACGGAGGAGGTGACAGGAAGAAAAGGGACAGGGCAGAAAGAAGGGGGGGATAGAAAAGAGGGAATTCCTAGCACAGAAGGTAGGGATAATATTCATACAGACAGGCTCCTGGCATCCCCACACGCAAGGTAGTACCAATTACAACTGCCTGGTATTTTTGGCAGAAAAAAAAAATCATTATTTTGTGGGGGGGTGGGGAGGGGCAGGATAGCCTGTGGTTAGAGCGCTGAGCTCGTGATCAGATGTGGCAGGTTTGAGCCTCCTCATAGACACCCATGTGAGAGGATTTTTCCCCTGGAGTTAACATTGGCACCACCTCTACTCCACCTAAAGTCCTTCAGATGAAACTATAAACAAGAGATCTTGTGTACAAGCACACGCAGAACATCTTGTGTACACGCCACAAACTTGTTCTGCCTTTTGAAATAGTAGGCCATAGAATGCGCACAGACACTAGTATTATGTTGAAACATCTTCCTCTAAGACGGAATGCGGCTACCTCAATCGTGGGCAAACAGTTGCGTACGCAAAATCTCACCGTTAACTTTGAAGGTCTAACCGAGGAATGAAGAAGAGAAAAATAATGATAGTTATTTTGGTCATAGCTGCCAGGGAATGGCGTGCCTGTCCTGAATAAAAACAAAACCGCCTACAAGTGGATGTAAGGTCTCGCTCATTTATTAGGTCAGTCCTCCTCTCACCCCCCACCCCTGCCTAGCCACAATCCCTCCCTATGCACGCAGCATGGTAAGAATCCTCATTGATTGGCTATCTGCAGCTCGACTAGTCCTTAGAAAGAAAAAATCTGAGCACATTACCCCTCTCTTGCGATCTCTCCACTGGCTGCCTGTGCCACAAAGAATAAACTATAAGATCAGTACTCCCTGTTACAAATGCCTCCACAAAACAGCACCCTCCTACCTCTGTGAGTGTCTTCACCTGTACACCCCTTCTCGTTCCCTTCGCTCTGCTGCAGATTCCTTGTGCTTACAAACACCTAGATTCAACCAATCCACCATCAGCCGTCGCTCTTTCTCTATTTCTGGTCCATTGATGTGGAATGGCCTCCCTATCTCTCTTCGCCAAAGACCTTCTTATGACACTTTTAAATCCGGCCTCAAGACATATTTGTTTCAAACCTAAGAATGTCCTCACCTGTTTCATTTCATAGCTATCCCTGCTTTTTCAACAGCCAAAATGTCCATCACCCTGCCAAAGTGTATAACCTGTGTGTGTGTGTGTGTATACATTTGGACTTGTTAGAGCTATTACTTGCTATTGGTTGCGTGGCTGTGTAAGAATGAGTTGAGTGTAAGCGCTTTGATTTGTCTGTGCAAGATACAGCGCTATAGAAATTCCATTTATTATTATTATTATTATCATTCTTGGCCAGGTGTGAAGAAGGGGAAGTTACCCCTTCATCAGGATAGCTCTGAAAACAGTTGGCCGATAAAATTGAGCCGCAGGTCTTTTCTGTCAAAGTAGAATACTGCAGGTGAATGATGGAACTGGATGTATTGAAATGAACAGCAATTGGGGGGAAAAAAAACTTCAAGTAAGGGGAAGGAATAATGACAAAAGCTATGGCTTACCAACCCCCCCCCCCCCCCCCCCCCGAATCAGAAAAAACTATTTTAGATTTATTTGGGTTTTGTGGCATTTTTTTGGGTAATTCAGTCTTGAACTCTTGGGGTGGGGAGGCAACATATAATTATGGACTCAGGGGAACTAACACAAGAGAAATTCTTGGGATAGCTGCGGTTGGGTATCTTCTGGCTTTGCGATTCCCTTGAATATAATAGTGTGTTTGGGACTTGAGGGATTTTTGTCCATGATTACACACACATACACAACACTCAAAACACACACACACACACACACACACAGAGAACCTGGATAGACATACCTGCTGCTTTATGTTTTGTATTTTCGTGTGCATATTTTTCATCATTCATTTTTAACAAGCCAAACCCGCAAGTTTAGATTTTCATCTTTTTGTTTGTATTTTTTCACACATTCCAACTTGTTTGTGGTGTTGTTCTTCTATCATCACCACCATCCTGTACGTTTGTGCTTGACACTAACAGACTCGAACCTCTGCTCTCTCCCCAGGGGGCCAGGCGGCCGACAGCAGCGGGGCCTCGGCCATGGCCAAGGCGCGCCAGGCCGGCCCCAAGATGGAGCACACCCTCTCCGACTTCATGAACGCCAAAATCGAAATGACCATGCGGGAAGAAGAGAACGAGGAGCGGCAACAGGCCATGGGCAGCGACAGCGCGCCACCGCCGCTTATCCCGCGCCGTCGTCGTCCGGGAGCCGACTGCAGGTGCCGGGTCAGGTGACCAGCCAGGGGGTCATGCCGGGGTCGCAGGGGATGGGCAGTCGCCCGTCGTCGCGCGCGTCCAGCGAGATTGCCAGCTCGGGCCACGAAGGGGCGGTGAGCTCCACCGCAGCCCCCTCCTCCTCCTCCGACGTGGGGGGGAGCATGGCGCGGGGGGGGACGGGGAGGGCAGGGGGGGGGACCCCGGGGGGGTGGGGGGTCACGCCATGCAGCAGCCTCAGCCCTCCTCAGAAGCGGCCTCGTTCATGGGCCGGGTGAGCACGTCGACGGCGGAGACCACCTCCCCCATGTCGTCGTCTTCGTCTTCGTCAGCCGGCGCCCGCGCCATGTCCCCCTCTGTGGGCTCCACCCAGCCCCCCCCCCTGGCCAAGAAGCGCATCATGCACCGCCCTCGTTTCCGCGGCGACGACCCCCAGACAGCCCCCCCCGCGCCCAGCTGCGGGGAGAAGTTCGGGGGGGGCTACCCGGCCAGCTCCAGTCGTGAGCATCCCCGCAGTTCCTCCTCCGCCTCCTCCTCTGCCTCCGCCTCCGCCCCGACCTCCAGCGCTAAAGCTGGCAGTCCCGCCGATGCCTCCTCGCGCAGCGGACCTCCAGGCAAAGCTTCCTCGGGCAAGGAGAAGAAGTCTGACCTGTACGACTTCCCGGACGACAGCCCGGACGAAGAGTGCGGCGGCCGCACGCCCAGCAGCTACATGGCTCTGGGGACCCCGGGCCGCAGCCCTCGCAAAGGTCACGTGGAGAGCAGCGACAGCGCCAAGCCTGCCCCAGGGGACGCTACTGCTGCCGCTGCCACTGTGGGCAGCTCGGTGGACGACCGGCGAGGCAGCGGCGAGCAAGGCGGCAAGGATGGCAACGAGGCGCAAGGCTACGAAAGCTACTCCTCCTCCTCTGCCGCCTCCTCCTCCTCCCTCCAGCACCTCCACGACCCTCGCCACTACGGGCGTCGTGAGGCAGGGGACGTGACCTCTGGCTCGGCGGTGGATTCCACCCACGCCGACAAACCGGCCAGTTCCTCCTCCGCCGCCGACGATTCGGCCACCATCGACAGCTCCACAGCCGCCGAGCGCAAACCGGGCAAGCGGATGTCGCCCAGGAGAGCCCCCGAGGAAGCTTCGGACGGCTTCGAAGCCGGCGATTCGGCTCAGGGCCGCGGGATGGAAGCCATGAGCTACTCCCAGCATGCCCGCAGCCCTCGAGCCCGAGCCGCGTCGACGGAAGGAGGGTCGGGGTTCGACGGTGTGGATAGTTCCAGTTCCGAACGCAGTCCTTTAGGGTCGGGGTCAGGGGGAGGGGGCGCCACTCCTTCGATGGGAATGGTGGGTTATCCCCCGTACGGCAACGCGGGGTCGGGTCAGGCGGTGGTGTCGTCCATCATGCGCGAGTCTGAGCTGCAGACCATCTGTTCTCGCGACCAGGAGCCAGCCCCGCTCCTCTCCTCCCAGTACGAAACCTTGTCCGATGACGACGACAACTGAGCCACGCAGCTCGCGGGACCCTGTCTTCTCCTTCCGTTTGTGGTGTTGGGGGACGTCATGCGTGCTGGGCTGTGCTCTGTGGACTGACTGAACTCTTTTGGGGCTGCGTTCAGTGCAGGAGACAAGGTTTCTTGTGGTAGGGTTTTATTTTGAGGGGGAGTTGCTGTTGCTTTTTCAGTACGTTTGGTTTGCTGTTGTAGTGAATTATGATGTACAGATAGAAGAACAGAGTGGTGCAGATTCGGCTTATCACTTGGGCTCTTATATAATATATATACATAAATATATATATATGTGTGTGTGTGTAGATGTATATGTCTTTCCCCCTTTTCCCTCTGCAAGACCTGTACTCTCAGGTTTATAGTGTAACTGGGAGCGTGATAGCTTAGTGGTTAGAGGGTTGTGCTAGTGAACTGTCGGCCCGGGATTGAGCCACCACGGAGGCTCCCGTTTTAGGGAATTTTACCCTGGAGTTAACTTCAGCACTGACCCCACTCCCCTCAAATGCACACAGGACATCTTGCGCACATGTTGTTGAAACCTGTTCTACCTTTCTTTCTGTGGGAAAAGATGACAAGGTTTATAAAACCTCATGCATACAGGGACTGACCAACAAAAAAAGAAAATAGCACCCGAGTGCTTATTCCGTGACCCTCAAACTAAAAGAAGAAATAAATGAATTAATAAAAGACTGTAATATGAAACTGTGAAAATTGAAGCAAAAAAACCCCCTACCTCCCTTACAATAGACTAGTCACAGTCCTGTTTGGGGTTTTTTTGTTTGTTTGGGGTTTTTTGGGGACAATGTCTTTGATGGTAGATTTGGGAACGGTGTAAGTTGAAAGTTTAGTGTCGAATTATTTGGGGGCTAACTGGCCACAAAATCATCTGATTTGTTCATAATGCTGAAGACACTATGAGGCTTATCTTTCCAGATTATCACTCAACCAGCTGATGCGAATGGTGAGAACATTCTTAAGAATAATTGCCCGAGTGGAGTTAGCATGTAGCATTCTGAAGGAGGGGGTGGGAAGAGAAAGAAAAATGGTTGAAAAAGGAATCCCAAGCAGAATGATATCCAGCATGCAGCTGTTCATCAGAGAAATCCTGTTTTAAATAGGAAATTTTTTCTCAACGGAGAAAGGTTTCTTGCAGGGTTCAAATAGGTTATTGTGAGCCGTGTCAGGCAGTCGGAAGGTCTGATTAAGTGATCGTCCCTGAAGTCAGAATATGGCTACCTCAATGGTGAGTAAACGATCGCATACGCAAAGTTTTACTATCAGTTTTACTCTGAGCTCTAACTGAGAAACAGGGGGGCGGAAATATGGTGATCAAAGTTTAGTGATCAACTTACGCATGGTTAAGATCCTGTGTTGTATCTTGGGTTTTGAAAACAGATACTTACCCAGTATGCTCTGCCGAGTTAAAAAAAAAGGAGAAGGGTGGAGGGGAACTGAATTTGAATAGCGACAGGCAGGAGTAAAGTGGTTGTACACTCTCCCTTTGTGCTAATGTTCCTTTACTAGTTCAGGCGTTTGCGCCGTTAACATTTTGAATGTAGGATATCAGCCACTTTGTACAATGTATTGGAAGATAAAAGAAAACGATGAAAGTA
This sequence comes from Rapana venosa, assembly GCA_028751875.1. Classification (NCBI taxonomy): domain Eukaryota; kingdom Metazoa; phylum Mollusca; class Gastropoda; order Neogastropoda; family Muricidae; genus Rapana; species Rapana venosa. The sequence goes on from CM054156.1 coordinate 5,926,166, forward strand.
CACAGGAACAATAAAAATGATTTGGTGAAGAATTTTCAATTGTAATCCAATCCAATCATATCGCAGGACTTTCCCCAAAGTCTGTATGCGGCTACCTTCATGGTGGGGTGAAAACGGTCGCATATGCAAAATCTCACCATTGGTGAACCTTGGAACTCTAGCCGAGGAACGAAAAAAAAATTATAATGATGATATTGTGGGACTGGCTCACAGTGGGGGGAAAAAAAGCATAAATAATGATAAAAGCGTGGTTTTGTTTTTTTGTGGATTTTGCAGGCAAATGTTGTAAATAAGGTGTTGTACATGATTTGTAAAAATGTGAGCTCTTAGGTTAATCATTTTGGATGTATAATGAATGTGACTACTTTTTTTTTTCTTACAATGATTTTGAAGTATCGACATTCTGGATATTGTCTTGTCTGTTTTTTTGTTTTTTTTCAATACTGTTCCCTAGTTTAGGGTCGTAACCAGTTATGATTTTTGCTGAAATGAATGTGTGAAATGCCTTTTTTTATAAATGGATTCAGTTATCATGTTACTGTTCATGATTGTTCACTCTGGATTTGGTTTTCATTATACAAAGTTGGTGGGGGGTTTTGTGTGCGTGGGTATTGTAAGCAACTTTTGTTGGGTTGTTTTAGAAAGGTTTGGTTCATTTTATTGTAGTTTTTAAAAGATAATTGTCGTCATAGCGTAAAGAAGAGGTTAATATGTGGAATGAACATTTGATTGGGAAACAAATGCACATCATCTTCCTTTTTTGTCATGTTTCTCCAGGGAGGTTTGACATTGATGAGCCTTCTCCATCTCTCTCTGTTTTGAGCTTCCTCCTTATTTATGCCCCTTTCTCTAAGATCGTCTGCAATACAGGTAACCCAGGTTTTGCTAGGTCTTCCCTTTGGTCTCTTTCCACATGCAGACAGGAAAGAAGAAAAAAAAGGATGGCACTGCTCTTGTGGCAGAGAAATCTGTGGTGACTTAACTCAATGGAGTTGCAGTGAAATGGATCCCTCCGTTTTGTGGTGATGCTTGATTTTGGCTATGTTTGAAAAATTCAGCAGATTTACCCAACTTAATAAAGACATACAGATTATACATCATTGAAAAGTTTATTATGCCTACTTTTTGAGATTGTTACACAGTTTTTCAAAAGATGACTGTTACTATTTTTTACACATTTTCAAAATAATTCACTAAATGCTGAAAAATAAAAAGTTTTGAAAATTAGGGCTGCTTATCTAATATGGCTTGAACTGTTCTTCAACTAGTCCCCTTGAAACAATGTGATGATTTTTCACCAAAGTAAAGTGCCCTTAAGTTGGCTGAATCTATCTGATGTCACTTTGTGCACAATACAATTTTTAAAATTTTTTTTTATCGTAACACTGGAGAGCCCAAAATCCCAAAAGAATATGCTTGTCAATGTGTAAAAATAGCCAACACACACAAACTAGGCAGGATTATGGTCAAGGGAAGCAACTGTGTTTAGAAAAATGATAACCCTACAGACCAGCGTACTTTCGCTTCAGTTGAATATCGCTTAGTGTATTTTTAAAAAAATCATAATTCTGCTAAATCTTAAGATTCGGCACAACCTCATTGAGTTCAAGTGACATACAGTTTCCCTGAGACAGATCCTGACTCAGGGATTGAACACTTCCACAAGGGGCGGGACAGCCGAGTGGTTAGAATGTGAGCTTACAATCTGAGAACACGAGTTTGAGCCACCACCAAGACACCTGTTCAAGGGGATTTTTCTCCTGGAGTTAGCATCAGTACTGACTCCACTCCCCTGAAAGTCCTTCAGATGAGACGACTATAAACCATGGTCCCTCTTACCAATGCAAGCAGACCATCTTGTGCACACGGGCTAACTGGCGCATATGCATAATCTAACCGTTCGTGAACCTCAGAGCTCTAGCCAAGGAATGCACAGAGATAAAGAAGGAAAAATGTTGGTTTTGTCTTTCCCTTGTTTTGTTTGACTACAAAACATGAAAGTAATGTTGAGACCCCAAAGAGCACCTTTTTTTCTTCCTTCCTTAGTGTAGAATATTTCCACTTATTTGACAAAATTTTCCAAAACCATGATTTGATACATCTACTCCATTTGCGATCGCCGCAGCATTAACCCCTGTGCAGTAACTCTGTTGGGGTTGTTTGTTTTTTCAGGGTCGTAATTATTTAGTTATGTTGTGTACAATTGATTCTCATGGCTATCTAGACTACTAAACAATGTTGATTATTATATTCGTTCGTGTCTATAGTGTCGGTCAATACAGTGTTAAGTGGTATGATTATTAAATTGAATATGAATATAGGCCTGTGAGGAATGCCTGGGATTGTCTGTGATTTTTTTTCTTCTTCTTCTTATGATTTTGATTTGTTGTTAATCAGTTATTGTTGTTGTTTATTGTGTGTACATTATCTGGGGTAGGAAAGGAAATGGAGGAGGAGAAATTGGGTGTGTATGTTTCCCTCATTGATAACGACTTGTGTTCTGTGCCGTTCTTGATGGCGACATGAGGTCCATGGCTTACTTTGTACATACAGGTGCTTTGGTTGTCTGTTTCACCACGGAATTAAAAAAAGTTGAGCCCAAGGTTATTGTGTTCCTTGCCTTCTTTCTTGCTTCCCGACTTCCTGATAAGTTACAAGCACAGGAGAGGACCAGACACTACATACACCCCATCCGTGTAGAAAGGGAGAGAGAGACAGAGACAAAAATGATAGACGGGGGCAGGTGAATCCAGGTCAGTGCAATCATGCAGCATTATGACAGAGCACTCGTTTTCCCCCAGCTAAGGTTAAGCAGCATTGAGGGTGGTTACCAAGTGGATGGGTGACCGTTTGCACACCATAGCGAGTAAAAGAAACGTGTTATTCCAAAGCAATCCTTTCTGCACAGCAAAGTAAAACGCCCTTCAGGTGCAAAGAGTTGATTAACGTGTACAGTTTTATCGCGCTTACTAAACAGCAGAGCTGAAACATCAGGTTGGTAAAAGATATATAGTCAGAATGCAAAACTGATGGAAAAGAGGGTGGTGCTGCTCATGTGGCAACGCTGCTCTCCTCAAGGAGTTTCATGCTGAGAAATCTGCCGTGGTATACAAAACAATACAAAGTGTATCGAATTGTGGGAAGCATCTTCTACAGTCAGCAACACCATACTGACAAGCAGACTTGTAAGGTAACTCGACATGTCTGTGTACTGTTTTCAATCTGTTCCATTTCTGAGTTATCACACTCACTTATGCACTGATAGTCGCACTGAAGTGCATTCTAATCCAATCGAACCAACATCGTTTATTTTGAGGATGATTAAGAAGCACTGGAATGTGTGTGTGTTTTAACTTAAACATCCAATCCAGCCATATCGGAGTCAAAAGCAAAACAAAGCAAAACAAAAAACAGCTGACAACTTTACACACACACACACACTTCCAGCTAAACCATCTAAAATCATATAGTTACAGCAAAAAGGGAAAATGGTCTTGACCAATATTCCTGATCGCAAAAATAAAAAACAGAACAAAACTCCAATAGCAACAACCCAAATCTCATAGACTGAAAAGGAAGAGGGGAGGGGAATGCACGCATATTTAAAAAGATAATGGCTCTTTGAATCTCTCTCTCACACTCACACACACACACAAGCATGGGGGGGGGGGGGGGGGGGAACTATTTTCATAAGGCCCTGAGAGACAGAGGGAGAGAGAAAATTACTGATTGTTCCACGTAAAATCCATTGTTTGTATAAAGAGCCCCCCACCCCACCCCACCTCTCTCTCTCTCTCTCTCTCTCTCTCTCTCTCTCTCTCTCTATCTCTCTCTCTCTCTCTCTCTCTCTCAACACCTTAGTAAGATGTTCAATGAATGTCAACTGCAACAAAGTTTTGCAATGACATATTATTGAGATTGACATCAGTCCAACACGTCATTGTAATAGTAACTACCCCTTTTTGGAGTAAGGCGAAATATTAGGAAACACCTGAATGGTTATGTTTGCTGTTCTACTTTCTCATTGTGTTCATATTCAATAGAAAAGTGAACAAAAAGCATAATCATTGTTAAGGGGACGGGTACCCTAGTGGTTAAAACATTGTGCTCGCAATCTGACGACCCAGGTTCAAATCCTGTTCAAGGGGATTTTCCCCAAGGAGTTTACATCAGTGCAGACTCCACTCTCACCAAAATTCCTTGGATAAGACTTTAAACCGAGGCCCCGTGTGCGAACCCACGCACATCTTGCGCACACGTTAAATCCTGTTCCATTTTTCGACAGAGTAGGCCATTGTGTGCCGGTGGGAACAGATGACAAAAATTACAAAACTGCACACATACAGGGACTGGATGTTAAAAAAGCAACACACCACACAAATGCAAAATCCGTTATCCTCAAAATAAAAGTATAACAGAAAGAAAAGCATCGCCCAGAACACACAATGTAGGCCTATGTGGGCAAAACGGTCTCGCACAAAATCTCTCCTTTAGTGAACCTCACAGCTCTAGGGGGAGGGGGAGGTTGAGGTAATAAACACAACAACCATCCAGCAATCAAAAACCAAACAACCCACTTGACAGACCAGTTGCTATGGAAACGATTCAAGAGATAGTCGGCAAACATGAACATTGAATGTTCTTTGGCATTCGAAGGGACTGGAATCCCGGGGGATGATGAAGTGATAGAAGTGTGGGCAGTAGAGATTATTACCCAGCCTGTCTCTCCCTGCCACCTCTCCGATCTAGCACTTGGGTGTGAAAAGTAAAGGCATACTAGTCCCCTGATCGGCATAGCCTCTCTCATCTCAAGACTGTTGTGCGGGAGCCATTTAGCCGCATCCTTCTTGTGGTGACTGCTGTAACCGGGTAGCATGCTCCCCCAGGACAGAACATAAAGAGATATAGAGGAGTCTAACCTCAATAAGAAAAAAAATCCTAGATCCCTGGAAGGGGGAGTCTAACATAAAACCCTTAACGGAAGAGACTTGTCCCCCTTAACGTGCGGCATGAAGGCCCACCAGTGTGTGGATACGCCTTGGTGCCCACGAACCAGCCCCCGGGTATGGGTTAGGCCTAAACGCCAAGAGGACATCATCCCAATTGGCCGAAGAGGAGAACCTGTCTCTCAACGGCTGTGAAGGCAGAGGAGGAGGAGGTGGCCTGAGGGCAGACTGGACTCTGCAGCAGCTCAGTGAAAGCAACCAGTCTAGGAGAACGACCACTCTAATGTAAAAACAAACAAATAACAACAACAACGCTGAAGTCAGATGCACTGGACCTGACTTGACAAACACAAGACCCATCAGCAGTGCAGGGCCACTTCACCGTAGCCTAATGTTGATAAACTCCCTGTGGACTTCTGATTCTGAAGATGTGATAATTATGACATGTCTAGATATGGCTTAGGCAGAGAGAGTGGAATAAACCGTTAGGAACAACAGGAAAGGAACATCACAGAAAGTAAAGTAGAAAAAAAGAATCCAAACACCCCCACCCCCACCAAAAAAAGGCGTGGGTTGTTTCTGATCCATGACATTAAAAAAAATATATAGAAAGGGGTCGTGTTGCCTGCCATTCCTTTTCTTTGCTTCCCCCCCTCCCCCCAATTCGCCACATTTCTGCAATTTAAAACAAAACAAAAGGAAACAAAACAAAAAGTAACAAACAAACAAACAAACAAACAACAACAACAACAACAGCCCGTATAACTCGAGTTGAAAGTCAGCGGTTTCCAATGCCAATCCAGGTTTATCAAATTCAACCAGGAAACCAACTTCTGCGCATGCGTACCTCATACCTTCTTGCTCCTGAGCAAAATGTCGAAGAAAAGCGCGAAATATGAGTGATTGCCTTTGCCTAGGCCTATCAGAACTTTGTTCTCGGATTATACAAGGACGATTTTCCATACGCTGATCAGTCCCGACAAGGCGAAAGTTATGCCTCCTCCACTGTGTGTCAGTACGGTTGTAAAATTTCGCATGGTGAATGAAATGGCAGCCAATGTGAGAAGACTTGGTAAGCACAAGAAGAATGTGAAGACAGAAAAATTTTACTTTGAGAAAACGCCATTGATAGTGTTATGTTCACAGTTCCAAAATAGGAAATCTCCGCAGCGACGTAAACTATAACCACAACAACAACAACATTGTGTTTCTCTTCCAAAAGGGACCACAGCACCATGATGAGGTAGGTAGAACTTTATTTATCTATACTATAGATGTTTAGAACTTGAATTCACTTAAATGATTTCTATGAAGCCTTGTTTTTCCCCCCCTCTTATTAATTTATTACCAGAGCTTGTTACAGAGCTGGATTTTAAAACTAGCATTAACATTTTCTCAGAGTAGGCTATAACATAGATCTATATATTTTCTCACCTCTCTCTCTCTCATCTCTCTCTTCTCTCTCTCTCTCTCACACTCTCCTCTCTCTCTCTCTCTCACACACACACACACACACACACACACACACACACGTTTTAGGCCTAAGTGTTCATTTTTGCAACATACTGTGTTTTGTGTGTGTGTGTGTGTGTGTGTGTGTGAGAGAGAGAGAGAGAGAGAGAGAGAGAGAGAGAGAGAGAGAGAGATTATTATCAGTTTCCTCACTCATTTGATTTTGTTGTCTTAATGCCAGATCTAGATTGACAATATGACTATATATTTTTTATTTCACAGATAATCCCCTCTCTCTCTCTCTCTCTCTCTCTCTCTCTCTCTCTCTCATCATGAGGACATGCGGGCTGCTTTTTTTTTTTTTATTATTGTAAAGTTTACGACGATAACAATAGGTATCCTTTTGAAATAGTAAGAATTGTAAAAATTATCTTCAACGTGAACAGTCTGCAAATATATTTGGATTCAATCAATGGAAGTAATGTATTTAAAAATCATGCTTATTGAAGACTGATGTTCTGCTTCAAATTGTTTTGTATCACACAATGTCAATTGTTTTGTATAACAATGTCAGTCATTGCTGTTTTCTTACATGTTTTACTACACTGTCGCAGTCAAATTGAAGTGAATGAGTGAGATGAGTTTGTTTTGATGCACATTTGATAACACATTTTTGGCTACATATAGAAACATAACTTGTGTGATGAAAATTTTTCTTTTTTCCCTCCTACTTGTGTATGGTGGCCCAGTGGCCGATGTACATTAAACAAGTTCGAGTTCCGAGTTCTCTCTCTCTCTCTCTCTCTCTCTCTCTCTCTCCTCTCTCTCTCTCTCCTCTCTCTCCTCCCTCCCTCCCTCCCTCCCTCCCTCCTTCTGTCTCTCTTTCTCTCTGAAGAAGTGTTAAATTTTTACTCAACTGTCATTATTAATAGTGTTATAGTCTTTGGAACACGACATTGAGAGATATATTTTTATTTATTCTTTTATTTCGAGGATAATGGAATAAGCATTCATGTGGTTTTTTCCATCCAGTCTCCGTGTGTATGCAGTTGTGTAAATGTTGCCATCCGTTCCCACCAGCACACAATGGCCTACACTTCCGAAAAACGGAATGGGTTTTAACGTGTGTGCAAGATGTTCTGCATGCGTTCGCACATGGGACCTCGGTTTATAGTCTCATCCAAGGATGAAGAGGGAGAGGTCTACCACAATCCCATTTCCCTCCCCTGATCGCACTCAAGCTTTTGCAAACAGAACTCACTTTTTGTTGTTGTTGTTTTGTTTTTCATGTATAAAATAAGTCAAATGAATTGAAGAATAAATGAATGAGAACAGAATTTTTTCCCCGTTCCTTGGCTAGAACTCGAGGTTCACCAATGGTGAGATTTATGTATACATCTGCAACTGTTTCCCCCCTACAAAACACGAAATTTAAGCACAATGACTTTTTTCATTCAGCCCTCTGTGGAGTATTGGTAGGTGTGAATTTATCACACGAGAGTTTCTAGTGTAACCCTAGACAGAAAAGTTGGAGCTGGGTGAAGTCTGGTGGCGGACACTGCTGGGTAGGGTGGGGGCTGGCGGTGGGGAGGAGGTAGGGTCGTCACATATCGTAGATGTGGGAGGGTTTGTCTGTTGGCCCAAACACCTTCATTCAGGGGTTGAGGGGTGGGTTCGCGTCCTGACATCTGCGATGAAAAAGGGTATCCAGGGACACTGGAATCTGGTTGGTACCCTTTTTGAAGCAGAGGCAAGGGTTGCGTCCTCTGTACATCAGTGTGCCGTGTAGTTGGGTCGTCAGGAGAGGCTGTCGTTGGTGTCGGGGGTCGGCGTATTTGAGGCTGTACGCTAACCTGTCTGCACCTTTGGGGCTGGAATGGAAAGGGTCATAATATAAATCTTTGTGTGAGGCCCCACTGGTGGTTGTAAATATGGCAGTGTGGTCTGCAAACGTGATGTTTTCTGCAGAATACACATTGGCAAGGGACATATTGGAAAAGTTAACGGTCCTCTTTAGAGGATGCCGTCCCATTGGGGGGATAATGGACGATGCCAGCAGCCTGGCTTGGGGGAACACATGCTTGATATTTCTGATAAATTGTGTCCATTTATTGTCTGTGATGGATATATATTTGCATGTGTTGATTCCAGTATAAAAAATGAGGTGCTGTACTTCTTTGTTGCGGGGAATGTGTTGAAGCCAATGAATAAGGTCATCAACTGTGAGACCTGAGATGCTGATGTTTTGATTTCTGCCTTTGTAATATAGAATATCTGACTTGATGTGTCGTGTCACTGAGTCACCCAGGATGAGATTCGTTGTGCTGGAGTGTACTCTTTGTACTGCTAGTTGTTGGCGTCGTGTGAGGGTGTTGTTGGTAGTAGTCTAAGGTGCTTCAGAAGTGTGTGATTGTAGTTTGTCTTTTCTTTTTCTTTGAGGGACTGTTGTCCAAACATTTGGGTTTGGGTCTTTCTCCTCGGTGTTGTCACGGGTTTGTTTGCCAGAGTCTGGTTGTTGATGCTGACAGTGTTGGCAGTGTTGATTGTGGCTTGGTTGTTGATTTCTTCAGTAATGTCGGATGCTTGTTTGCCAGAGTCTGTTTGGTTGTTGATGTTCACAGTATTGTCCATGGCTTGTAGTGAAGTTGTTGAGTCAGGTGGGCTTGGCTTCTGGTCAGTGTTTCCATGTGTACATTGATTTGTGTTTTCGTCGTCGTGGTAGAGAAGAGAGAATCTGTTGGTGGTAGGGAAGGATGATAGTAAGGAGTCCTGTTCTTTGTATGACTGCGTGTGTGAGGTTGAGTGTTTGTGTGTGTGTGCTTTTGATAGTGTGTGTTTCAGTTCCGTGAGTTCTGACTTCAAGTCATGGTTTTCTGTTTGCAGTTTGAGAAAAGTCTTGCTGAGGGAACCCAATGCTTTAGTGGTTTTTTGGATTGAGCAAGACAGTGAGTGTATCTTTTGCTTCAGTCGTTGTGATGTTTGGGTAACTGTTTGCACAGGAAACGAGGAAAGCGACGTGGTTTTGGGTGAGAGCGGGTAACTGATGGTGAGACGTGTTGCACAGTATGGATGAGTGTGTTTTGTGTGGTGCTTTTGGACTGAATGTCAGATGGACTGTGTGGTTTGATCTCCACCCTGCTTTCTGTTGAGTGAGGGAGAACTTGCGTCTGCACAGGGTGTGGATGTGGTGTTTGTGCTGTGTTTTGCGGAGTGGTTTGTGTTGTGTTCCCCTCTGCTGGGCTGGCTGCTGAACTGGTGGGGATGAGGGTGGTGATGGATCAGACAGTGGAACATCAGGACTGGGTGGTGGGCTGGTGGTGAAATTGGTCAATGGGAGCAATCTGGTTGATGCAGGAATCCTGGATGGGGAGGGGATGTCCTGGAGAATTATTCCGCCAGAGGGGGAAGGTTTGGGTTGGGGTAGAGGTAGTTCAGACAGGTCACGCACAGCCTCATCCAGGTTTGGCTGGGCTTCCTTCTGTGTCAGGCAGAAGATGGCTCGAATCACTTGTATTAGAGTCTGAAATTCTTTTTTGAGCCATCTTCTGCACAGGTTGCCTTGCACAAGTACGGTTCCTGTTGTGTAAAAGGTGGTGATGGTGATCAGTTTTTTGTCTCCACAATTCACCTGTATTTTAGTTTTATAAAGTTCTTCACTGGGTAGGGTGGTGGGGATGCTGGTTAGGTCTCTATTTTCACTGAGGGAAATGGGCATGTTGGGTTTGGCAAAGTCATTCCAACAAACGCTCAAGGCTGGTTGTTCATTTACACTGTGCATGTAGCGTTTGTAGAAGATCGCTCTGGCCAAAGGAAGCAACTGAAAAGGGACTCTAAAAGTTAACTGTTTTGGGCCAATTTTTATATCTATTTGGGGGGCCCAGTCACAATGGGTTTTATTGGTGACAGACATTTTTTAAAGGGAATAGAGATGTGAGATGGAGTGGGGCAAAAACGGGGATATTGGTGGTTCTGATGTTTCTAACCCATGGCCCCTGGTCCCACAGTTCACATCTATGAATATAGGGAACACTTCAGTATATATCTGACCATGGAGAAAGTTTCAAACAATACTAGGCCTATGTGAAATAAAGGGTAAAAGGCTTGGACTGAAGGAAGAAGAGAAGAGGAGGGGGGGGGGGGGGGGGGGTGTTAGAGCAAGGCCATCAAAAGCTGTGAACACAGACTAGGTCTAGTGATGGCACTAGGGGTTCAATACTATGAAGGCCTACACACACAAACACACATACTTCGTGATTGGGTAGGCCTAGCCTAGACAGCCATGCCAGAACTTGAGAGCACTTCACACCTCATGCCGTAACACACCTTGGTGGCGACACCTGACATCTGTAGCACAAGCCATCATCGCAAGAAATAGCGCTGTATAAATTCCATGTATTATTATTATTATTATTATTATTATTATTATCTGTAGCACAAGCCATCATGGCTGACTCAGTCACAAAGGAACAGTGTGGTCAAGGATTAACATTTCAACTATCTATGTGCAGTCAACTGTGACGGGCGAATGGACATCCGTGTGACAAAATGAAAACAAACTATGTTACTTTTTCACCAATATCTCACAAGGACACACCATTACAAGAGAACCAACAGCACAGGTGCAATCCGAATAATGGAAGAGGACCACAGGTCCAAAACTGAATATATTGGAAGACAGGTTCCGTCTTAAATGAGCATTTTTTACAGAGCACAAGAGCACACAGGAGAGAGAGAGAAGAGAGAGAGAGAGAGTTCGCGAGACAGAAACAGAGACACAGAGAAACAGAGACACAGCGAGAGACAGAGAGAGGCAGACGCAGCAGAAAGGCAGAGACATAGAGTGGGCATAATCTGGATTGTCACAGAAATCACGTAGAAAATTGTCAACTTTCGACGCAAATGACTGACTACACACCAAACCACACCCATAGGTCCTAGCCTATCATCTTTAACAGTGTCGTTACCACAGGGCGCCCCACTAGGCCTTGTCCTGTTACGATCTTAAATCCTAACGTTCAAATCTTCAACTCTCAGTCATCGTTTCAATCTTCAACTGTCAGTCATCGTTCAAATCTTCAACTGTCAGTCATCGTTCAAATCTTCAACTCTCAGTCATCGTTCAAATCTTCAACTCTCAGTCATCGTTCAAATCTTCAACTGTCAGTCATCGTTCAAATCTTCAACTCAGTCATCGTTCAAATCTTCAACTCAGTCATCGTTCAAATCTTCAACTGTCAGTCATCGTTCAAATCTTCAACTGTCAGTCATCGTTCATATCTTCAACTGTCAGTCATTGTTCAAATCTTCAACTCTCAGTCACTTCATTCCACACTCGTTTACCCCAACAACTTTGTTATCAATCCACGTTATTTTTTTCCGTGGTCACTCATGAGATTCCACGTTAACATGAACATTGAACCATAGAAATTAAAATGAATCCACCATCACATTAGTCATTATTATTAAAAATCAAAATTTTTATGACCTTAGGTAACGTTTGTGTGCAAAGCAACTACACACACTTTCACTGGACCAGATCAACGAAGCAATCAATAATTATTACATTCAGTTAATACACACAGCCAGAAATGCACTCCTTGACCTACTCTCAGCTTAGTCACAAACACTGTATGACATCAACATTAGCATCGATAAATTTCTATAACCAACAACCAACTGCTCCATCAATAAAAGAAGAGAATTCTCACTTACAGCTCAAGCAGAAGAAACACAGATGTTTTCCGTTCTAAGTTATCTTGTAGAACTTCATCAGTCAGCCCCTCTTGTCTCAAGATTACAACGCCACCACTGACTTTGTCACCAGACAGCACACAAGAGAATGACTTTGAAAACGCCACACATTCTGTTAGCCTATAGCCAAGGCCTGTTACAGTTTAGACTAGTGGCAGGGCTCTGATTCCCACTGACCAATGGACCTACTTGGAGACAGAGACTAACCAATCCTAAATACGCCTTGGAGTCAGCTGACAAACAAATCAGTTTTAGAAACTAAGATCCTCCAATAGTCTACCTACACCACAAGCGAAAAGGAGGAGGAGGGGGATGAAGAGGGTGGGGGGATGGATGAAGAATTGGGGGAGGGGGGTGATGTGGGTGTGGGTGGTTACACCATCTTTAACCACATTGAAGTGTTTACGCAAGACTGCCCCATTCCAACCACAAAGCCACAGTCAGTTTGGCGACTAACTGGTTCCAGGTGACCAACAGATGCCCCACACCTACTTAGGGATGGTTGACATCATCTCAGAGCAGCCTTCAACAGAGGAAATACCAACGAGACCCTGCCCTACCTCTTGGTGACGCGGTACCAACTCCCTGTGCAATGCTTTAACTTCACATTTCTCCACCCCACCAAGCTGGCCACTTGAGACAAGGTGATGGGGAAGGAGCAGACTGTTGGACTCTGTTCTTCATAAACGCCCATGCCACAAGGCCAACTGGCTAGATGTATAGGGATGATGGACAAGAGTTGTCCAGACAGTGCTCTGACACCCTCCTCACTTACAAGGAAACCATAATCTTGACCATAATCTTGAACCAAAAAAACAACAAAACCATTAAGTTTAACCAAGCCAAACACATCATCTACAAGAGAAAGTGGGGGGGGGGGGGGGGGGGAGGGGGTTTCAATTCAAAAGTTATAGTGTGCAAAGTGCACACTATAATGTGTGTGTGTGTGCGCGCGCGCCCATACGCCGGCGCACGCGTGTGTGTACATTTGAATTTGTCAACTCTGTTAATTGGTATTGGCTGTATGTGTATGGGTGTGTTGTATGCAAGCACTTTGATTTGTTTTTGCAAGATATAGCCCTGTATAAACTCCATTCATTATTATTAAAATTTACAAAAAATGCATACACACGGGGACTGGATGAAAAAAAAAGCACATGAGTGCTTATTCCATTATCCTCGAAATAAAAAACAACAACCAAAAAACAACCAAAAAACCCCAAACCATCTAAAAACTGTCCTCAGTGCCGTTACCACAGCAGTGTGTCATGATGTGCTGTGTTGCAGGCAGCCAGTGCTGAGCGAACCCTTGTTGGCGAAGTGTGCTCACCTGCCCAGCACACAGAAGCTGTAGCCCAAAGATCAAAGCCCTCACTGGACAGGAGGTCAGTGTTACATCCCCTGCTTGGCTTTCAGTGGTGTTTCTGAAGATGGAATGTAGCCACCTGATTTTGGGGAGGGAGGGAGGGAGGGGCAGGGGTGGATTATCCAAGGAGATGGAATGTGGTTGTCCAAGGTGACAATGATGATGAAAAGGGTGAACAGACAGAACGGTCAGGGCTTCTTTATGGTCGTTTTTGATATTCTTTAGATAGATACAGGCTTTGTGTGTAATGTTTAAAAAAAAAATTCTTTTATATAAGTGCTTTCCAGTCCCCGTGTGTATGCGGTTTTGTAAATTCTGTCATCTGTTCCCAACGACACACAATGGCCTACTCTTACAAAAAACGGAACAGGATTTTAACGTGTGCGCAAGATGTTCTGCGTGCGTTCGCAGCACACGGGGCCTCGGTTTATAGTCTCATCCAAAGGTCTTTTTGGGGAGAATGGAGTCTGCACTCCAGGAGAAAATATCCCCCTTAAACGGGAATCGAACCCGGGTCGTCAGATTGCAAGCGCATTGTTCTAACCGCTAGGCTATCCCGTCCCCGTAAATGATGATGATGAAAATAATGACATGAATATTGACGATGATGATGATGACAGTGATGATGATGATAGTAGTCGTAGTGATGGTGTTTATTTCAAAATACTCACCAGGAGGTTAAGACCTTTTTCTGCCTTTTCTTGTGCTCTTTAGACCTTAACTAAAAATGATATTGATCAGAGAGATGAGATGATAGATCTGTAACAACACAAAATGGCGCTGCTAAAGACCAAAAAACAAAGTCCTGTCTGCCTGAGCAGACCTAATTTATCTGTGTGCACATTGTATTGTGATCTGATGTGAGCAGTCATTTTATGGTACTTTTCTTGAAGTCGGTGCTTCCTGACGTTCTCTAGATGTAGCTTACTTACTACTTACTAGCCCATACCCCCCCGACATAGGCCGCACAACATCCGCCAGAGCCTCTGTTCTGGTTGCTATTCTCCCTGTCTCCAGGTATATCCCATATTTCTGTTTCTGCCTCAGGCGCGTCGCCAGGATTCTTGCCTTCTCTTTTCGTTTTCCCTGAGGTCCTATGAAGGCCTGCCTGTGATTCTCTCTGCTGCTTCTCAGTTCCATCCATCCCCATCAGCGCCGGTTTCATTTCGGCTGGGTGAAGCTGGTTGGTACGTCACAGGTCTGCGTTGCGATGGTGTCGGGCCATGGACTGAGATTCGCTCAGGCATGATGAAGGTGCACTTCTTGATGTGCTTTGTTGTCCCAGTCTCGCTCCATATGTAGGCTGACTTGACGTGAGTTGAACACCTGTTAGTGGGGTCGAACCACTGAGCTCAGATGTCTCAGCGCAAGTAGCTGCCTCGCCTTCCAATTATGCTCTGACGTTGCGTCTGTGCGCCTGCTTAAGATGCCCCAGTACGTGAATGTCCACTTCTTCCAGCCCTCCATTAGTGTGACTGGTCCTCACTCACTGCTTGATCTTGAGAATCTTGGTTTTGCCTTCAGTCTTGAGACAACTTGTAATGAGTGGCTGCTATTCTGTAGTCTTGTCCTGAACTGTTGGCGGCTGTGAAAGCAGGCCGGCGTCGCAAAGTCGAGATCATCACTGGTCCCACATGTCCACTGGATTCCATTTTTTCTGTATGCCGTGAATCTTCATGGTCAATCGATGCCAGAGAGAAAGTGACAGAGCAGCTTGTCGACTCCGGTTTCACTTCAAAGTGTTTGTGAGTTGTCCTCCATGACACCCGGAGGTCATTCTTTCATAGAGTTCTGACATTGACCATTGTTGCTCATGTGGCGAAGCAATTTCAGAGGTTGCGGTCACACGTCAAGGCTTCTCATAATCAACAAAGTTGATGATAAAGATAGTTCCACTCTAAAGAATTGCTCAACGATGATGCGCAAGGTGGCAATCTGATTACGCTGATCTGTTCTGGTGAAGGCTGCTGGTCTCGGAGGAAGGTCGACTGCATTTTTCATTTCTGGGGATCCTGTTAAAGACTTTCCTGGACCGACAAGGCATATCCCCTATATTGCACAGTATGCTGAGTCTCCTTCTTGGTAGCTTATGAGAGCCCTCCTTCCAGTCTGATGTACTTCCTCCCTTCCCAAAGAGAGGTACGCATCTCTACCGTGTCTCCAGTCTGCTGAGTGCTTCTGCGATTGTCCGTGCTGCTTCCATTCTCACACTCTGATGTTTTTTGTGTTTTTTTAAAAGAGAGATTCATTTTATTGTAATTGTAACCTTCCAGCATATGAGGGTGGGCCATCTCCTCTCCCTCGCGCCTTACCATCCCTACCCAAAGAGAGCAGTACCCATTTACAGCTGGTGAACGGACGTACTGAAGCCAAAGTGTGCAAACGTCACCCATCCAAGTGGTAACCATGCTCGATGCTGTTAGCCTTACTGGGGAAAGCGAGTGCTCTGCCCTGAGCTATCCCTTTGGCCAGCAAAAGCTGGTTGCAGTTATGATGTCAGCTATTGCCAAGGCTCATTAAATGTTGTTATTTTAAAATGTTGTGTGAGATTGCCTTCGCATGACAATCTAACTAGACAACGCATCCTTTAAGAAAAAATCTGAGACGGAGTATGGGCCTATGTGGCGGTATTAAATGTCATACACGCAACGTCTACCCGGTGTCTTCCTATCTCAAGTGATTTCAGGTGGGATGATGAGTCAGAGTGCATGTTCTGTGACCCGGTGTAAGCTGGTGGTATTGTCCTATTGTAACTTAAATGTAACTCAAGCCATGTTGATAAGGAAACTAGCACATGGAGCTAGAGTGTTATTCCAAGTTTTGGTTTTTGTTTTTCGATTGGAATCTTTTTTTCCCGTTTTTTTCTTGTCTAGAGGTCAGAGGTTTAACAATGGTGAGAATTTGCGTATGCGACCCCCCCCCACCTCCCATTCCAGCTTCTGAGATGATGTCTAAACACACACCTGTGTGCATGCGTTTTTTAATTTAAAAAAAATTGTCATCTGTTCCTACTGGTACAAAATGCCCTACTCTTTCAAAAAGCAGAGTGGGTTTGCAACATGTATGCAGTATGCTCTGCATGCATTTGCACATGGGGCCTCGGATTTTTGTCTCACCCAAAGGACTTTGACATTCAGTTCGATTTTCTCATCAAACTGGGAAGAAAGCAAGGCTGGAATTGAACCCAGAACCTCAGGGTTAACTTGTCAGGCAGGTGAACATCTTAACCATCCTGCCACCCTCCTCCTTAAATAGGAATCTTTTTATGGCTGAGACATGATAATGGTGTTGACAGTAAGTTGGCTACCTTTTTTTGTTTGTTTTGTTTGGATAGTCATCCATTGTGATGCTCTTGTAGTGGTGATGGTTCGTGTGGTTGTGACAAATCCTAAGTTGTTGACACTATTGACAACAATTTTTAAAAATTGATTAAAAAAAATTATGGTTACATGATAGTAACATTTTATAAAAGCAGATGGCGACTGTTTTAATCATCCTGCCATCTTCCTTCCTTAGGTGACAGTATGAATGAGGTCTCCTTACTTTTCCAAACTTTCGTAGGAGTAGATCACTCTGAGGCATTGATGACATGATCATACCCAGCATACAGTGTGTGATCTGATGAGGAATGGGCTCCGCCAGGTTGAACTTGCCCGTGACAGACAGACTGAAGGGTGCATGCAGTGCCTATCCCCAATCACTCCTCTTGAGTGAAGGCAACAGCCCGGTGATGGTTTTTGTTGTTGGGTTTATATATATATATATAAATCAAGTAATCTTTTCTTCTGTCCTGTGCTACAGCTTTGAGGTTCTCCAATGTTGGAATGTTTTGGTATGTGACCGTCTGCCCATCATTACAGGAGCTACATTCAACTTTGGGAATGATGTCTAAAGACAACACCATTGTTCATGTGTGTTTTTAAAAAAAGTTTTCGTCTGTTCCTACTGGCATGCAATGCCCTACTTTTCTAAAAAGGCGTTCCGGGGTTTTTGATGCATGCGTAAGATGTTCTGCAGGCCTTCGCACACAGGACCTCAGATTATACTGTAACTATAGTCTCATCCGAAGCATTTTGGAGAGACTGGGGTGGGGGTGGGGGGGATGGAGTGGCTACTGATGTTACCTCTAATCCCCTTGAACATACTCAAACATGGGCTTTTGGATCATGAGCTTGGATGGTTCCCACCCATCCCCACTCAAATCATGTAATGTGATGTATTTTTATTGTTCCAGTGCTATCAAGGGCAACGCAGTCAGCATTTTAACAGCCACTGACAGTTTTTCACCTGAGCCACTACACCTGAAAGAGAATGTGTCATGCCATGTGGTCTTCACTGCAGAAACCCACAATATCATTGTCCAACTGGTAAGTTGGTAGTGTTCTGTGTCATTCATGGACCCTCTGTCAGATAGGAGTTGTTTTATTTTGGTAGGCTACTTGTTGCAATTATTGCAATCATAATGGCTTGTGCATTGCTGTAAAAGCCAAACAAAAGTAGAAACTTCTAGTTGACAAGGAGGTTGATAAATGCCTTGATGTTGGTTCAGGCCAACAGCTGTGTCAGTTATTGATGTAATAAGCTAAGTGCCGAGAACTACAGTTAAAGATTGTTATGTTGTAAAATGGTATGTTGAGATTGCCTTCAGCCATGACAAGCTCTTTACATAACAACATGCATTCTCCTTTAAAAGGAGAAAAAAAAACCCCATCTTAAGTCAGTATACAGCTGTCTACATGGCAAGGTATTAGGGAAAATGTAAAATGCGAACTTCTCATCCAAGTGTGTACTTTCAATCTCACAGTGATTGCCAGGTGGGATGAGTGGGACAGAGTGCATGTTCTGGGTGACCCACAAGGTGTTAAAACTGGGGAACATGCAACAATATGCTCGTGATGAAAGTCCTGTATCACACACACACACACACTCGCACACACACACAACACATTATTTTTTAATCAGTAATTTTATTCACAAAATGGTGTAAAGACAGTGTCAATAGATTTCACACACGCACTTTGAACAGAATTAATTTATTGCTAAAATAAACAATCTTGCAGCGCATGCCTGTCCAAGAACAAATTGTATGATAAGATTGTAATCATCTAAGTGGACTTGAACAAACAAACACACAAAATGCATTTATCACATTATATGTATGTTAATTTTTGCTTCGGTGGCTGTCATTGATAGAGCTTAACATGGGTAGGCTACAATTATAATACAGCATGAATCACACCCTTGAATATCTTTAAAAACAAAAAACTTTTTGAAAAATCTTCTGATTTCTATACCACAGAGAGGTCTGTATGAATCCTATGCACATCTAATGGGGGAAAAGTCTTCAGGAACATCCTGCTAATGACCCCACACATTTTGAAAGACCTTACGCTTAAGCTCACACAACAATGTTGCCAACACTGTGTTTTTCTTGACTTGGGTTCTTTTTAGACAGTAAAGGGACTTTAGATCATTTTCATAACATGAATTTTTTGTTGTTTGTTTTCATTAAGGAGATGGCTTTTCTAGATTGTTTTTATTGTGATTTTTTTGTTTTGTTTGTTCCTTGGCTAGAGGTCGAGGTTTACCAGAGATGAGATTTTTGCATATGCAAGTCTCCCCCCCCCCCCCCCCCCCTATAGGTAGCCACACCTTTGGGGATAGTGTCTAAACACAGCACCTATGTGCAGGCGTTTTTAAACAGTTTTGTCACCAGTTCATACTGGCATGACATGGTCTACTCTTCTGAAAGGTGGAACGGGTGAGTCAGTGGTGGCTCGAACCCAGACCATCACATCATAAGCTCAAGCTCCAACCACTTGGTTACCCCCCCCCCCCCCCAAAAAAAAAAAAGAAAAAAAAAGACCCAAATAAATGAATTTAGATTTGATATCAAAATGAAAACACGACGGACGCCATAGCCGAGTGGTTAAGACCGTTCAACTTCAACCCCATGGGTCCATGAAGTCGTGGGTTTGAATCTTTGTGGCAACTGGTGAATTAAGGGTGGGGATTTTTACCATCTCCCAGGTCAACTTCAAGTGCAGACCTGCCACTGCCTTAATTCCCTATGTGCATATATACACAGGCAGAAGATCAAATATATGCACCTTAAGATCCTGTAATTCATGTCAGCATTCGATGGGTTACGGAAAGACGAAGATGCCCAGCATACATGCCCAAAGCTGGAATACGGCCACATTCGTGGTGGGCACAAATGGTCTCGTACACAAAATCTCACCATTGGTGAACCTCAGAGCTCTAGCCAAGGAATGAATTAAAAAAAAAGAAAATGTAGAAAATAAATCACAAGCCTCAACTTGGCACTCCCAATGCCGTCACCACAGCAGCCAACTAAGCCACTGGCTAACATCAGCATTATGCACTCTAATGACAGACAACTGAAAAACAACAATGTTGAATCGGTCCATTCTTGTTCTGGCCAGTCCCCCAGCATCCTTCCTCAGTGATGCTTCTCTGTCTCAGCTTTGCTTTCAGCAAGTTGACTGTGCAGGCAGGCAGAGGTCTGTGTTAACTCTCTGTGTGTGATCTGTGTGTTTCAGGTGGCACCAGGGGATGGGATGGAGGGGTGTTGGATGGAGGCTGTTCTCTACACCCACGCCATGTCACGCCTTGAAATACCTGAAAAACATGGTCATGACATGGTGGTATTGTTAAACACGTCCACAGTTCTCTCAAGGGATTGAACATGCTTGGCTACGTTTATTTATTTAAATTTTCTTTGCATGTAAAAAACGTAGGCCTATATTCTGTATTTTTCTGGGTTATGAGCTGCTTCTTGTTAAAGCTGCACCAGTATCTCGTTTGTTGGACGACCACGGCCGCTATTAGATTTTCTACGATTTTTTTCTGAGTGTGCAAGATCAGTCTATTTCTGGTCAAAGCTAGTAAGATGGTCAGGATTGTGCGTACTGTCATTAATTCTTCCGATTTTGCTTTTAAAGCAATGGATCACTTGCCCAGTCCTCCGTTATTTTCACTGTGAACAGTGTTTTGCTGCAGTACCTGTTAGAGAGTCTTGCCTTTTCTGACGTTCGGTGCACTCCAACCATGTCATGGTTTTGAACAACTGCTCAGAATACTTGCCATCATGATTGAAAGCTGATCACGGTAGTGATTTCTCTCCAAAAATACCACTTTGGGTTTCTTCCCAGTTTTGACGGGAAAATGAAACTGAATGTCAAGTCTTTCGGCAGAGACTCCAAACCAGTCAGACCCGTGAGCTTACGGATTTGTGCATATCAAAAGAACCCACGGTAACAGTTGGAAATCGGAAAGAGCAGGGAGATACCTCCTGACTGTCCCTGCAAAAAAGTGTGGATGTGGGGGAAACAGGGTCACATATATAATTAAAAATGTCCCCTCTGAACTTCCAAGATCTAGGTGAGGACCCCCCCCCCCTCCTTGCAAACGTACGCACAAAAATTGCTATGAGACCTTACCAGAGAAGACTTTTATTCCAACTTGACAAACACTGTGTGGGAAATGTTTGGCCAACAGAATAATCAGATTGCTACAACATTTATAATTCTTTGGGCGGTTTGCTTGCAGCTTAAATGCAGTTTATACATTAAGTGGTGCAGCTTAAAACAGCACTGTGCCTCATAGCCCAGAAAATGTACATGTAGAAAAGTTGAGCTCTGTAGGGTTTGTTTGTTGTGTTTACATGAGAATTGTTATCATCATTATATACCGCTGTTCCTTGCTTCCAAGAAACTCAGGGGATTTTTTTCATTCCTGGGCTGGAGCTCTAAGGTCCACCAGTACCAGTGGTGAGATTTTGTCTGTGCGGCCATGTTTGCCCGCCATGAAGGAAGCGACATTCTGACTTTGGATGCTGGGTGTGCCGGCTAGTGATGAGCAGGAACTGGACCGTCTCTCCGACCAAGGCTGGTGTGTCCATGTCTTCATTGATAACCTTTGTATATACACGTGATGTACTTTTCAAACAGGAGTCATTCGTTTTATCAGCAACCTTGATGTGGGTCATGTACATAGTGGGACGTTTCAAGTGCATATATCAGCGTTGATTCTATGTTGCGAGATTCTCGCAGTCTTTGGTCACTGGGGCTAAAAATGTGAGCAGTCTGCCCCAGTGGGTGCCTGTAAAAATGGAAAAAGGCTGCATGTCCCTACAAAGGATGTGCTGTTTTAGCTGCCATGTGTACTACAATCTGACACGAGCCAAGAGCAATTTATGTCGCTGTTAGTCTCACTCATTGGTTGGTTATCTCTTGGTTTTGGCTCTGCCTGTTGTTGCACTTACACTTGACAGTGCCTTGGCATGATGGTTCTCTCTGCACTGATGTGAACTTGACAATTCCTTGAATCTTCAGGCCGCTGATTCAGGTTACATTCCCCGTATGAAACTGGAGCTCTGCCTGTCTCTGTATGCCATGAGGTCTGTGTTCCTGTGATGTGATACTTGGCTGAGATATTTTCGTGTTCGCTTATTGCTGTATTCCGAGTACAAATTTCATGACAATGTCAGGCGCTTGCAGGACTCCTGTTTGACATGGGACAGTCTCTGATAGAGCCGTAGTGTACCCATCTTCTTCTTCCTTTTTTGTCATGTTTCTCCCAGGGGAGGTTTGACATTGATGAGCCTTCTCCATCTCTCTCTGTTTTGAGCTTCCTCCTTATTCATGCCCCTTTCTCTAAGATCATCTGCAATACAGGCAGCCCAGGTCTGTAGTGTACCCATGATTGGCCAAATTAAAGTCTTCTTCTGCGTTCCCTGGCTTCGCTAAATGTTTAATTTCAATATGGATGATGGCATTGGTGATTTCTGCAGCCTGTTGCACAGTGACCCCGTTGGTCCCCACAGTGTTTCCCATCAGAGCTCTACTACTGGGCTGGGCCACTATGTCTGGTGTAGACCTCAGAGTGTTGAAGGTAGGACAGGACTGCAGGATAGGAGAGGAGGGGGTTGTAGGCCTGTGCCACAGGGGCACTGGTCAGTCTAGGATATTTTCAGGTGACAGAGATGGGATAGGAGCTGGCAGTGTCCTGTTTGCAGTCTGAAGACGACAAAAGCTGCTCTTGTGTTGATTAGCCAGGGCTACTGTGCACACATTACTTAATAATAAATGGAATTTATATAGCGCTATATCTTGCAAAGACAAATCAAAGCGCATGCATTCAACCTAATCTTACACAGTCATGCAATCAATGATAAATAATCAAAAGTTTAAACAAACAGATATTTACAAACATGGTGCGATGCAGACAAAATCTATGGAATAAAATTCCGATAGTCAAATTTTTTTCAAAAGCACACACACACTCGCACAGGCCGTATACTTTAGCAGGGGATAAGGACATGGGTTAGATATGACACAGAGGGGGGAAGCCCTTAGGTTTGAAATAAATATGTCTTGAGCTGGTTTTAAAAGTGCCCATAACTAGGTTTCTGGCAAAAGGGGAGAGAGGAGCTCATTCCAGGTCGATGGACCCGAAATAGAGAATGAGCGGCGGCCAACAGTGGATTGGTTGAATCTAGGTATCGAGGCACAAGGTATCTGCAGTAGAGCGGAGGGAAGAAGGAGTGTACGGGTTTAAAGACATTCACATAGGTAGGAGGGTGCAGTTTTGGGGAGAATTTGAAAAGAGGGTACTAACTTATAATTACTCTCTGAGCACAGGGCAGCCATTGGGAGATCGCAAGAGAGGGGTAATGATGCTCAGATTTTTTCTTTCTGAGAACTATCGAGCTGCGGAGTTTTGTATACTTAAAAGGGAGTGGATAGAAGATGCTGGCAGACCAGACAAAAGAGAATTGCAATAGTCCAAGCCCGTGAAAGAATGGAGAAGTGACAAGGTTGGCTTTTTGCATCGGTGGACAGGTACTTTCGAATTGCACTAATTACGCCGTAATTGATAGTAGCACGACTGACAGGTCTGGGTGATGAATTTTTTCATAGAGAGTGTGTTGTCGATAATGACACCTAGATACTTACAGAATGGATAGGGGGACTGATGTATTGCCGATTCTATTGAAGCTGTTGTAAGGGAGGAGAGTTTGTGTTGGTCCCTACGAGCATGGCTTCGGTTTTATCTGCATTTTAGCTGTAATTTGTTCTGTGTCATCCAGTTTTGAATATCTCAAAGCAGGGGCCATATTTGTCAGGAGAGAAGGCAGATTTTCAGGAGTACACTGCTTTGAATCTGAGTCATCTGCGTAAAAATGATGGTTGATTTGATGACGGTTTATTATATGTGACAGTGGGGCAGTGTAAAGAGTGAAAAGAACAGGGCCTAGAACTGATCCCTGTGGGACTCCGCATTCCAGTTTGGCAGTCAACCATCATTTTGAATCTTGTTTACTGCAACTGTCTGGAATCGGTCAGTAAGGTATGAATTAAACCAGGTGAGGGCTGTGCCAGTAACACCGAATGTGTTTTGAAGACGGGAAAGAAGAATTGAGTGGTCTATAGTATCGAAGGCTGCTGATAAGTCGAGTAGAGTGAGAAGGGAGATTTTCCCTGAGTCAGAAGCGAGTAGAAGCCTGTTTAAAAAGTGTGAACTAGGGGGGTTTTTCAGTGCTGTGGTTGATGCAAAAGGCAGACTGAACTCGGGAAAGATTGTTGGAGAGAAGGTTGTTGTTGAGCTGTTTGAGAACACTTTTTCAAGGACTTTAGAAATAAAAGGTAGATTGGAAACAGGTCTATAATTCCTTCAGAATTTTAGGGTAAAGGGTCAGCTTTTTGAGTAGAGGTGTGACTATAGCAGTTTGAGAGTTTAGGGAAAACTTTTCCCTGAAACAAGAGATGAGTTTACTATTTTCGTGATAGTGGGATGAGTTGTGGTAGGCACTGTGTGAAAAGAGAAGCAGGTATGGGACAAGACACATGTTTTTAAAGTATTTCTTTCAGAATTGTCATGATTTTTCTCACTGTGGGAAATGAAAAAAAAGGAGAGGAGTACCAGAGAATTGGGGATCAGAAGTGCAGGCTGGAAAGGAGTCTGACCATTTTTGGGAGCGAATGTTATGGACTTTTTTCAGAAAAAAATGCAAATATAGAAGGAATTTCAGAGTGGTTGTGGAGGGAAAAGGCAGAGGGCTTCCCTTCACAATCCAAGAAGAGTAGATGTGAGGGAAAAAGAGATTCATAGACATTTGGGATCAAGAACTTGAGAAGAGTAATACTCGTTTTTTTCTCAAAGGATTAAAAATTTGACTTTGTTTAACTTGTTTCGAAAGAGCTGCTTATTAATTTCCGTTTTTGATTTTTTCCACTGCCGCCTAGTTGCCTTTCGTTGGACTTTTTCAACCACGATGTCATGAGTGTACATGGTGCACATGGCCTATCAGGCAGAGACGGTCAGTGGGGGGTGCATGCTCATCAAGCAGTTTTGGGTGAGAACAAACATTGTAGTGTTTAGAGGGTTATTGTTGTCAGAGGTTTGTGATAGGCGTTCAGCAGCTTGTGAAGAAAACTTTTGAATATCTATGGCCCTTCAGGTTGCGACGGTGACATACTTTTTCTTTCTGATAGGCTTTGCAATATTTAGAGAGAAAAGAACAGCGGAATGATCAGAAAGTAGTTCATCAGTGATAGATACAGATGTATCAGATCTTGGGAAACATCAGTAATTAGCCAACTAAAATAAAGTCCTGATCGTGTGTTGCTTCGTTTACCAGCTGAGAAAGAGAGTGGTTCGACAAAGAAAGAGACAGACGTTTGATATCAGAAGAAGACTGGTTATCAAAATGGAAGTTAAAGTCACCGAGAATGAGAGCTTTCTGGGAGAGGCTGTAGTGATCCAGGAGTGACTGAACTCTTGATGGAAAATGGAAAATTTTCAGATTATTCTTACGGCTTGGAGGGGGACGGGGTAAAAGACAGAAAAAGTAAAAAGAGTGGGCCCGGTGTGTTGAGGTTGAGTTATACAAGGGTTTCGAAAGATTCATGTGAGAAAGGAAGGAGTGACAGAAAGAAAGAGCAGGTTCGAGTGTATCTTTATAAATGATGGCAATGCCACCTCCACGGAGGGTCGGGGAAGAGAAACAGTTTTATAACCAGGTGGGGCAGTTGTTTTTTAATTTCGGTTATGACCGTGTGGTTTTAAACCAGGTTTCTGTAAGAAATGTTAGATCAATGTTCTTTTCAGAGATGAAATCAGAAAAGAGATCAGTTTACCTTCTGGCAGAACAGATTGCATGTTGAACAAGCACATGTGAAGGATGTTTTGAAGGGGCAGAAAAGGGTTTATGATAACTGTAGTGAATTAGGATAACTGTCGTGGAAAGGATGAAGGCGAAAGGTAAAGATGTGGAGATTGGAAGAGCAGACAAAAGTTTGGATTGAGAGTCAGGTGTAGAAACTGGTGAAAGAATGGGGAAGTTGGGGGGTTACAGTTTCATCACACCAGATACACATTATCAGAACACGTTTTATCAAAGTCGTAAACACAGGAAGAAGCAGGTGGATCAGAGGGAAGCGAAGCAGTGTTGTCCTTGGTTACAGTGTTAGCGGTAGGCTGGAGACGGATGTAGGGGGCCGCAGGTGATGACGTCTGCCGGCACGGGTACCTCGTCTAGTTTTGTGGCAGTTGATTCCTAAGGTAGAAATGTGTTTAAGTTCGTATGGTATATATCGATTTGTTTTTTACAAGATTCAGCGCTATATAAATTCCATATATTATTATTATAATATAGTAAAACCCATGTGAGAGCAAAACTCTCATGTCTTCGGCAGTTAGTGTCATATCGGTGGAAGGAGGAGCACTGGGTAGTTGTGGTGGGGGAGATCTGAGTTCGTGTTTCATGTGCAATTTTTCACACGGCAGCAGGGTTACAGTAAAATGGGTCACAAGGACCAGCAATGTCGGCTGAACACAAATCATAGTCAGTTGAATCTTCAAAAATTCATCGGAAAATGAAAATTATAAATTAAAGTAATTCGAAATGTAAATGATATTAAGAAAAACCAATCTGACCAGTCAATGCACGGTGAAATCACAAACACGTAGATATAAAATGTGTATTGCTGAACGGAGAAAAACACAAAAACAACACTCAAACACAGAGACACACCCTGCTGGCATCCAGCGCAAAGGCCAATCACTCATGATGTAAATACAGTTACAGGGCCCACTTCTTTATCAGCAGACCAGGAGCATGATGTCTCCTTTTTTCTTCCATTTTTAGGGGGCCCACAGGTCGGCCCCCGTTTCTGAAATCCTAGAATCAAGACTGTGCTGGTATGCACAGAGAACAGGAGCAGATGTTATTATGTTAGACTGTGTTACCTGACAGCAAGTACCTGGACATTTCTTCAGTCTATAATGTATTTGACATGACCATGTATGCACATGACAGCAGCCGATATTGGAACGTGTATTCAGCAAGCGGTTATAATAGATATGGAGAATTAATAGTCATACATTATGCCTGAAGAGGTGGAAGGGCTTGCTTTTTTTATTACTTTAACCATAGCTGCCAACATCATATTCCATATTCCTAGTTTTTTTTAGTGTGAACCAGTTTTTCAGTAATTCATTCTAAAAAAGAACCCCCCCCCCACCCCTCAAAACCCGATACACATAGATAAGTGGTGTCTAATTCCAACAGTGTCACCAAGAGTGGAAGGACTGTCTTTTTACATCTTGACACTGTGCCAACAAATAAAAGGAATGATTTCTATAATTAATTACGGTTTAGCCTTGACAGACCAAAGTTTCAGAGCTTTCTGTGCCTTTTAAAAATTTCACCCCCCTTACCCCAGCGACATGACATTCTGTTTTCATCAGTTTGCTATGCCAGTTGAGCTGTTCTTTAGCAGTTTACTAGTAGCACCAAAAAGAATTTCATGGACATCAATGGCCAGACGACACGACAAGTAGTAGCAGCCCAAGGCAGATAATACGGGCAGCGACTGACATTCTGTTTATATTGCTAGCAAAGTCTGATTTTTACGCGTTTCTCAGATGGATTGTGTCATTGAAAGTTCGACGGACAAAAGCAAGGCTGAAGCTGTATGCGTCATGATGCTGTATACTATGTTCAGAGACAAGGTGACAAAGTTGCATCAGCCAAACAGATTGATTTGGCTTACGCTTGGGAGAAGCTGCCCAAGAGCTGACACTTTGAACCTTAAGCTGCTTAATAAGTGATTCATTGTACTTTCGGTTTTCACCTAACACCATTTTTAAATTACTTTCGGTTTTCACCTAACACCATTTTTAAATTACTTTCGGTTTTCACCTAACACCATTTTTAAATTTCAGAGTGAAATACACTACTCTTTCTGTAGCTCACCCCAGCTCACCCCCCCTTTCCATTTTTGGATTCTCAAAGGTTGGCAGCTGTGCTTATGTGAGAAATTTGAGAACTGTCAGTTTAAAAAAAGATAATTTCCAGATCAGCAGCTAGAGCACTGTTGTTATATGTTCTTGTAGGTTATCTATAGACATTTTATGAACAGAACAAAGTAACGCTAGATGGACAAGATTTTGGGCCATCTGCTATGATGATTTATTTTTTTTGGAAGGGGTGGGGGTTGTCCTACATAAGTGTTGTTTAAAGTGGGACATAGGGATTGAAACTGATGTGCCATATATTGAATGGGCATCACTTGTAAAGCATACACGTCTAGAAACAGGCTTCTTTACTTGTTATAGGCAAAAAGGTTGGATAAAGACATGTTTTACAACCTGACTTCTTTAAATTCACACAGAGAAATCTCCATATTTGCATCCAGCAATTTTTTTTATTCTAAAAAAAAAGATTTTGACCACTTTTAGACCCATGTCCCACCTTAAATGGTATGTAGTGTTCTGAGATAGAAATGGTATATAGTGTTCTATGATAGGGGGAAAGGTGTTCAGTTTAAGGGAAGTATGTTAAGTTTTAGAGTAGTGCGTTATGTTTTAGGGGTAGTGATTTGTTTTTAGGGATAGTATGTTGTGATATACTGTTTTATGCTCTGTGTGTGTGTGTACTAGAGTGGTGTGCAAGTGTCAGGGTAGTCAACTCCTACAGCTGGCCTTTCCAGCAGTATTTGCTGGGAAGGCCAGCTGTAGGAGTTAACTACCCTGACACTTGTGACCCCTGTGACCTGACCTCAATAAAGTGTCCGAAATCTCCTCCCAAGGTGTTGTGTGTTGCATGCTGTGTGATGCATGAGGAGTGCATGCCTGTGAGATGTCCCAGTGAGGTGTGCTCAGTGTCCAGCAGCTATATAAGTAAGACACCTCTAGGGGTGGGTGGTCGGGGCCGGAGGTGGGACCACTACATACACAACTTCTACACTGCAACTTGTTGAAACCTACCCCCACTTGAAAAAGTGGCAAGAAAACCACCCCAACCCTCCCCCTACCCCCCAAACGAATGCCATGTATGCTACACTATCCCTCCCCCCCTGCATTCCTCCTCCCTCACCATGATCTGTTGCCTTTATCCCCCATGCAGGGTTTGTCAGGACATTGGGCCTGATGTGGTGATGGGTCCAAAACAAAAGCAACTTACAGCCTGGATCAACCCTACTGACTATTAAAAACCTAAACAGGAGTAAAGCTTCCAAACGTGCCCCCAACAACCCCTACCTCTTAACTGAAAAATGCTAAACGTTATTCACAGTCAACATTTCTGACAGCAAGCTAATAGGATCAGCTTTGGAGGGGAGATGCTACCTAGGATTTGTCAAATCTGCTTATCGTGATTGCCAATATACCTGTGACCTGAACTGCCGATTTCTGACTTTGATACAAGCTCTGCACACACTCCCCTCTTGCACCCCACCATCCCCTCTTTCTGTTCCTCCTCCTCCTACAACCTTTTACCCCACAAGCGATTCTTTTATTTAAAAAAAAAAAAGTTATCGCACCTGCGTCTGAAAACAAAACGACAAAGATTGCAAGATCCTGTTTTGACAACTTCACCTATGATTTCCTTCTCCCTCCCTCCCCTTTTTTTCCCAAACAAAACCTGTCATTCTGTCTAAACAATGGCAAGAACTACCACCATTCCTAAACACCAATTTCTCTCCCCCCAAGTATTTATTACACCTGTAATCCTATCAAAATAGACATATGACATATTACCTACATGCCTACTGCACCCCACCTCCCAATCTTGAAAAGATTTACTATCACTAACTGGGCCTACCTACCCCACCCCCTGCTTGTATCTGAAATCCTACCCAAAAGTTAACCTCCATCCGCACCTCCCCCCCACCCACCATCCAAATCACACCACACCTGCTATCCCCTCACACTATACTATACTACAACTCTCAAAAACAAGTGGGGGACGGGTAGGAAGAAAAATACTACCAACCTTATTTACACTAAACCCAAAGAAAATCATACCACTTTGCATTAATTAATTCAATCTCCCAGTCCTCTTCCCCCCTCCCCCCCAAAAAAAAAGAAAAAGGAGCCCAGACAGGTATACTGAGACTTCAGTTAAACTTTCTAAAACCATGTCTGTTCTGATAATAATTTTTTTTAAAAACAAAGAAAACAACCTGCCTGTTCTGATCTGACAGCACACCTTCCCCCCTTTCCCCTCACTTCAGATGGCTGGTTCTTCCCGACTGGCTACAAAGCCACACAGCCGTGACTGACAACACTCTGTACAGTAAAGTAAAGGTGGAGGGACCCTGTAACCACATCAGGCCACACTTCATGACAAACCAGGCATGGGGGATACAGACCAGCATCAGCAACACATCATGGTGTGTACACGGGAGAGAGAAATGCAGGGGTGGATGGATAGCGATGTAACATACATGGCATTCGATTCACGAAGCCCTGCAAAGCAAAAAAGAACCTACCTCCTTACACTGCTGCAATCTGCCACATCTGTACACTGCTGCATCTGTCACATCATACACACGGGTCTGGATGAAAAAAAGCACATGAGTTTTTATTCCATTATCCTCAAAATAAAAAGAGTAAAATAAATAAATAAACATCAGTCCTCTGATGAGACTATAAACCGAGGTCCTGTGTGCGAACGCATGCAGAACATCTTGTGCACACGTTAAAACCTGTTCCGCTTTACTGAAGAGTAGGCCATTGTGTGCCAGTGGGAACGGATGATAAAATTTACAAAACTGCATACACTCGGGGACTAGATGGAAAAAAAAAAGCACATGAATGCTTATTCCATTATCCTTGAAATAAAAGAGTAGATAACATATGTACACTTTTTTTTTCATTCTTTGGCTAGAGCTCTGAGGTTCACCAATGGTGAGATTTTGCGTATGCGACGTTTTTTGCCCACCATGAATGTAGCCACATTCCGACTTAAGGGATGTATGCTGGGTATGTTAACGTTTACACAACCCATCGAACCCTGATATGATTTATGGGATCTTTAACATGCATATTCGATTTTCTGCATGTGTATACACTGGCAGGTCTGCACTCAATGTTGACCTGGGAGATTGAAAAAAATCCCCACCCTTAATTCACCAGACGCCGCCGAGATTCAAACCAATAACTTCATGGATCCACGGAACTGAAATCAAACGGTCTTAACCACTTGACTCTAGTGTCCCTCGTCTGCACACCTACATATTCTAGTATATCTGCACACCAACCTAGTCTACCACAACCATATCTTACTTGTCAAAAAGTCACATAGTTTGTAAATAATAAAAAACTGTCATCTATTCCTAGACCTGCATAAAAGGGAAAGATAAAAAATTTTAAGCTCCCTAATTTCTCTGTCTCTGTCCCTCTAAGTCACCAGACTCCACTGTTAACTGCTTATAGGAAATTTCCTGTCAAAGCAGCTGACTGACATAGAAACAAACTCTGAACAAGACCTTGTACTGCTGCACAGGGAAGAGCTCCACACATGCATCTCCCTGACCACACTTTGATGCTGATAAACCACAACCTTACTGCAGAAACCGTCCAGAATTCGTTTTAAGAAAGAGAAGGAATCACACATCAAATTTAGGCTCAAGTGTTTCTCACAGGCACAAAGCCAGGAAACGCACAATGAGGGGTGAAAGTAGGACACAAAACATTCCTCCCCACAAACAAAACTTGCCAGTCCCTGAACATATACGAGAGAAATACTCCAACTGAGAATGTAACCCTTCCAAACTCCTGAGGAATTCTATACAGCAATACGCTATGTTTTAAAAAAAAGTTTCCTGACATGCTGGCTGTACTGTCCCCCGTGGTTCTTATTTCTTTCCCACACTTATTTCTGATGATCAGTTCAGGATCTGGGATTTCGGCAGATCAAAACCAGTGCCACACCAGACAGGTTGGCAAAACCCATGCAACATCAGGATCTGTTCTAAGCCTTTGAAAACACAGATCCATCCTAACTGGTCTGAACAGTTTTTGATCTTGACTTAACTCCAGAAAATCTCCTCAAACCTTTTGGAAATACCTTAACTCCTAAAAAAAAATATACATTATCCTATCACCTCAAATCTTTGATCATAAATACCTCAACTCCTCAAAATGCATCTCCTGTCCCCTAATTCCTTTGAAAATATCTTAGCTCCTGAAATGCACATCCTTTCTCCTAAAACCTTTCAAAGTACCAAAATCTCAAACCTTTGGACATATCTTAACTCCTAAAAACAGCGCATTCTATCTCCTAACATTTTTGACTATACCAATTCCTCAAACCTCTGGCAATAAGTCTTATCCCTTCAAAACCTTTTCAAGAAACTAATCCTATCTTCATCCTCACTGCCCTGAAAACTAGACTGCTGACTTACTTGGACTGGTGAACGGCGAAGCTGGCTCCTGTTTCATTCCTCTCTTTTCAAACTCACAGGTCTGACACACACACACACACACAGCCATGTTGTGTTGTTGACTGCCTCCCTGAAAACACACAGCAGAAATGTGTGAACTGTAATCTGTAGACTTCAAAGGCTATACACACAGCTGCATGACAAGAAAGAACCAAGTGTACACGACACGACCCCCCACCAGTGGGAATGAAATGGTCTGTATTGTATATATGTTTGTGTTAAAAAGAAAAACCAGGAATGCAAAACAACAAAACTGTGCAAAGCTTTTCTCTCGAGCCAGTCCACAAAGCAGGGTCAGACTTGCATGTTTTGGGGTTGTTTTCTTGTTGGATTGAACAAAAACCCAAAGCAGATTAAAAATGTGAAAGGGTAAGTAGCTCTTAAAACTTCCCTGTTCCATTTCTTTTCTTTGTAAAAAAAAAAAAAAGTTGGACTTCTGCACAAGACGGAACACTTAATGTGAATAATGCAGCCTCACCTGATTAACTCTATCACATGTTCCTCCGAAGTCAGAGTAAGGCTGCCTATCTATATCATGGTAAAGTACTTGACCAGAGGCATGAACTTCTCAACCAACTTGATTCCCAGTCATTCCCAGATAGAGTTCATTCATCATTTATTTATTCTTTATTGCAAGGATCACGAAATAAGCACTCATGTGCTTTTTTACATCCAGTCCCTGCGTGCATGCGGCTCTGTAAATTTTGTGTCATCCGTTCCCACCAGCACACAATAGCCTACCCTTCCAAAAAGCGGAACAGGTTTTAAAGTGTGTGCAAGATGTTCTGCGTGCGTTCACACACAGGACCTTGGTTAACAGTCTCATCCTAAGGACTTTGGGGGGGAGTGGAGTCGGCAGCACTGATGTTGATTTAAATCAAGGGAAAACAATCCCAGGATTCAAACCCGGGACAGCAGATTGCAGGCGCAATACTCTAACCACCAGGCTATCCTGCCCCCCCCAGACAAGTTAGAGAGTATAAGTTCTGGGTGATGACACTTATTTGTCTCCTGCCATATACTTATTTGTCTCCTGCCATATATAAGCTGTCAGCAGTACACAAATAATTAACACAACTTGGTTTGTTTAGCACTTGTCATTAAAATTAGCGCTTGTCATTAAAATTAGTGCTTGTTGTTAAACAATTGATTCCGCTTAAAGCACATTCGATGGGTGACTTTTAAAAAAAAAAAGCAATTTTAATTATCTCGCATTTATTGCACTGCAACAGTCTTTTCATCACACAACAGTCACTCACTACAAGTAAAACAACAATTCAAAAATGACATTGTATCCCCTATCACTCACAATCACCCCCTCCCAATACTCTCCCTAACATCCTCTCTATCTACACCCTTTTCTCCAAATAAAAGAAAGTGGTCCAAGTAAAAGTATACAACGACTTTGTTAGGACTGTATGAATGATAATGTTACAATTTCAATGAAACCACAACAAGAAGGCAATTATCTGTGAAAGATTTCACAGAAAAGGAACAAAAACTGTAATGCAAGTTACTGGGTAACAGAAGAGGACAGTGATGCGAGAAAAATGGAGAGGTTGAAGAAATCAGTTATGCTTCTGAAAAAGACAGCGCCTATTTGAAAGTGTTCCGAGTGTTCATATGACACAGACCTACATCAGAAGGAAGGGAATTTCATACCTGGGGAACACCAAAGGAGAAGGCCTTACCACGGAAAGCTTTTCTTCCAACTCACGAAACTGATAGAGAGAGAGCGGAGATTCAAACACTAATTCCAAAATAAAAGTCTAACTAGCAATTTCTGAACTGGAGCCAAGCAACACCACTGTGACTAGGAGGTGATGCTGCCAGTGACCACAGACAGCAGGAAAGTGGTTTTGCATTCAGCCAGTGTGCTTTCCACTTCCACTGTACTGACACAAGCTCAAATGATCTCCTTGCTTTCCTGTTCACTTTTCCCCTTTTTCTGTTGCACACAGGTTTAAATTCTGATGCCCAAGTTGATAACCTCATCCCTCCAACAGCTTGCACACAAACTGCATGAGTATATATACCAATAATCACAAACACCCAGAGGAAGTGGTTATTATGTTCACACGCTCACAGTCGCACACACAGATGACAATCACATACATACAGTGCACACACTATCGATGTTACACAGTCCTGTCTATTGCTTGTTTTAAGTTGACAGCTGTGCTGCTGGCATGCAATGGCCTTCTCTTCCAAAAGGCAGAACAGAATTTACCTGTGTACACAATGTTCTGCATGTATTTGCACACCAGCCCTTGGTTTATAGTCTCATCCAAAGGACTTTCAGGGAAGTGGAGTCAGTACTGATATTAACTCCAGGTGGGAAAACCCCTTGAACGGCTGCCTCGGTGGTGGCTCGAACCCAGGCCATCAGATCACCAACACAACACTCTAACCACTTGGCTATCCTACTCCCCCACATATATAACTGATCTTCTGCATACACAAAGAGAATCAAGGCACTTGCAAGCCTGCACTTTCAGCTGATCTGGGAGATATTACGGTAGATATGCAAGCACAAGGTGTTACGTAAAGGACGCTTCCAAAAACCTCACCTTTCCAACGAACACAGAGACATCATGATGGATGACGGCGATCGAGTTACATGGGGTCAAGCAAAGGTCAGGAGAGCTGACTGTCACTCCCTCCTGGTACGGAGCCTGCCTCGTCGTCATCTTCTTGGCACAAATCCTGTTCCTTCATCCACAAGCACAGGAATCGACGTGATGGCATATATGGCAAATGTGTGTCCTCTGGCAAGCCTAGACAACAAAGAGAGATTCCCTGGTGTGACAAGAGAGACAGGATGCAGTGCACGTTCTGGGTAACCCAGCTGGAGGTTCTGCTGGGGAATGCCCAACATCACCACCATATGCACACAAAGCTATCACTTCATATCCATCACATCCACAAATTACAATTTCTCTATTGAGCTAACAAAGTAGTCTTGAGTCTACACATTTACAGCATTAAGGGCTCATTACTCAAATCCAGGTGTGTGGAAATTTTTTTTAAAACCCATCTCAACAATAATGAATGAAAAATAGACAAAAAACAAAACAAAAAATATATATACATTTTTCTTTTTCCTTAATTAACATCAGCAGAAAATTGTGTCAGTTTGATTTCACACATAAACAACTCGATAAACAAAAGATGTTCAGTACGTGGTGGGTGTGAACGCACCCAGTTTCCAAAAGAACACAGTTGAGGTGTGGTACATCATGGGCGTGGAGCCACCACTGCTTATTTCAGAACAGCAGCGCTGTTCCACAAACATGCTCAGTGCGGCATGGGTGTGAGGACACCCATCCTTGTAAAGAAAAAAATAGGCATACTGTATCTCATGGGTGTGGTATCAATCCTGATAGCTTTTTTAGAGAGAGAGATTTGGGCCAGTGCATGTATGGTTATCCCCTATTCCCCCTTCATTTACTCTTCCCGTTCTCTCTGTTTCTTATATACATGTAATGATAAAATATGGAATGTTCATAGTACCGAATCTTGTAAAGCAAGCAAATCAAAGAGCTTGCATTCAAATCATTCACACACATATGACCATCCACGAATAAGATTAAGAGATTTTAACTTTGGACACAAACACACATCAACATATGTGTGAGCATGTTTGTTTGCCTGTCTCTCTTGCTCCCTCACATCTTTTTGTCTCCCCTTCCCTTCTCCTCTGTGTGTGTGTGTGTGTGTGTGTGTGTGTGTGTGTTGTGTGTGTGTGTGTGTTGTGTGTGTGTGTGTGTGTGTTTGTGTGTGTGTGTGTGTGTGTGTGTGTGGAGGGGGTCTCTTTTTTTTCTTCATTCCTCAGCTAGAGCCCCAAGGTTCACAAATAGTGAGATTTTTCTATATCTGGAACTGTTCCTCCCCCCCCCCCCCCCCCCCCCAATTAAGGTAACCACATTCCAACTTCAGGGACAGCCTTTGCTTAAATAAGTTTGTCCATGTCTGCTTATAAAATCTTTTTTTTTAAATTTTTATTTTTAACCAACCCTTGAGAGCTGGATTAAAAAAAAAAGTCTTTGTAATTGTCCCATTACCATCAGAAAACCCCCACATATTTCACTCACTCACCTGTAAGTCAGGGCCATTCTGTCCCATTTTGATGTCCA
This sequence comes from Rapana venosa, assembly GCA_028751875.1. NCBI lineage: Eukaryota > Metazoa > Mollusca > Gastropoda > Neogastropoda > Muricidae > Rapana > Rapana venosa. Next base: position 5,962,575 of record CM054156.1, read on the forward strand.
AGTGTAGCGTTGGTTTCTCTGAGGGCCTAGTAAGCTCCCCTGCTCTAGTAAGCTCCCCTGCTCGAGAAGTGACCTCTGGCTCTGACCCAGATCTGACTGACCACAGCGAGGCCGGTTCATCAGCTCCATGGAACGCCTGTCCAAAACACCTAGGCAAGCATAAGCAAAACCATAATATATATATGTACATGAAGACAGACACTGAGACAGCAAGGGGTAATGGTGGCAGTGTAACAAATCCATACAAACATTTACAGGCCATGGGTGGGGGATGGGATAGTCTGGTGGTTAGATTTAGAGTGTTGCGGTTGCAATGTGATGTCCTGGGATCAATCTTAGGTTTGAGCTACCACCAAGAAGCCATTCAAGGGGATTCCCCCCTGAGTTTAACATCAGTACTGACTCCACTCATCTGGAAGTTCTTCAGATGAGGCTATAAACTGAAGCCGTGTGCAAATGCATGCAGAATATCTTACGCACACGTTAAAACCTGTTCGGAGCGTTCCGCATTTTGGATGAGTAGGCCACTGCTTGCCGGTAGGAACAGATGACAAAATTTTAAAAACACATGCACACTCGATACTGGCGCCATGTTAAAGACATCATCCCTGAAGTCGGAATGCGGCTACCTTCATGGTGGGGAAAAACGGTCACACACACACACAATCTCACAATTGGTGAACCTTGGAGCTCCAGCCAAGGAAAGAAAAAAAAAGAAAAAAGCAATGGGGATTGTCCTGTACTGTGTTGTGCTGTGTGCTGCACTGCACTTTGCACTGTGTTGTGTTTTATTGTGTGGTGTGTTGGTTTGCATTATTTATAGCACTGTACTGTATACATGTGCACAACTTGGCAGATTTATCCTTATGACATTACAGGTGCTTTTTCCAAATGGATGGCACATTGCAACAAGTGCAATGCCACCCTATTTACATTAACATTTTTTTCCCGTTGGTTTGCTTCCCACCTTCTGCCAAGCAAATAATCTCATCATTACAAACATTTTCTTGAAGCACCCCAATAGAAAGAAAATGAAATATTATGAACACAGATTAGTTCTCTCTGTGCATGTATGTGTATGTGCGCGAGTGAGTGAGTGAGTGTGTGTGTGTGTGTGTGTGTGTGTGTGCGCACGCATGTGTTATTGTACTGTATGTACCACTTTCAGTTTAACTCACAGCAGATTTATCTGCATGAATTTCAGGTTGTTCTCCCTGGGGAGAGTGCGTCGCCACGAGAGCAGCCCCACCCATTATTATTTAATTTTTTTTTCCTGTTATGCATTTGGTTTCCTCTGTGTGTGTGCGTGTGTGTGTGTGTCTATGATTTACCTGTTCACTTAAAGTGATATTAGATGAAAGAGGTGGGGAAGGGGGCATGGTGAGATGAGGGCTTGAAGAAAAACAGATGCATGTTGGTATAATTTATGTACATAAAAAACTAACTCCAAAGCTCATAAACAATAAATAATGCTGCAAAAAACATGGCAAAGAAACGCAAATAATAACAACACAGAACAATTGAAAACTACTCTAAAACTGGAAAATGAACAAATACCAACTATGGTAAAGGCTGCCGCGATGGCGTGAATAAAGCAAAATGATATCGTGACAGTAAAGATGTTTTAATTCCACAGTCGTACTTTACAAAAATGAGAATACTGGAGATCGCATCAGAGACAATGCTATCTAGTATCTCACACATTAACTTTGGATTGGTTAAAACTTCATGCAAAGACTTATCTTGGTAGGAACTTTCTTAAACCTCGACAGTGATATAAAACATGAACATTGGACAGTTTTACACCACATATGCATGGTATATTTCTTACAAATTTTGCTAAAAAAGCATTTAATTTAAGTCTGTGGATTAAAGAAACAATTTTTCTAGTACAAGATTTTCAAAAGCCATAGTGAGTACAAAGAATGTTCTCAATATCCAGAACTGAACAAGTATACTGGGGATAACCAGCCTCTTCCTGTTTCTTTTTTTTACATATTTCCAGCAAACAGTTTGAAGCAAAGCATAACCTTCATGACGAGAAAGAGGAGTATCTAAACCAGATGAACAGCTAGGATGTTTTGCTGCCTTTTTGGCTGCTTTATCTACCTTTTCATTGAAATAAATGCCACAGTGTGATGGAACCCAGCAGAAAGTAACTTGCAAACCCTTCAGAATTCGAAGATGCACCAAAAAATTAACTTCAGTAATGAGATTTTGCCTAACTGTCGACGTTGAGTTACTAAGAGACTGTACTACAGATTTAGAATCAAAGCAGATAATTTGCGGAACAATATTAGGAAAATCTAGTAGAAAGTACAAAGCCACCTCAATAGCAGTGAGTTCAGCAGTAAAGATGGAATTATTTTTGCCGATGTGTGTGTGTGTGTGTGTGTGTGTTGTGAGAGGAGAAATGGCTTCACTTACACTTTAAGGCACAACGTCTAAGTTCATGTCAAATTGTTAAGCGCTTCGATTTGTTGTTTTTTACAAGATTCAGCGCTATATCAATTCCATATATTATTATTCTCATTATGCTGTACCAGTCTATGGTAATTGGTATGTTCCTACTGAAAGTTGGTTGCTTATTTCAAGTAAAACAAAAGTTTAAAACTATATACGGTAACATATCTGATAAGTTTGATAAAATTATCTGCACAGTTCATAACTATCTCTTGATTGCGCTGAGTGTTGCATGATATACTGATTTAGTCAGCAAAAGAATGCCTCATTTGAGATGATACATCCACATGTGGAAACCGAAAGTACAAACATTGAAACAACGATCACTCATCTTGTTCATATTGTTTTTAATTGTGTACAAACCAATACGTAATTTTGTTTTGTACCGAGCCTTGAGCACCAGTTGCATCGAATTTTTCTTACCTTGTATCTCTTTCAGAGCAGCTCCAGACCAAAGAAAGTGCCAAATCTTGCTGGGACCATGTTGGTTTCTGGAAGTTGGCTTCAGCTTCAAACTCTTGCTCACCATTGCTTGCAGGCTAATGCGTTTTATCACACGCGCAGCGAAAACACTTTAGCTTGTTGCTACTTCGTTAATATAGCCTCTGAGCTCTACTTTCGTCAATGCCATGGAATTTAATGCATTGTTTTTGTGTTCATTTGTCCTTACTCTTTCAAACTTAAGTTTTCGATACACTTCCGCTGAATTACTGCGCATGCGCCAAATTAGGTCACTAGACCTACCTCCCTTGAACACTTTGTTGTTAGTTAGTCCTGGGGCCTATTAGGCCTAGGCCTAGCCCAACGTTAGTTTCGCCTAGGCACACGAATTTGAACCTTTATTCATTTACTTTTTTTGCACATAAAGTACCACACGTTCATTATCATCCTTAAACTGAACACTTTTGAAAGACAAGCCTTGACTTTCAAGGGAGATTTTTTTTTGGTCACAAGTTGTTTTAGTTATTTTCAAGAGAATTCAAGGTCTTAAATCTAAAATTCCTTTTAAAAATAAAAATCGCCATTACTTAATTCATTTAATAATTAATTATTTAAAACGAAAAGAAAAATCACCCATGCTTTTGCTATATCATTATTATATCATCACTATTTATTTATCACTATAAACCCTAATAATTGACCCTAAAAGAAAAAACTGTTGCAATTAGGCCTAGGGGTGTTAAAAACAAACAATTGTAAAGCCAAAGTCATTCCAATAGGGCTTTTGCTGCGTCACTCTCCTCTTGCTGATATTATACCAACTTATATCTTCTAACTGGGTCAAATGATTTTCTCGGGGAAAATTTTGGGTTTTTCATGTTCAAAGTTTCAATATATAAAATAATTATGTATAAAGGGACTAAGAATGATAACTTGAAATTAAGGAAGGTGGGAGTAGTTTCAATTGCTCATACGGTTCTTCTATAGTTCGTTCTGTGAAAGCTTTTCTCCTTGTTGTTTTCACACAATGAAAAGGCTGTGAAGAACAAAAGTTGTTTTAATTTGTTTGTAGATTAGATTTTGGAGTCAATCGTTTAGATCTACGTTAGAGCTCGTCTGATTCATCTCGTACCTGAGTGTGTTTGTGTATGTATGCGCACGCATGTCTTTGAGTGTGAAAAACCACCTTCTGAGTCATGGTATTTTAAATTAAAGTCTAGGTTGAAAAAAAAAATTGGTAGAGATATTATAATTATCTAGTAATGTTTCTCAAACCAGACCTGTGAATAAAAGCAGAGCAAAAGTTTTCTTGAGTTTGACAGACTCACTTTCTACTCAAACTGCCATTCATTGCAGGCTGGGTTATTCTTTTTCTTTGTTGAACACTCTGACAGCAAGTATTGTCAAATGAGCAGAAAATTAATGTGTTGCACTGCTGACAAACGCCTGACAAATGTGGCCCAGCACATCTGACTTCAGCATGGAAGATAATTATCTTTTTGTCTTTCTGGAAAAAGGCAGGAGAATGGACCAAGAAAGCAGAAAACAGACAAGAAGGAGGCGACAGGAAGAAAAGGAACAAGGCAGGAACAGAGAGGGATAGAAAAGAGGGAATTCCTAGCACATAATTTTTACAAAGTGAGAATGCTATTTATATTGACAGACCACAAGCATCCCCATATGGATGCTGGGACATTAACCCTTTCAGGACCTTGGAGATTATTTTGTGATTTGTATGCTTTCCAAAAACATGGATATAACTTATGATGTATTGCTTCAACACTGCCACTTAGTGAATCACAAGGTCATGATTTTTTTCTTTTGTTTCTCAGCTGCAGCTGCAGTTTACGAATGGCGAGATTTCGCATAATGCAACTGTTAAGCAACCACTAAGGTAGCTGCATTTTGACTTCAGGGATACTGATTTAATCAAAGGGCCCTGATATAATGGTAGCTCGCCTGTGGCTATTGCTTGGTGGAGTGAATACACAAGTTGTCTGGTTGGAGTTAATGCACCACGGTCAAGAAATGATACTGCACATCTTACACACGGGGACTGGATGTAAAAAAGCACATGAGTGCTTATTCCATTATCCTCGATTTAAAAAGAAAGCGCTTTGATTTGTTGCTTTACAAGATTCAGTGCACTGGTAGAGAGAGTCAGTTTGTTTGTTTTGGTTCCTTGACTACTTGATGAATGGTGAGAGTTTGCATATGCAACTGCATGATTCTCCACAGCCAGATAAAAACTATCCATGCCTTTCCTAACCAAACTGACACACACCTCACCTCACCTGTCTGTGTCACTGGGTACGGTGTTACTCATCATACAAAAAAACTATTATGTTACCTGCTGTACCCAAAGACCGACATGATCCTCCTTCTCCATATGCTCCAGTCTTCTCAGGCCCTGTTGACTTCATGGATTCTCATGCCACAGGATTTGGTGATGTTGCCTATGGAAGAAGCTGGTGGTATGACATTTTTCTTTTTTCCTCGGTCTTGCCTTGAAAGACAGTTTTCATGAGGTCCGCATCTTCGCTTTGTAGCACATGACCGTTACATCTTAATTTCCTTTCCATTGTTAAATGTTAGAAGTTTTCTTCTCATTTCCATTGTGTTAAGTGTGTGCGTGTGTGTGTGCTTTAATTATTTTTTTAATTTTGAGGATACTGGAATAAGCACTCATTTCCTATTTTTACATCCAGTCCCCGTGTACGTGAGTTTTGTAAATTTTGTCAGTTGTTCCAGTTTTGTGTGAATTAGGGATTTGGCACTTGCTCATTTAAGTGGTGTGTGTGTGTGCGTGTGGTGAAATTTTGTGTATGTGGTGGTTTTTACCCCCCAAAATCCTCACAGTTGAGGTTTTTTAACCACCAGTAAGGTTGGTGTATTCCAACTCCGGGAATGGTGTCTCAACACACATGTGTCCTTGCAGTATAAAAAAAATAATAAATTTGTGCCTACTAACAAAAAATGACCTATTCTTCCAGAAAGTAGGATGTGTTTTTAATGTGTGTGCAAGATGTTCTGCATGCATTTGCACATGAGGCCTCAGTTTATAGTCTCATCCAAAGGATTTCTGGGGGGAGTGGAGTACTCCAGGGTAAAATTCCCTAAAATGAATGCCAGGCTGTCAGATCACAAGTGCCACACTCTAACCACTCGGCTATCCACAAGTTGACTGGAGATGGTTAAAAAAAAAGAAATCCCCATTGGTAAGTCTAGGGCATCAAATAAAACCTTTTGCAAAATACTGTCACATACATTTGCAGAAAAAACAACCCCCTCCCCCCCCCCAAAAAAAAATCACAAACAAACAAAAAGAAAGAAAATAGAAATATGAAAGCTTTACACTTTAATGACAGTAGATGACGAACAAGTATATTACACACACTTACACAATAATGCATACTGGGCACAGCAGCTTGAAATGCCTTGTAAAATGCACAAGACAATCAATCACATCAAACAAAAACAGACTTAAATGTGTGTGTGGGCAGGTGGGAAAGGCATAGCGTAGTGGTTAGATCCGAAGGCCTGGGTTTGAGCAACCACCAAGGCACCCACTTGAAGGGATTTTCCCCCTGGAGTTCACACTAGTACTGACTCTACTCCACCCAAAAGTCCTTTGAATGAGACTATAACTCGAGCTTTTTTTCTCTTTTTTTTTTTTTTAATAACTCGAGGTTCCATGTGCAAAATGCACGCAGAACATCTTGCACAAACGGTAAAACCCATTCTGCCTTTTGAAAGAGTAAGAGATTTCGCACGGTAGGCACACTAGTGTTGTGTTTGGACAACATCCCTGAAGATGGACTGTGGTTACCTTCACGGTGCGGACACAGAATCTCACCATCAGTGAACCTTGGAGCTCTAGCTGCGGAAAAAACGAAATGTGTGTGTGTATGCGTGTGTGCGTGTTTTCATGTGTGCATATGTGTGTGTGTGTGTGTGTGTGTGTGTGTGTGTGGTGTGTGTGTGTGTGCACGCAGAACATCTCGTGCACACGTGTGTGAATACATCTCCAATAAAAATAATATAAGCATATGCAAGCTTTTCAAAGGCAAGAGAGGCTGACAAATCTGCACATGTAACGAGAAAACAACTAATGACACGTAGACACAAGGAAAAAAGAAGAAGAAAAAAACCCCACAAAAGAAGCAATACTCACAAAACTCAAAATTTAGAAACAAAGTACAACACAACATCCACAATACGATCACAGATCCTATGCGGATACTGCCAACCACAACGACGACAGAAAGGTGTGCTATGACAACACTTTCCGAAGAGACTGCAAACTGAATTTCAAGCCGAGATGACGAATGTTACTCAATACACACTAAGCATCGCTGTGTAATACATTACCAACAGGTAACACTCGTATACACTGCTGGGGTGCAGGATGGCCAAGTGTTAAAATGATGAACTTGTGGTCTGACGGCCTGGGTTCGAGCCACCACAAAGGTACCCATTCGAGAGGATCCCCCCCCCCCCTCTCCCCAAAGTCCTTCAGATGAGCCTATAAACTGGGGTTGCATGTCCAAATGCATGCAGAACATCTCGTGCACATGCATCCTTGTTCAGGACTTCTGGAAGAGTAGCACAGGTAAAAAAAGTTTTTAAAACGCATGCACACCGTTGTCGTGTTTAGACATCATCCCCGAAGTCGGAATGCAGCTACCTTCATGGTGGGCAGAAATGGTCCCATACACAAAATCTCACCATTGGTGAACCTCGGAGCTCAAGCCCAAGATCATAAAAAAATCAACCAATTAAAAAAAACACACACACACCTCTGCATCAACAGAACCAGGACACACACTCAGTGTATCAATATCAAACACTTGCACATGGACATCAAAGTTAACTGAATACCTGAGATCAACCAATGAAAAAATTAATACACATGCACAAAAAACAAAAATAAACTAAGCAAAAGCGATCCAACCAAGTATATGAGTACATAAACCACAACCGATCATAAAGACTGAAGCTGTTTTTTTGTTGGGTTTTATTTTTCAACATCAATCGCTTATTAATAAAAGCAAGAACGGTCTGAATCTAGCCATCACTGGTATTTCTCAATCAAGATTTTTACTTCAAAATTCTTTTTGTTTAAAAACTGGACTCTAATTCATAATCTAGAACTGGACTGCTAAGCGATTTCTATACCTTTAAATTTTACACTTTGGTTTTGTTTGTTCGTTTTAGAAGAAGTGAGATGGGCAGAGAGAGGAGGTGAATTGTGTTTGTTTCTTGATTTTTCAGTTTTAATTCCTTACACCACCCTATCCAACCGCATTATTTACAGCCCCGCTCATCACCACAGAGGCCATATCAGGGCTGTTACCTTGTTAAGTTCAAATCTCAGATGAAAACTGTGCAGCTGTACAGAGATTCAAAACCAACCCTTCTGTCATTCCTTGTGTCAACAATGCCCTTTCCAACTGTAAGGGTCAACCCAGGACGGTCGTCACCACATTGAGAGGACCACATACACAACACATAAACTGAGGTAAAGCCAAAACCCAAGTCCTCGGAACCATTTTTGTTTGTATCAAGTATATATAGTCATTTTATTCACGCAATGGAAAATGCTCGATTCTCACAGGGAGTTTTAAACCGTTTTTCTGCCCCTCCTTTCGACAACAAGAAATCAGATTATCTGAAAGATGATACTTGCAGCAAGGTTTTTTCAATTTAATTTAATATACATTTAAAAAAAAAAAATCGCTGTACTGCTCTAGGTTTTAACATTTCCGTAGAAGTGTATAAAAAAGTAGCAATAAGTGTGCAGAAAGTAAGCGGTATCTGTGGCATAGTGCGTTAAGATATTGCGACTGGCTGACAAATTCAGACAAGACATGCACACATGAATTTAGGTCTTTTTGTCCATTTATTTTCCTGTTCATGCTGGGCACCAGGGGACAGGGTGGCCCAGTGCTTGAAACAGTGAGCTCCTGATCTGAAGGCCTGGGTTCAAGCCACCCTTGAGACACCCATCTGAGGGGACTTGTCCCTGGAGTTAACATCAGTACCACCGACTCCACTCCCTATAAAGTCCACTGGATGAAATTATGTACCAAGGTACAGTGTGGCAAACTCATGCAGAACATCTTACATCAAAAACCTGTTCCACCTATCAGAAGAGTAGGCCACTGCATGCTTGTAGGAATGGATGACAAATATTAAAAAAATGCATGCATACTGGTGTGATGTTTTAACATCATCCCCCAAGTCAAAAAGTGTCTATCTTGTGGGCAAAAACCAATCGCATTCACATATGCACTGAAGAGTAGGCCATTGTGTGCAGGTACAAATGGATGACTACATGTTTAAAATGCATGTACACTGGTGTTATGCTCAAGACATCATCCCCGTAATTCGAATGCATCTAACATGCATGCATGCACCTGGTGGGCAAAAGATCGCATACACAAACTCTCATGACTGGTGAACCTAAGAGCTCTAGCCAAGGAACAAAAATAAAAATCTTAAGCCACTGCACTAACCTGGGTAGCGTTTAAGCTGGGTGTGGCACTCTGACAAAGAACTTAAACCTGATAAAGCAAGTCAACTACCAGACTAGGAGTAAACATGGGGAGGGGTCTACTTGCAAGCAACACACACATACACCCACACACGCATACACATCTACACATACAGGCACTTAGATACACACACTTATTTCACACACACACACACTTATTTACACACACACACAAAATGTATGCCCACACAGTGACAAGAGTACACAACACACATGTACAAATTTTGCCTAGCGGTTAAACTGGCCGGTGTGCCAAGCGGTCAGATTTGAACAGGCAGGCAGTAGGAGCTCCGAAAGTCAAAACTCTGTACACGCATTAGGCTAAAACAATGACGTTATATTCCAGATCTCCAACGGATGAGAGTAATTTCTAGTAAAATCTGATAACATCAACAGTGAACATGAAAAAAGTAATAAGTTAAAAAAAAGAAGAGAAAAAACAAGTTGAACATTCCCTCAATACCGATGGAAGGTGAACCTTTGCTTCCACGGTACAGACTCTCAAACAACGAATGAAGCGGCATATCAACTGACAGTCTTGTATCCCCCCACAAAAAAACCCATCCACCCTGATTTCAGTCCGTTCAAAAATGGCACACACGGTCATAACAATGAAACAGGAAAAAAACAAAAAAAAATCAAGACACCTGTTTGAAACAACTTTTGTGAGATGAAATATCAGTTATGTTTCAGCTTTGGTAGAAACAAACTATGAAAAAAAGTGTGTGTGTGTGTGTGTGTGCATGCGTGAGTGTGTGTGTGTGTGTGCATGCCGAGTGTGTGTGTGTGACCAACCCATAACAGAGGTGTGTATGTGTGTGCCTGCGCGAGTGTGTGAGTGTGTGTGTGAAAACCAACCACATAAAGAGAGAGACATTTTTTTCAGCGTTTTTTTTTCTTTTTAAACCTGATCTGTATTTCAGATACAAACAAAAAACAGACAGAAAACATGTATATTAAGTAACAAATAAATTAAAAGTTCAGCCCTTTATCTGCAACTTCTAATCTTCACGACTTCGAATAAAAACAACAACAAAAACCCCCAAACTTTTAAAGCTTCTCAACATTTACATCCACACAATTCGATAGTACTTTGTCGTCTTTTTTTGTTTTTGTTTTTCATAAAATTTTGGGGGGTTTTCATCTTTTTTTTCTCTTGATCTTGAGTTGTTTACAACCCTTATGACCGTGAAAAAAAAAATCAAAGCAATCACACAGTTCAATTAAAAAACTTGCCATCCACTTTCACATTCAAACTCAACAAATACTAATTCCATCAAATACCATCAGATTAAAAAACAACAAAAACAAACAAACCCCCCAAAAACACAAACCCAAACAAAAAAAAACCAAAACAACCCATAAAACCCAAAACAAACTAGCAAAAACCAACACATACTCATTAAATGGTATACAAGAAGAAAGGTGGCAGGACGGTTAAGACGTTTACATGCCTAACAAGTGAACAGTGAGGTTCTGGGTTTGATACCCAGCCTTGCCCTTTCTTCCCAGTTTGACAACAACAACAACAAATCGAATTGAACGTCAAAAGTCTTTCAGATGAGATTATAAAATGATTCCCTGTGTGTGAATGCATGCTGAACGGCTTGTGCACACGGTAAAAACCAACCCCACCTTTACAAAGAGTAGGTCATTTCGTGTCAGTAGGCACGGATGACAAATTATGAAAAATACGCATGCACACAGATGTCGTATTTAGATGACATCCCCGAATCTGAATGTGGCGTACCTAAATGGGGGGGGGGGGGGGAAGAGGTCATACACATAGCTCAATTGGTAGGGGGAAGGTCATACGCATAGCTCAACCGTAGGGGAAGGTCATACGCATAGTTCAATGGTAGGGGGAAGGTCATACGCATAGCTCAATGGTAGGGGGAAGGTCATACGCATAGCTCAATGGTAGGGGGAAGGTCATACGCATAGCTCAATGGTAGGGGGAAGGTCATACGTATAGCTCAATGGTAGGGGGAAAGGTCATACACATAGCTCAATAGTAGGGGGAAGGTCATACGCATAGTTCAACGGTAGGGGGAAGGTCATACACATAGTTAAATTTGGTAGGGGGAAGGTCATACGGTTAGGGGGAAGGTCATACGCAGTATCAACGGTAGGGGAAGGTCATACAGAAGGTCAACGGTAGGGGGAAGGTCATACGCATAGCTCAACGGTAGGGGGGAAGGTCATACGCATAGCTAACGGTAGGGGGAAGGTCATACGCAAGCTCAACGGTAGGGGGGGAGGTCATACGCATAGCTCAACAGTAGGGGGGAGGTCATACGCATAGCTCAACAGTAGGGGGGAGGTCATACGCATAGCTCACATGGGGAGGGGAAAGGTCATACGCATAGCTCAACAGTAGGGGGAGGTCATATGCGTAGCTCAACGGTAGGGGGAGGGAGGTCATATGCATAACTCAACGGTAGGGGGAGGAAGGTCATACGCATAGCTCAACGGTTTTTGATCTTGAGGCAAATAATCCAGACAATGGGGGGGGGGCAGGACAGCCTGGTGGTTAGAACGTTGAGCTCCTGATCTGACGGCCCAGGTTCAAGTCACCATTTCCCTCCCCCTGGAGTTGGCATTAGTACCCACTCCACTACCCCTATAGTGCTTCAGATGAGACCACAAATCGAGATTACCTGTGTGAACTCGTGCAGAAACATCATACACACGGCCGTTGTGTTCAGACATCATCCCCAAAGTCAGAGTGTGGCTATCTTAGCGGTGGGTAAAATGGACGCATATGCAAAACCTCACAGTTGGTGAACCTTGGAGCTGTAGCCGACGAACAAAGAAAACAAAAATTCAGGCCATACTCTGGTTGCTTACTACATCCCCCTCCCCCCAAAAAACCCACCTATATTGAAATTAAGTCTAGACATATGACCAACCACACAAACAAGAGAAGACAACAATTATCAAATAGCAGAAGTTGTCTCCCTCGACCATTACATGAGAGAGTGCTACCGATTTGTACAGCTAGATCTACATCTAAAAACTTTTTTTTTTTTAACTGTTGTTTGTTCGATAAATATTTTGTCTACAACAATGTTTCCACACACACAAAAATGTGTGGTCTTCACATACACAGTATGAACCACCATGAAACTCAGCAGTTTCAGTGAAGCTTCTGACATAATCTATATACACAGTTTCCTATTCCCAAGACATAGACAGTTGTACCACCTCTGAAAAATCACCACTGATTATGTCCCTATTCATGTTTTTTGTTTTTGTTTTTTTGGGGGAGGGAGGGATTTCGTGTTATCTTTTTGTTAAATTATACCAATCCGCACACATATATATATATATTATCAGTCGCGGCATGTCCAATCTACAATGTACAGTAATAGAAGCGTCAGCGCCAAGTTCAGCGACGCCAAGTGTTTGGACGCAGATGAGCTAGGCTTATCCCCCGTCCTGTGTTTGGCTGACCGGTTTTTCGTGTGGGAGCTCGTGCACTCCAACCAGTCGTCGGCGATGAGTTGAGGATAGGAATTGTTGATTCTCATTTTCAAGTCGTAAAACATCCAATATTTTCGGCCTTTGAAGAAGTAGGTGTTACCTGGAAGAAGAAAAAACAACAACAACTAAAGAGACATGATATTGGTACTTTCAAGTAAACTTGAACTTATTATATCAGGATTAGGGGGGGGGGCAGGATGACCTAGTGGTCAGAGCCTTGCACTTGTGATCTGATGGCCCAGGATCGAGCCTCCACAGAGGCGTCCATTCTAGGGGATTTTACCCTAGAGTTAAATCATTATAGACTCCACTCCCCCAAAAGTCCTTTGGATGAGACTTTGAACTGAGTCCTTGAGTGCAAATGCATGCAAAACATCTTGTGCACATGTTCAAAACCTTTTCTGCCTTTCTGAAGAGTGGGCCATTTCATACAAGTAGGAATGGATGATAATTTTATAAAAATGCACGCACACAGGTATCATGTATACACCAGAATGCGGCTATATTAATGGTGGGTAAAAACAGTCACATAAGCAAAATCTCCCTATTGGTGAACCATTGTGAAAGCTGCCCTATGTAAAGTGCTGCCCAAGTGCCAACAGTTGTCCACTGACACTCTGCAGCCATTCCACTTTTGAATGCCAGAACAGGCCTTTGCAGCCAAACTAATGGAAAGCTTTGCCCACATTCAGAATTCTCTTTCATTTATCTCCATCTCTTGTAGCTTTTGCAATGGGGGTTTTCTGTTAATCATATGACAGTCCTCATTTCCTTATAAGTTTGGCTGGGGTAAACAATCATAACCTATACCTATGTTATGGATAGATGTTTTAAACCTCACAACAAATTACTTCAATAATAATGACAATAATATATATAATTTCTAAAAGTACCGAATCTTGTAAAGCAAACAAACCAAAGCAGCCTGCATTCAAATCATTCACGCACAGCGGCCATTCACAAATAAGATTAACAGCTTTTGAATTTACACACACACACACACACACTAAGGCAAGGTGGTAAAGAAAGAGGAGGCTGACTGAAAGCAGGAACCACTTCACCTACCTACAATATCCCCCGAGGGGATGCCGGGGGCCTATCAGTATAAATAGCACTCTGGAAATTCTGTGCTAGAAATTTCCTCTTTTCTATCACTCTTTGTTTCTGCCTTGTTCTTTTTCTTCCTGTCACTTCCTTCTTGTCTATTTTCTGCCTTCTTGGTCCATTCTCCTGCCTTTTTTCCAGAAAGAACTTAAAAGATAACTATTCTCTCTTGTGCCAAAGTCGGATGATGCGCTGGGCCTGACTTGTCAGGCGCTTAATGGCAGCGTGACGCATTTTCGCTCATATATCAGACAACAATAGTTGCTGTCTGAGCGTTCGACGAAGAAGAACCTACCTACAACCACTGTCACTGTATGAACAGCTTGAAGACTAAAGATTCCCACCATTTCCGCCCTTTACCCAAACACAACACAAAATCTCTCTCTCTCTCACACACACACAACACACACACACAACACAACATCACACAACCCCCACCCTCCGAAAAAAAAAACCAACCAAAAAAACCCCCAACCCACGCCCTTTACCCAAACGCCACACAAAATCTCTCTCTCTCTCTCTCTCTTCACACACACACAAAATCACACACAACACAACATCACACAACCCCCACCCTCCCAAAAAAAAACCCAACCCAAAAACCCCAACCCCACCCCCTTTACCCAAACGCCACACAAAATCTCTCTCTCACACACAACACAACACAACATCACACAACTCCCCCCCCCCCCTCCCCCCAACAACCCCCCCCCCCCCCCTCCCCCACCACGCACCATCCCAGTCCTTGAAGGCGGCATCCAGAGGCAGGGGCACCCCTCTCCAGATGGACATGTCACGGGGGTAGTCGTACTCCACCAGCGTGTTGTTCTCGTTCAGCTTCCAGTACATGTCCCCGGACACCAGGTAGGTCCTCCGGTTGAAGCCCCAGGTGAACACCGTGTCCACGCGCTTCACGTCGGCCGGGATGCCAAACTCCGTGATGGGCAGCCCCTGCTTGGGGAACCCCGTCACCAGCCGGTTGGCGTTGAAGACCCAGTAACGGTCCCCTGATAGGGAAATAATAATAATAATAATAAATGGAACTTATATAGCGCTATCCCCCGTGGGACTCCGGGGTATGCTTACAAAGCGAGCATTGCAAGAATAGGATCCCTGCCCTCCAACCAGGCATGTCGTAAGAGGCGACTAAGGTGGAACCCTTCCTCCAGGTTGGGGGTTGGGCACAGGGCTAACAACCCTGTCCCGTAAAAAAAAGAGCA
Organism: Rapana venosa; assembly: GCA_028751875.1. Taxonomy (NCBI): domain Eukaryota; kingdom Metazoa; phylum Mollusca; class Gastropoda; order Neogastropoda; family Muricidae; genus Rapana; species Rapana venosa. The sequence continues at coordinate 5,977,845 of CM054156.1, forward strand.
GTTACAGAAACAGCAACAGAGAAAACTTATACTTTTGCATGCGAAGGACCTCCCGGGTCCAGTGAGACTCATATGAATGCTGATGGCCAAAGCCGAGAGGAAGCTACCAGCAGGATAAGGGAAGACCTGAACACCACCAAAACTAAGATCAGACTAGGACATTGGAACGTGAGGACGATGTATGAGACGGGCAAGCTGGCACAGGTAACATTAGAGATGAGAAGATTCAACCACCATGTCCTAGGAGTAAGCGAGAGTAGATGGACTGGATCTGGGAGAATGAGAACCACCACCGGAGAAACCGTCCTCTACTCTGGGAGAGATGACGACCAGCACCACGAGGGAGTTGCCATCATCCTCAAGAAAGGCGTTGAGCGATGCCTTATGGAGTGGAAGCCCGTCAACAGCAACAATGAGTGCGAGACTAAAGGGGAAGGCACATCAACATCACCATCATCCAGTGCTACGCACCAACCAACAACAGCAACGTTGAGAGCAAAGACAACTTCTACCACCAGCTGCAGACAGAGACAGAGAAGGCCCCACGCCATGCCCCTCATCGTCGCATGGGGGACCTCAATCCCAAAGGGGTCGGAAGGACAACACCAACTTGAGAGAGTCATGGGAAAACACGGAGTGGGGAACCGAAATGACAACGGGAGAGCTTGTGGAGTCTGCGCCATGAACAACTTAGTGAATAGGAGGGACCCTATTCACGCACTGGGACATCCACAAGCTGACTTGGGCCCCGCCGAATGGGAAAATATGAACCAGATTGACCATCTGATGATCAAGGGTATGTGGAGACGATCTCTTCTGGATGTGAGAACAAGGGCGAAGTGCGGATGTCGGGAGCGATCATCACCTGGTGACGCACACATCCAGATGAAACTGAAGAACAACACAAAGACCAACCACTCAAGCACGATTTGATACCCAGCGATTGAGAGACACCAACGTGAAGTCTGCATTCGTCAACGATCTGGGGAACAGTTTTCCACATCCTGCAGAACATGACAGAACAAAATGACATAGATACGACATGGAAGCAGATCTGTAAACTGTACACTGAGAGCAGCAAGAGAACATCGGTCATCAAAAAGAAGACCAACAATGACTGGATCCACCCAGAGACCCTCGATGCCATCAAAAAAGAAAGAGAGCCAAGAAGAGACTTCTGCAAGTAAAGCCCTCCACGGCTACGAGAGAGGCAGGAAGAGTTGTACAGAGAGGCACACAGGAAATGAAGAGACTCGCACGCCGTGACAAGAGAGAAGCCTGGACCAGCTGGCAGCTGGGGCAGAAGAGGCGGCGGCCCAAGGAGAGCAAGGGAGAGTCTACAAGATCACCAAGAAAGTGGGCAAAAAATTTTTAAGAGGAGCGCTGGGGACCAATCGGGGAAGACAAGGAAACTGTTGACAACAGAGAAAGAGCAAGAAGAAAGATGGGCTGAACACTTCCAGGAAGTTCTCAACCGACCACCACCTGACGAGACAGCCGACATCCCAGAAGCTACAAAAGACTTAGACATTGACGTCAACCCCCCCAACAAAGGAAGAGATAGTTGCTGCCATCAAGACCCTCAAGAACGGCAAGTCAACAGGCCAGGACCAAACCCTTGGTGCCGAACTGTTCAAGGCAGATTCTGAACTAGCAGCTGACATACTGCAACCACTGTTCACAGCTGCATGGAAGAACGAGAAAAGTACCTGATGATTTGGGCCAAGGGAGTGATAGTCAAAATCCCCCAAAGAAAGGAACCCTGAGCGGACTGCAACAACTGGAGGGGAATCACTCTTTTGTCTGTGCCCCAAACAAGATACTGGCCAAGGTCATCATCAGAAGAATATCAGATGCTGTGGACGATGCTTTTAGGAAGGAACAAGCAGGGTTCAGGAAGCAATGAGGGTGTATAGACCAGATAATCACGCTCAGAAACATCATCGAACAGTGCACGAGTGGCAAAGACAACTGTATGTGAATTTTGTGGACTTCGAAAAGGCATTTGACAGCATACACAGAGACAGCCTTTGGAGTATCCTTCGACACTAGGCATCCCATCGAAACTGGTACACCTTATCAAAAGCTTCTATGACAACTTCAGATGCTCTGTGGGCCATAGCAACACTGTCTTTGAAGTCAAGACTGGGGTAAGACAAGGATGTGTGATGTCAGCAGTTTTCTTCAACCTGGCCATTGATTGGGTGATGAGGAAGACGACAGAAGACACCCCAAGAGGGATTTCCCGGAGCCTGTTCTCAACACTAGACGACCTTGACTTTGCGGATGACCTGGCGCTGCTGTCCCACACATACCACATATCCAGGAGAAGACCAGCAGACTCCAAACATTCGGACGCAAGTGGGGGGCTTTTAAATTAGCACCAAGGAAACAAAGACAATGTCGCTCAATGTGAAACAACACCACGCCCCCGTGAAAGTGAATGGAACTGACCTGCGCCAGACAGACAAGTTCCATACCTTGGCAGCATCATCAAAAACAGAGGGCGGCACAAAAGAAGACATCCACAACAGACTGGCAAGGCCAGGAGTGTATTTAGGGAGATCAACAATATCTGGAGATCAACTCAGTACAGCACCAACCCAAGTCTGACGCTGTTTATCCAGAGCTGTGATGTCGTCTACGCTCCTTGTATGGTTCTGAGTGCTGTTGGAGGATGACGGAAGTGGATCTTACCAAACTTCGATCCTTCCACACCATATCCTGCGAAGAATTCTCCGGATCTTTTGGCCAGAGAAGATCTCCAATGAAGACCTAATCTACGGAGATGCAGGCAAGAAGACATAGGGAACCATCATCACCAGACGTCGTGGGGGGGTTTTTTTGGGGGGTAATAGGTGGATTGGGCACACCCTCTGAAGAGACCCCACAGTCAATCACAAGAACAGCGTTTGCACTGGGACACCGAAGGATAGAGAAGAAGGAAGACAAAAGCAACGTGGTGGAGAGAACTGTGAAAGTGAGATGGAAGGGCCATGCCGCACTCTTGGGCATCAGTGACTTGGTTGCCCAGGATAGGAGGAGTGGAACGTGCCTTTGTTGGCCCTACACAACGATGGGGTGTAATGCTAATGATGAAGTTATAGTGCTTATATCTTGCAAAGACAAATCAACAACAAAAACGTCATTGGATGCTGCACACTTCACTCAGAAATGTAATCCTTTTTTTTTGCAGGAGATTAGTTTTGGGTTAGGAACTGCTTTTTTTTTTTTTTCTTATTTGTATCTGGTCTATTGTAAGAAGGAGGGTGGCAGGATGGTTCAGACGTTCGCCTGCCGACAAGTAAACTGTGAGGTTCTGGGTTCAATTCCCGATCTCACCCTTTCTTCCCAGTTTGAAGAGAAAAAAAATCAAAATGAATGTCAAAGTCCTTCGGATGAGACTATAAACAGAGGCCCCATGTGCACACATTAAATAACTATTCCGCCTTTCCAAAGAGTAGGCCATTGTGTGGCAGTAGGAACAAATGATAAAACCACCCATCAAGCCACATGCACACAGGTGTCGTGCTTTACACACCACTCCTTCAAGTCAAATGCGGGCACTCCTAAATGGTTGGTGGGGAGGTGGTGGGGAAGAATTGTTGTATACACAAAAATCTCACACATTGGTGACCTAGGTAGCTATTGCCGTGTTGGAATGAAAAAAAACCAAAAAAAACCCCTTATTTGTACTACCTCTCTTCTCAGTGCACGAGTTGAGAGAGGAGAGAGTGAGATAAATCAAATTCTTTTATTTTGGAGAATAATTAAATAAACACCCATGAGCTTTTTACATCCAGTCCTGAGCGAGTGCGAGAGAGAGAGCGAGAATATGAGAGAGAGTGGAGAGAGTGAGAGAGGCGAGGATTCGAGAGAGAGAGAGAGACAGTGAAGAGAGAGGAGAGAGAAAGGGACAGAGAGGGAGAGAGACAGGGGAACTATGAGAGAGTGGAGCCAGGGACACAGAGAGGTAGTTCAGGAGAGAGAGACATGGACAGAGAGAGAAGAGCCAGGGACAGAGGGAGAGACAGGGACAGACAGACAGACATGTACAGAGAGAAGACCCAGGGTGATGAGCGCAGCGCAGGTCTTCCTTCGTACCAGCAAAGAAGAGGATCCTCTTGTCCCCCTGCCTTTCCACCACCGCGTCGATCCTTTGCACCTCCATGGGCAGGCCGTACCAGAACTTGTGGATGTGCACCGGGTCTTTGATGACGCCCCGCGAATCCAGACGCCAGAACCACTGAAAACCGTTAGCGCCGACATGAAATACACATCCTCCTGTTTTCGTGACAGTTTTGTACCATGTAGTAGTAGTAGCATACATATGTCTTTCAGCCCAGGCCAACAGCTTTTGTTACAGTGAAAAAAATTTTCTTCTTTTTTTTTCCCCTCGGCTAGAGCTCCGAGGTTCACTAATGATGAGATTTTTTGTGTATGCGACCGTTCCCTGCCCCTCCCCCCCATTTAGGTAGCTGCATTCAGACATCGGGGATGTACGTTCTTGATGTGAGCAAGAAGTTGCCAAGGCCCAAGTTTATTTATTTATTTTAAAATTTTTTATTTTATACCACTTTAAGTCACAAGATTTAAGTCACAAGATTTCTCCGCGTGAAATTTGGGCTGCTCTCCCCGGGGAGAGCGCGTCGTCACAAGAGCAACGCCACCTTTTTTTTTTTCTTTCCTTTTGGTCTGCAACTGTATTTTTTTCCCTATCAGAGTGGCTTTTTTCTAAGAATTTTGCCAGGGACAACTCTCTTGTTGCCGTGGGTTCTTTTACGTGCGCTGAAAATTTTGTGTAACACACGGGACCTCGGTTTATCGTCTCATCCGAAAGACTAGCGCCCAGACCACCACTCATGGTCTAATGGATGGGGAAAAATTTCGGCCCAAACGGGGATACGAACCACCGTACACACCCGACCCGGACTTTTCGCATTCTAGACAGGCGCGTTACCTCTAGACCACCGATCCAAGCATGGTTCTGCTTTGAAAAGTTACATGGCAACATTCTGCGCTCAACGACCTGTAATCTCCCTTCATGGAGGCATAAAATTGTCTGAAGTCAGAGTATGGCTATGGGGGACAAGCCTAGTAGTGGTTAGAGCATTGCACTCATGATCTGATGAATGAACCACTAGAGAGGCGTCCGTTTTAGGGGATTTTACCCTGGAGTTAACATCAGTACCGACTCCACTCTCCTAAAATTCCTTTGAAGGAGATTATAAACTGAGGCCCTGTGTGTGAATGTATGCAGAACATCTTGTACACATGTTAAAAACCCATTCTGCTTTTCAGAAGAGTAGACAATTTTGTGCTGGTTGGAATGGATGACCCAAAAAACAAAATTTTTTTTTTTTTTTATTGCATGCACACTGGTGGTGTCGTGTTTAAACACAATCCCCGAACTAGAATGCTGCTACCTTAATGGCAAGTGAAAACAGTCGCATCATGCAGAATAAACCAAAACCTCACCTTTGCCGATACTTGGAGTTCTGAAGTATTCAGTGCTACCAGGGCTAAACAAACTGACCTATTCCCGAAGTTGGAATACAGGTACCTTTAAGGTGGGTAAGAACGGGCGCAGAACTCTAGCTGAAAAACAAAAAAACTCCAAACCAAAAAAAACCCAAACTGACCTTATCCAATGAAGAGGAAGACATCAAGCGATATGGTGACGGCATCAAATGGCTCGAACAAGGATCCGCCGGCTGCTCGTCACCCCTTTGGACTTGGGAGCCGTCGTCGTCGTCGTCGTCATAATCCTGGGACAAATCGTCATCTTCCCTAGCTGGGGGAATCAACTGCACAGGAAAACTCTGTCCCCCTTGCGGGGGAAACCTGGGAGAACACACAAACATAACGATACAGGGCACGTAACTCAAACTTGCACATAGCATGAATGTTTCAGGGCCCATGATTCAAACCCGCCTATCCCCAAAGTCGGAATGCGGCTACCTTCATGGTGGGCAAAAACAGTTGCGTACGCAAAATCTCACCATTGGTGAACCTTAGAGCTCTAGCCAAAGAATGGGAAAAAACTGAAACAAAACTAAAAAACCTGACCCAGTCTATCCCTCAACTTGCTCTACTTTTCTATTCTGAAAATGCCAATTTTCAGAAGTTAGGACTTTTACCATCAGCAGCATGACCTTTTTGTTTGTTTGGAGGAAAGGGGTGGAGGAGTTGTTGTTGTTTTTGTTGTTGTTGCTCATTTTGCTTTTTCGTTCCTTGGTTTGAGCTCTGAAGCTCACCAATGGAGAGGTTTTGTGTATGTGATTGTCACATTCAGACTTCAGTGATCTTCTTGTTTAAGATATGCACACTGTCTGCATAAGAGAGTAGCCCACTCTGTCCCAGTTTATATCAGATTTTTATTCTGGCAAAAGCAAGGAGTTCACTCACCTGTTGTGTCTATGCAGAAGTAACAGCTGTTGCTGGGTGTCCCCCAGCTTAACATTATGGGGATCACCCAAAATATACGCTCCAGATGAGAAGTTTGAGCCTATGGCTGTTTCCAAGTACCTCACCTGGCAGTGCTATAGCTGCTTGGTTAAGACGGTTTGACTTTGATCCTGCGTGTCCATGAAGTGGTGGGTTCGAATCTCGGCATCGCTGTCTGCTGAATTAAGGGCAGGGGTGCTGTTCATACTGACAGGCCCTGGCCATCCCTACGGGAGAAACAGACTGACCGGTAGGTAGGCAGGCCAAACTTGGTGTTTCCAATGTCAAGAGCTGGTGTCATTTGACCAGTAGCAGCTGTTGGCTCAGAGACTGCAGCGTTTGTCTCTCAGTTTGTTCCTAAGTCTTTCTCTCTGTATAGACATCTTTTTCTTCTGCAGTCTTTTTCATAGGGAAAGGTGCCCAGTCTTTTCCTGTGCTTGTAATCCTGCAGCAGGTCTGCCTACTGGCCTCAGCTGACACATTCCCACTTCAGAAGAGCTCATGAGAAAATTCACACGAAAAATGCCAGAAAACAGTGGTAAGATTTTCCTGAAATATGGCAGAACAGGCTGGAAGGGCAAAAAATAAGCAAGAGAGGACAGCAGGGTAGGGAATAAGGCAGAAACAAAGAGAGTGATAGAATAGGGGACATTTCTAGCACATAAATTCCTAAGATCCGTTGACACCATTAGGACAATGTCAGTTGAGAGTACTGATGAAAAGGCTTTCCTATTTAATTGTGGTTTTTGGTTATTTGACTTAAGACTGTAGACTTTCTATTGGTTATCCATGATTAGCTGGACATAAGACTGATGAAAGGAGTTTACTTTTCTTGAATTCAGCTAGACGACAATGTAGACTATTTGCTTTGTATGCCTTTCATGAATTATGCACCTGGTTAAATATGGATAGAATAGTTACCTGAATTTCATGTTTGTTTCAGGTGTGTGTTGTTGGTAATGGAAACAATAAATTGTGTCACCATAACACCCCTGTGTGGTGTCACATCATTCCTCCGAGGCGAGTGTCACCAGAGTCCTAACATCCCTTATCCCCCCACAAACCTCCCTCCAACACGTTACTTAAATTTTTACATTAACTTGCGTCATGTACATTTCCATTCTATTCTCTTTTTGTGTGTGAAGAGTTAACATTTAAAAAAAAAAATCACACCATATCAGCTTTGTTTCAACATCATCATCAACCATGACACCCAGTGGTGTGTAGGGCAGCAACAAAGCGCCTCCACTCCTGCCTATCCTGGGCCAACCTAGTCACTGATCCCCAGGAGCGCTGCATGGCCTTCATCTCACTTTCTACAGTCCTTCTCAGCTTCCTCTTGGCTTTGGCCATCAGCATTCATACAGTCTCACTGGACCCGGGAGGTCCTTCGCACGCTAAAGTATAAATTTTCTCTGTTGCTGTTTCCGTAACTTCTCTTTTTTTACGGGACAGGGTTGTTAGCCCTGTGCCCGACCCCCAACCTGGAGGAAGGGTTCCACCTTAGTCGCCTCTTACGACATGCCTGGTTGGAGGGCAGGGATCCTATTCTAGCGATGCTCGCTTTGCAAGCATACCCTGGGAGTCCCCTGGGGGAAGTTTCAACAACAACAACAAAAGTGACATTAAAAAACCAAAAAGTCAAACACTCAACGACTGCCTTCCTACCATAGAGGCTCTGGATTCGCCTGGCATCGTCTCTGGGCAGCACAAACTTGCCGGAAAACCCCTGGAACCACGGGTACATCAGAGCTCCGGGCTCCGCACTGTGAGCAAGCCCCAACGCGTGGCCAAACTCGTGAGCAGCAACCATGAAGAGATCCACCCCTACAACAGAAGGCCAAGGCTCAGGACTGAAGACTGCTTTAATTTCGCAGTTGAGGAATTATGAGTGGCATTTCATAATTACACAACATGCATCACCAAACAATATACATTAAACAGTCAATTGATGATTCTTAAAAGTTGACAGCACTTGATGTCAAACACACACACTCACAGATTGAGGTAGCAATAGCAATATTACAATTTAAGCAAGCCTCATAAAATATTTGATTAGCACCAGCAAATCCATACATACAATAGTAACATTAGTATCAGCATAAGGAAGTTTACATAAAAATGGAAAGCACAACAGAATGTTTTGATAAAATCATTCATCACTCTTTTTCCTCATCACACCACACATTTATCTAATACACTGACTGAAAGTGTCTTTAAACCAATTGATCAATCCAAGGCAAGTAAGTATATTTGCCTTTTACACATTACTGAAGGTACAACAAATCCCAATACTTGATTATCTAAAAAAAACCAAAACACACACAGAGAGAAATTCAGGTACACAACCCATTAACCTTCTGGCTTTGACTTGCAGAATGAACACACACACTTGAAAAGAAAACACAAAACCACACAAACAATAACACACACACAAACACACACAGAGAAACACACACAGAGAAAGACCAAAAGCCAAAAACACACACAAAAAAGACAGAAGAAAAGAAAGAAAAAAAAGAGAAAGGTAGACAGAAAAAAAGAAAGGTAACAAAAGTACAAAGTTAACAGCCATTAAAAAACCACGTACCATCTGAAGAATTGGTCATCCAGAATTCATCCTCATCGAAGTGCGTATCTCCTCCTTTCCCAGCTCCCGGGAAAAATGCATGTGCCAGAATCATTCCTAGTTAACAAAAAGGTATAAATCAAACATAAACAAACAACAACAAATCACACACTCCATCTCCACAAACAAACAACAAACCAAGACAAAAAAGACCCCAAACAACGAAATCTTCCAAAGCGAGTATGCAGAATTGGCTCATTGGAGTCGAGTCATAATTCTGCCTACATCAATCCTGATGTGATAAAGTGACGAGCCAAAGGCCTAGACATGGTGTTTCAGATTTTAAAAAGAAACCCAACAAAAAAAGCAAACAGCACTAAAATACAAAAATAAAAAACCCCATCTACTCATGAAATGATCATGACATAATCCTGCTCTGAACAAGACTTTAGGGTATTGACAATTGGCATGTAATGGGTTGCAACTGTATTGCTTTCTCATCTGTGCTTTGCAACTCGTGTGTGTGTGTTTGTGTGTGTGTGTGCACATGTGTGTATGAAAGTGCACTGATGATAATTCCAGAGGAAAAATCCTCTTGAACGAGAATCAAGCCCAGGTCAGCAGATCATGAATACATCACCCTAACCACCAGGCTGTCCCATCCCACACATGTACATATGTATATGTGCTCACTTGCTGAGCGCCATGACCAGTGTTGTTTCTGTATGTTTCCTAACAGCGGCAGAGTGACCCCTGGATACATCTTGACAACCTTGCTTGCAAATTGGTAAATCACATGGGTCTTTGTGAGCAGGGTCTGGCCCCTAGCTTTCAGGACGTGACTCCATGCATGAGAACTTCTTCCTGAAGTTGGGATGTGGCTACCTTAGTTCATGGTGGGAAAACCGGCACATAATTATGCAAAAGCATGCCAGCAGTGAACCTAGGAACTCTACACAAGGGGGAGAGGAGGAGACCCAAAAAACCCCCCAGATCAGTACACAGCCTTGCTTTCTCAGTATGGAAGCCAGAATCTCCCAAAAATTGCAACAATGCACACACACGCACGCACACACACACACACACACAGGATAGCGTGTTGGTTAAAACATTGCACTCGTGATTCGATGACCAGCCTGGATTCAAGCACAGTTTCCAGACACTACTGAGATGCCCATTCGAGGGGATTTTTCCCCTGGAGTTTATGTCAGTGCCGACTCCACTCCCCCAAAAGTCCTTCGGATGAGACTATAAACCGAGGTCCTGTATGCAAATGCGCGCACATCATCTTGCACACATGTTAACAACCTGTTCTGCCTTTTGGAAGAGTAGGCCATTTGTGCCGATGGGAATGGGTGACAAAATTCACAAAATCACATACACACAGAGACAGGACGTAAAAAAACCCACACAAGTGCTTACTCCATTATCCTCAAAATAAAAAGAAGAATAAAATAAAACAAATAATTGAAAACTAAAAGACTCATTCGTTATCTTCGAAACAAAAGAATTAATTACCACCCCCGCACCCTACTCCCCAAAAAAGACAGGTACCTTTTCCGTCAAAGGGGTAGCCATCCTGGTGGTATCGGGAGGCAAACTGTATCATGATGTCGGCTTTGCCGTACATGACCTCGATGAACTGCAGCTGAGTGGCGTTGCTCCACAGCGTAAAGGCATCCCGGATTATGTCCCTTACCACGTGCAGTGGCTGGATGTCTGGAGTGTAGTTCAGAATTCTGCAACAGGCCAGTTTTCAACTTTATTCATAGGTAAAGAATTGTCTTGTATTCATCATATTGTATTGCATAGTATTTTTTTGTATTGTATCCAAGGGGATATTTTCTCCTGGAGTTAACATCACTGCAGACTCCACTCTCCCCAAAGTCCTTTGGATGAGACTTTAAACTGAGGTCTCGTGTGCGAACGCACGCAGAACATCTTACGCACACGTTAAATCCTGTTCTGCTTTTCAGAAGAGTAGGCCATTGTGTGCCGGTGGGAACAGATGTAAAAAAAGCACATAAGTGCTTATTCCATATCCTCGATATAAAAGAATAAAATAATAAATAAGCAAAATATTGCATTAAATAACACACTGACATTATCAGTGAAATTCTGGCTGCTCTCTTCAGGGAGAGCAGAGCGTGTTGTCACTAAAGCCGTGCCACTCTTGTTTTCCTTCTTTTCCTGTCTGTATACACGTGTACTTGTTTCCCTATCACTCAGAGTGGCTTTCTTTCTACAGAATGTTACCAGGGACAACTATTTGCTGTAGCTTTTATTTAACGTATGCTGCCTGCATGTAGCACACAGGACCCTGGTTTATTGTTTCATCCAAAAGACTAGTGCCCACACCACAACCCAAGGTCTAGTGGACAGGGGAACAGTTTGGGCTAAAACAGGGATTGCATAGGTCTGCACTTCATCTTCTAGGCAGGTGTGTTACCTTTCTGTAAAAAAAAAAAATTGTTTGCTGCCTCATCTTCTGTGAAAGTTTCCTGTTCTGCTCTCTCCTGTCCATGCCACTCATTTCAATCTCTCTTCCCCAGCCTACCCTCCAACAACTTTCTTCCACGAATCACAAACCCCAAACTTTGACACAAACTCACTACAGACACAGAAATGTAAGGAGAAACCAAAATTTGAGGTCACCATGAGACTAGAGCAACTGGAGCCAAGGGTCACAGACAAATTTTCTATGCATCCATAATGATGAGGATGTTGTAATGATGCTGCTAAGAATCAGCATGTGCTTTGACACTACTTGATTGGGCTGTGCTCTACAGATGCTTCCTATCATATTATTTCCCGGTGTCAACTGGGCGTGAAAGATACAGACACTTGCAGTGTTGGTCGGGTAATTTGAGCAACACTCAAAATTGCATCCTTAAGAGTGACATATAAAATAGGCTCTACATGCAGTGCAAACAGAATGAAAAATGTGTTACTGTTACCAATGTTAATTAACAAAGACCAATATGGCCTCTGTGGTCAGCAGGGCTATCAACAACAGGACTGGATTGGATTGGATTTGAACAAAGACTAAACAGAATTTGAACTAGATAGATATAATTTATATAGGAGATAACTATACAAAAAAAGATGACTTAATACATTATTTAGTGATACAAATTTGCATGGCTTACTGGTTTCAATAGACACTGAGAAGGCATTTGACTCAGTAGACTGGGTATCTATTATGCAAAATGCTCTAAAATGTTTTGGTTTGGGCAGGGTTTGCAAAAGTGGGTGTCTGCCTTTTGTTTATAAAACCATAAAATTGTATGCTACTGTCAATGGAAAAGTATCTTCAGGGTTCTATATTGAAAGGGGATGCTGTCATGGAGACCATGCCTAATAAGTAAAGGGGAGGTTCTGGGTTTGATTCCTAGCCTCGCTCTTTCTTCCCTGACTGGGAAAATCATCTGAATGTCACTATGAAGACAAGCACAAAATATTGTGGGTTAGGTTTATGATTATAGAAAAGAATAAGAATGTGCAGTGTAAAGAAATAGATTATCCATATCATGCACAAAGGCAGCCAGGCAGATTAGAGTGCCATCAATTTATACTGTGATTGTAGTTTCTGGACTGTTCTCCCCACTTCCACTTTTTGGATTCTTACCAGTTTGGCCACATAAAGGACTAGCACTGGTGACTCTTCATTGCTGATCAGGACAAACTGTTTTCTTTCATCTCCAGTGTTGTGATACAGCCTGTGCAAACAGTCTTCCATGTTGATGAATTTAAGTTTAGGTAAAAAAAACCCCTCAGGGGTAAATCCAAAATTGCTCCAAATGTAGGTCCATTAAAAATGTCTAAAGTTTGCCACTGAGTTTGCCCATTTTAAACTTGCTTTCTTTGCTGAAAAGTGCCATGACGACATTTCCGCTAAGATGGGAGATAACTCTAACAGATTGAGGCCAACTCCACTCTTAGGCAAACGTGGGTTGTTTTTTAAATATTTTTTTAAAGTGTTATTATTTACAATGATCTCTTTATTTTTTAAAACTTCATTTTGGGGGGTTATTTTATGGCTAGCTGCTTTCAAAGTTGTTGGTTGTAACTTTGGGGGATTCCTGTGCTGGCTGTACCCGTTTTAACTTTAGTAATGTCCTTTTCACTGCACTTGATCTTTTCTCCTTATTCCTATCTCTGAGTCTGTAAGATCTATGGTCAGCTGCAACAAAACAATGGGGCCTACTAGACATCATTTTCACCTAAAACAGCCTGATACCATTTGTTACTCACACTAGCTCTATCTTCTTCTGTTACACTTGAGAATAACTCATCCAAAAATTTAGATCTATGGATCTACGGTGCTGGAATTTGGTCTTTACAGAGAGTGTGTCTGGGTAGAGGAGCTAGGGGAAAGCAATCTTGTTTGCCTCTTCATCCCTAAAATAAAGCCAGGTCCGTTAAGAAGAATAAGGCTAGAAATATAGTGGCACGCACGTCTAGAAGTGCGCCGCGATAAAAGACGGACAAAGACGTGCCCTCCTCTTTATTTCCTATCGCAACGCATAGTGCCACGGCTAGACGCTCGGACGGAAATGGAAGTACGGACAGACCACACTTCTTCAGGCTGGAAGGATGGGCCCGCCTTGCTATCGAAGCGTTCCGTTCATGCCCGCCGGGAGGAGAGGGGGGAGGGAGGAGACAGTGCACAGCAAGCCAGTCTGCCTTATCACCTTTGCATCTTGTTTATAAATCTGTATTGATGTGTGTGCGTGCGTGTGTGTAGATTTTGTGTGTTTGTGTGCGTGGGTTTGCGTGTTTGTGCGTGTGTGCGCACGCATGTGTGTTAGTTTGTGTGTGTGTGTGTGTGTGTGTGAGTGAGTCGATGCACTCCAAATCTCCGAAAACGCTGTCTTTTCTGTCTTCTCCACCACCACCACCACAACAAAAGTCTCTGCCGCCTGATCAGCGCCATTTTTTTTTGGCAAAGACGTGGGGAGACGTGCGGACCAATATAATCACCCCTTCCGACCTCGCGGCTTATCCGTTCGCGGCGCACGGCTGTCGTACGGACCACTATATTTCTAGCCTAAGCCCTATCTAAATAAATGACACCAGAAAGACGAAAATGAGTTTGAGGAAAACATAAAACTTCAAATTATTCTCAATGAAACTTTTTTTTTTTTCAACTGAGAGTAATGGATCTGAAAGGACCAGGTTTCAACGTGTGGGCTTCGTTCATACACAGGACCTCGGTTTATAGTCTCATCCGAAAACACTTTTGGGGAGAGTGGAGTCAGTCAGTACTGATGTTAACTCCAGAGGAGACGTCAGTGACGTCAAGCCTGAGTGGGGAGATGGGAATAAGTAGCACGGGAAAGAAACCAAAGTGTTACAAGGGAACAAGCAGACGACAGACAATCCTTCGGCGTAAGGATTGCTAGCTCTTCGTGACTTGACTTCCCAGCACCTCCTGAAGAAGTCGTTAGGATTAAAAAAAAAAAATTATGATCCATCTATTTTATATATATAGAATTTTTTTTTGGGGGGGAGGGGGGTGGTGGTCCTCGGCTCACCAGTGGTGAGATTTTGCGTATGCGACCGTCCCCCCCCCCCCCCCTTACCATTTAGGCAGCGCATTTCGACTTCGGGAATGTTGGGAAAATAAAAACTTCTACTTTCTTTTACTCAGGAAGTGTGTGTGTGTGTGTGTGTGTGTGTGTAGATCTTTACATTAAGTCCAGTGTACGGGTCACTGCTGATTGTCATGGCAAAACAATTAATGTCAGCTTTCTTTTGTTCTGATTTCTCGCTTTCCGATGTTGATAATAAAAATGATGACGATGATGGTGGCGGTAGTGATGATAATGGTAGTGGCGGTGATGATAATGATGATGGTGGTGATGATGGTGGTGTCAGCCTGCTTGATGATGGCAATGACGCACCGGGTAGGATAGCTTCATTGACAAAAGAAATCTTGCCCGTAAGTTAAGGTAAGACAGCCCAGCTTTGGCACACACGTATGTCCGTGCACGCAGCACGCACACACACACACACGCACGCACGCACACACAAGCGCACGTATGTGGATGGGAGAGAATGGGTATTACTGTTGGCAATATTGTCGTTGCTAACGGCTATGCACGCCCAGTGTGTATAGGTACTTTTCATTGTATTATCATTTTTTGAAGAAAAGAAAAAAATCGTTAATGTATGAATGTGAATGAATGAGTGATATCATAATGAAACGTAACACACCTTGTATGTTTACTTGTTTGTTTATGTGCTATTTCATTTCATCTTTATTTCAGTGTGTGTGTGTGTGTGTGTGTGTGTGTGTGCGTGCGTGCGTGCGTGCGTGCGCGCGCGCGTGCCGCATTTCTGCTTTAATAATAATAATAAATGGAATTTATATAGCGCTATATCTTATATTTTAACAGATTCAAATGTACACACACACACACACTCACACACACTCACACACACACACACACACACACACACACACACACACACACACACACACACACACACAGGTTATACATTTCAGCAGGGTGGTGGAATTTTGGCTGTTAAAGGCAGGGACAGATAATATGAGATGAAACAGGAGGGAAAAATCTTAGGTTTGAAATAGGTATGTTTTGAGGCTGGATTTAAAGCTGTTGTAAGTAGGCTTTTCACGAAGGGAGAGAGGGAGGTCATTCCAGATTGATGGACCAGAAATAGAGAAAGAGCGACGGCCAACAGTGGATTGGTTGAATCTAGAATTCATAAGCCCAGGGTATCTGCAGCAGAGCGGAGGGAACGAGGAGTGTACAGGTGAAGACATTCACAGAGATAGGAGGGTGCTGTTTTGTGTAGGCATTTGTAACAGAGGGTACTGATCTTGTACTTTACTCTCTGTGGCACAGGCAACCAGTGGAGAGATTGCAGGGAAGGAGTAATATGCTAAGATTTTTTTTCTTTTTGAGGACTAATCGAGCTGCAGAGTTTTGTATGCGTTGAAGGGAGTGGATAGATGATGCTGGCAGACCAGCCAAAAGAAAATGACAATAGTCCAAACGTGAAAGAATAAGAGATGTGACAAGTTTGGATGTTGCATCAGTGGACAGGTACTTTCGGACTGCACTTATACGCCGTAATTGATAGTAGCAGGACTGGCTGGTCTGGGTGATGAATTTTTGCATAGTGTGTTGTCGAGAACACCACCTAGATACTTGACAGCAGTGGATAGCGGAACTGACGTATTGCCAAATTCTATTGAATCTGTTGTGATGGAAGAAAGTTTGCGTTTGGTCCCTACAATCATGGCTTCGGTTTTATCTGCATTTAGCTGTAATTTGTTTAGTATCATCCAGTTTTGAATGCCTTGAAGGCACAGTGACATATCTGTCAAGAGAGAAGGCAGATTTTCAGGAGTATCACTGCTTTGAATCTGAGAGTCATCAGCGTAGAAATGATGGTTGATCTGGTGACGGTTTATTATATAATTATGAGAGTGGAACTGGGTAGAGAGTGAACAGAACAGGGCCAAGAACGGATCCCTGTGGGACTCCACATTCCAGTTTGGCAGGAATTGATTGAATCTTGTTTACTGTGACTGTCTGAAATCGGTCAGTGAGGTATGAACTAAACCAGGTAAGGGCTGCACCTTTGATATCAAACGTTTTTTGGAGACGGGAGAGGATAGAGTGATCTACAGTGATCAGTCTTAAAAAAAATAAATCTCAGATGGCTTGATAAAAATTTAAAAAAGTACCTGCATTGCTCATTCAGTGTACCATCTGCAAATAAAAGTTTCACTTTGACTTTGACACAAGCGCGCGCGCGCGCATACACACAAACACAGACACACACGTGGCACATTTACATGCTCAATAAAGTTTACGAGTAAACTCGTTACTCATTAAGACCTTTACAGAAAAGATACGGAAGCATTAAACCGAATGACAATGGAAGAAATTGTGAAATAACGCAGTAACGCATTCAAACATATTTCAAAAACAACAGCGCGACGCATTTTTTTCTTTATCACACAGACAACAATGAGTTGCTGTCTGAGTGTTTGAGGAAGAGGATTTTTGAAAAAGAAAAAAACTTCGAGCCTGGCGATGTCCGTGTGTGTGTGTGTGTGTTTGTGTGTGTGTGTGTGTGTGTGTGTGTGTGTGTGTGGTGTGTGTGCGTGCGTGCGTGCGTGTGTGTGTGTTTGTGCGTGCGTGCGTGCGCGGCGCCAAAGATTGTATTGTATTGTATTATATCATTATGCTACTTTCAATCACGGCAGATTTCTCTGTGTAAAATTTTGATATTCTTTTAGTTTTTTATTTTATTCTTTTATATCGAAGGTAATGGAATAAGCACTTGTGTGCTTTTTTTTTACATCCAGTCCCCGTGTGTATGCGGTTTTGTAAATTCTGTCATCTTTTCCCACCGGCACACAATGGCCTACTGTTACAAAAAAGCGGAACAGGATTTAATGTGTGCGCAAGATGTTCTGCGTGCGTTCGCACACGGGGCCTCGGTTTATAGTCTCATCCGGACTTTTGGGGAGAGTGGAGTCTGCACTGATGTTAACTCCAGGGGGAAAAATCCCCTTGAACGGGAATTGAACCCGGTTCGTCAGATTGCGAGCGCAATGTTCTAACTCTTCCCAGGGAGAGCGCATCGCCACAAGACCAGCGCCACTTATCTTTAAAATAATTATGTCTGCATAATTATGTATTTGTTTCCCTACGAGAGCGGCTTTTCCTCTTATAGAATGTTGCCAGAGACAACCCTCTTGTTGCTGCAGGTTCTTTTACATGCTCCTAATGTGTGTTGCGCACAGGACCTCAGTTTAACGTCTCATCCGCAAGACTAGCACTCAGACTATCACTATATCTATATCACAACATCACTATATCTAGAGGATGGAGGAAAAGTTCAGTAACAAACGGGAATCGAACCCCCACTCTGGCTTTCTGGCATTACCTATTGACCCCGACCCTCCAGCTTTGCTTTCACCCCAGTAAAGACCCGAAATCTAAATGAACAGAAAACGTTACAAAGTCTAAGTCTGACACATCAATAGCACATAGAAAACAAACAAAGAAGAGGAGGAGAAACAACAAGAAAATGAAAGAAGGAAGAGGAGTAGGAAGAGAGGGTGCAGGAGAAAAAGAAGGGGGAAGACAAACAGACAGACAGACAGACAGAGAGAGAGAGGGGGGGGGGGGGGGAGGGGAGGGGGAGAGAGAGAGAGAGAGAGAGAGAGAGAGAGAGAGAGAGAGAGAGAGAGAGAGAGAGAGAGAGAGATTCTTTTATTCGAGGATAATGAATAAACATCCATGTGCTTTTTTACATCCTGTCCCACAGAAGAGAGAGAGAGAGAGAGAGGAGAGAGAGAGAGAGAGAGAGAGAGAGAGAGAGAGAGAGATGAGAGAGGAGAGAGAGAGAGGGGGAAGGAAGGAGGGGGAGAGAGAGAGGGAGGAGAGAGATGGAGGAGGGAGGACAGATTTATTATTTATTCTTTTAATCGAGGATAATGGAATAAGCACTCATGTGCTTATTACATCCAGTCCCCGTGTGTATGCGGTTTTGAAATTTTGTCATCTGTTTCCACCGGCACAATGCCTACTCTTCCGAAAAGCAGAACAGGATTTAACATGTGTGGCAAGATTTCTGCATGCGTTCGAACACAGGGCCTCGGTTTATAGTTCATCCTAAGGACTTGACAGAGAGAAAGAGAGAGAGAGAGAGACAGAGAGAGAGGGAGAGAGAGAGAGAGAGAGAGAGAGAGAGAGAGAGAGAGAGGAGAGGGACGGAGGAGGGGGGTTAGGAGGAGGAGAGAGGGGGGGGGGGGGGGGGGGGGAATGGAGAGAGACAGACAGACAGACAGAGCCACCGACCGACAGACACAGAGAGAGGGGTGGGGGGGGCAAGGGAGGGAGGGAGGGAGGGAGAGAAAGAGAGAGAGAGAGAGAGAGAGAGAGAGAGGAGAGAGAGAGAGAGAGAGAGAGAAGAGAAAAGAGAGAGAGAGAGAGAGCGAGCGACAGCCCACATAAGAGAGAGAGAGAGAAGGGCGAGAGAGAGAGGGAGGGAGAGGGAGAGAGAGAGGAGAGAGGGAGAGAGAGAGAGAGGGGGTGGTGGTTCAGAGGGGGATGGTGTGGCGCCAACACACGGGCCTTTCCAAACGCAGGGTTTAAGAGGAACTGTCAAATCCGCGCCATCATTCTCTGTCTGTGTGAAATGAAATAACTGCTACAGCATACGTTTAAAACGTTATCTGAGATCAGGGTTGTTAACGACATTCTGGCCAAGGAATTCTCTCCCTCAACCCTGTCTCTAACACACAGACACACACAGACACACACACACACACACACAGACACACACACAGAGTCGACACACTCATCATCATCGTTGTTGTTTCTGTGCTTTTTACCAGGACATTATTGCCGCTTGTTTTGTTACTAAAGTTACTTCCTGAGCAAATTGTGTAGGTAAGATATTTTTCACACACACACACACACACACACACCACGCACACACACACGCACACGCACACACACACACTACTTTCACATGGTCTTTTATCTTAAATGAATAACGGCCTCTTCCTTTTCCTGGAGTCCCCATCTCTTGATCTGCAATACATCCATTGTATGGCTGTTTTTATTTCCTTACATTGTTCAAACATTTTTTCTTTCCGTTTTTCGGCTAGAGCTCCCAGGTTCACCAATGGTGAAATTTGCGTATGCGACCCGTTTTTACCCACCAGGAAGGTAGCCGCATTCCGACTCAAGAGATGTATGCTAGGTATGTTTGTGTTTCCGTAACCCACCCAACGCCGACATGAAATCACGAGATCTTTAACGCGCATATCTGATCTTCTGCATGTGTATAATATAGGCTACACGAAGGGAATTAAGGCACTGGCAGGTCTGCGCTTGAAGTTAACCTGGGAGACGATTAAAAAATAAAATCCACCCCCTTTAATTCACCAGACGCCGCCGAGATTCGAACCCACGACTCCGTGGACCCGTGGGATTGAAGTCGAACGGTCTTAACCATTCGGCTACCGCGTGCGCCGTTTCAAGATTTTTGTTTGGTTGCTTTTTGTTTAGTTTAGGTTTGTATGTTTCTTTGTCTGGGTGACCCTTTGCGCGCCTTGGCTTCAGTAGAGTTCCTCCAGTTCACCCAGCTGTAAATGGGTACCTGCCCTCTTTAGGGTCAGGGAAGGTAAAGCAGCGAGGGAGAGGAGATGGGCGCCGCCCTTAGTATGCTAGCCGCTAGAGAAGCTGAGGTCTCTGACGCCTCGCTACCCTACGACCTTACAGGTTATGGAACACTTTACACACACACTTTTGTCTGTTTGGGGTTTTGTTGTTGTTGTTGTTGTTGAATGCTTTGTCTTTTCTCTTTGTTTCGTGATCTTCAAGCCAGTACGGTATGAGTAGATATGTACCCCAGCGTGACTCCCCAAAATACCCTCTTGAAAAAATAAATCTTTTCACCAACTGACAAAACACCCATTAACTCGGAGGCAAAAGAAAACAGACAACTGCAATCATTCTGCAAAGAAGAAGAAAAAAAGAAAAGAAAAGAAGAAAAAAGAAGAAAAAAAAAAAGAAGGAAGAGGGGGAGAAAAGAACGGTGAATTGAAAAGAAAAGAAGAAAAAAGAAGAAACCAAAAAAATAGAAGGAGAAAAAAATGAGTGAAAAAGAAAAAGAAGAAGACAAAAAAGACGTGTCATGTCAAATTTTTGGTATCTTTCGCTGTAAAAAATTTTTCTTTTTTTTTCCCATTCTCTCTTTTAGATTTTAAGACAGGACCTGGGATGAAGGGCAGCAACCGTGGGTTGCTCTATCACCATGTTTAAACAGCGCTTCTTGGCCACGGGGGAAAGGGGTCAAGCCAGACTTTTTTTTTTTCCTATCTGCATTAATGCAGTAGGTTTTTTTTTTTGGGGACGAGGTTTTTTTCTTCTCCTTTCCTTTTTTAAGGTTTCATCATGAAATAAATAACTTATTCAAATTCTTTTTGGGCTGTTTGTTGTCGTTGTTTTTAAATTGGGGGCGGGATAGCCTAGTGGTTAAACTTGCGCTCCAATCTGACCCCCGGGGTTTGTTTCCCGTTAAAGGGAATTTTTTTCCCCTGGAGTTAACTCACTGCAGACTCCACTCTCCCCAAAAGCCTTGGGTTGAACATAAACCGAGTCCGGTTGCGAACGCAGCAAACACTTGCGCACATGTGAAATCCTGTTCCGTTTTTGGGAAAGATAGCCTTTGTGGCCGGTGGGAACAGATGACAGAATTTACAAAACCGCATACACACGGGGACTGGATGTAAAAATGCACACAAGTGCTTATTCCATTATCCTCGATATAAAAGAATAAAAAAAAATAATAAATAAACAGATGACAGGATAACAATGATCAACATGTAATCGGACATCACTGGTTTGAACGAAACTGTCTTTCTACATCTGTTGACCAACACGCAACGCTCTAATCACAAGTCTATCCCGCTCCCAGCCTCTTGTCTGACTTGACACACAGGAGTTTGGTTGGCCTAGTAACAATTACCTCCACAGTGGCTTTATTTTTTTATTTGCTTTTGTTTTTTTTTTTTTTTCTGCTGTTGTTGTGGTATATTTGCCTTAAACAGGTTTACTTCAGCGGGGGGATTGTAACTAAGGACAAACAAAAAACAGGTAAAGCAAGACGTTTAAAAGGGATGAAAATTTTTCAAGCTGAAAGCTTTATGTAAATGACGACCTGAAACGAAGACATCTCTACGGCGCGGGGCGAGGTGGGACGTCATCCCTTGACGTCTAAAAGACGACGGGCGACGTACATTGACGACGTCCCAGTCCTCATTCGCAGGTTGTGATGGGGAAACACCCCCCACAACCGCGTGAAAGGTCCGACACTCCCGACAGTCGATCGAACCCTGCAGGGTGGACGGTTTTTGGCCGTCCCTTTGTCGCGATGAACCGCAGCGCGTCCAAGACAAATGTTTCTGAATATGACAAGGCAGACTGAGATTCCGGGCAACACACAGAACCACACAGACAACCTGATGCCGCAGGGCGAACCCAAATGCAGAAGAAAAAAGGGGACCACCAACACCCACATTTCCTTGCTTTTCACAGGCTAAACCGAACTTCTACAAAAAAGCAAAAATGAACAGAGTTAAAGACCTGGGAGTCTGCGAAAAGTTACTGGGGAGATCGTAAGAAAAAAAAATCCTACCCTAACGCTGCCGAATTTGAAAAAGGGACCCAAACAGGACAACGTCAGACTGGAAAAGGGCAACGTCATGACTGTGAACAGGACAACGCAAAGACTGTGAACAGGGCAAAGCATGACATGAACAGGACAAACACTCATTACAAATTCTTGCTGAAAGCATGATTTCCAAACAGAAAAAAAACATAATAAATCCAACGTGAACAATCCGTAACTACTGTGCGCCCAAAAAGAAAACGAAAAAACAACAACACCACTGTTTTTCCCTACCCCAAAGACACACTTTCCGCCCTCCAACCCAGATACCAGTGGTTAGGCGTCCAGCCGCAAACTGACGGCCCCGGGTTCCCAGCCACCCGAGACCCCCGTTTCAAAGTGACTTTTCCCTTAAGTTAACATCATGCCGACTCCCTCCGTGAAAATCCCCTGATGAACTTTAAACCGAGACCTTTTTGGAGCAAAATGCATTTAGAGCATCTTGTGCACAAAAGTAAAACCCTTTCCCCAGCCTTTCCGGAAAAAATAGGTCATTAAAAACTTTGGGGAAAAGATGGCAACATTTACAAAACCGCATGCACCGGGGCCTGGACGTAGAAACGTACCTAAACTAATCCCATTACCTGGAATAAAAGAATAACAAATAAAAACCCTGCCTTTTGTGGTCGGTTTTGGTTTAAACACAAAATAAAACCGAGCAAAAACTCCCCACCCTTATCTCTACCCCCCCCCCCCCCCCCAAAAAAAAAAAGACAAAAAAAAAAAAAAAAAAAAAAAAACGGCAAAACCAAAAACCCCGCAAAAAACCCCCCCAAACCCCCCAAAAAAAAAAACAAAAACAAAAAACCAAAACCCAAAAAAACAAAACCCCAAAAACCCCCAAAAAAAAAAAAAACATTAAAAAACCCAAAAAAAACCCCAAAAAAACCCTGGGGGCTACACCATTCTTTAAAACTACCCCCCCCAACCCCCCCCCATAACTAAAAAAAAAACCAACAAAAAAAAAAAACCTAAAAAAACCCCCCAAAAAATTTTTCCCAAACCCCCCCCCTACCCCAAAAAAAAAAACAAAAAGAAAAAAAAAAACACAGCACAAAAAACACACACACACCAACCCCAAACCCAAAAACCACACCAAACCCAACATCCCCCACCACCAACTTTCTGACCCCAAACAAAACCCCAACCTCAAAATTTTTGCCTAACTTTTTCCAACCAAAAATAAACTACCCTCAACCCCTTTTGGACCTGGCAAAACCCCCCCCAACAAACCCCAAAAAAACTTCTCCATCCGATTGGATTTTCCCGCCAAAATCCCCAAAAAAAACCGGCAACAAACTTTGCCCACTTATTCAAAACCCTGGGAAACAATCCCATACCAAAACCAACCTCTTTTTAGCACACAACTCCCCTTTTGCGCCTTATCTTTCCAAATTTAACATTTGTTTTTCCCCCGTTTTATAGTATCACCCTGAACTTCAAACACAAAAAAACTTTATCAAATACAAATGATGCCCGGCTTTAAAAAAGCTTTGTTAATCAAATTTTAAAAACTTTTTGGAGGGGTAAAAGCCTAACATTTTGCTTTTAAAAAACTTCTTATTTTAAAAAATAACTCAAAATTGGATTTTTTCCCACTTTCAAACTAAAAAAAATAAATAATAAAACGAATGTTAAGTTTTTCTGGGTAGTCTGTCTTGTCTATCTATTATCATAGTTACCAGTTTCATAACCATTATAATATCCATTATCAGTTTTTGAATGATTATCATAATCATTATCCTGTGTGTGTGTGTGTGTGTTGTGTGAGCACACAAATACACGTAAGCGAATTTTTTGCATGATTGCAAATGTGTGAGTATGCATAAGTGCCTGCCAAGAGTGCAGTGCTTGCGTCCCTGTCTGTCTGTGTCTGTCTGTCTGTCTCTCATTCAAGAACCTCATGTAACAGATTTTTAACAACTCTTTGTAATTGTCTCAACTGCTATTACTACACTCTTTTTTCTTTAAATTGAAACTACCCCCACCCCCCCACCACCACCACACATACACACACTCTCTCTGTCTCTCTCTTTCCTGTTGACGGATGCGAAACCGGAAACACAGCATAACCACGTGATGTGAGCTTCAAAATGGCGGCTGATGACGATGGAACAGGGAATGGTATCTATGCTAAAACAAAAGCAGGGCGTAGGAAGCGAAAGCTTGTTGAGGTTTACGTCCTTCCCGCTTGAAAACTTCTCGGAACAACTTTTCAGTGATAGTCGTCGCTGAGTTCCCTCCCTCTTTTTTTCAGGAGGGCTTACTGGTGTAAAGTAGTAGCCACTAGCTTATCCACTTAGCCAGCTACCAATAAACAATACCATCTCTCTCTCTGTCTCTTCTCTCTGTGTGTCTCCCTCTCTCTCTTCTCTCTCTGTCTCTGTGTCTCCCCTCTCTCTCTCTGTCTCTTCTCTCTCTGTCTCTGTGTCTCCCCCCTCTCTCTCTGTCTCTCCCTCTCTCTTATTTGGGCTACATTCATACTGTGGTGGTGTTGTTATTGTTCAATATAATCATGTATTGTGCCCAGTCCCCTTTCCCACTGTCCCCTTGTGAATGGCTTAACAGCTTAAATCACAAGAAACTATTGTCATTCTCTCTCTCCTCTCTCTCTCTCTCTCTCTCTCTCTCCCTCCTAAAGACACACACACACACACACACACACACACACTCTCCTCTAGTCTCTTCACCATCCTTCCACCTCTCCTCCACACACACACACACACACACACACACTCTCTCTCTCTCTCTCTCTCTATTGTCTTCTCTCAATCTCTCTCTCTCTCACTTTTCTCTCTCTCACACACACACACACACACATGGTCATTCTTACACATTCTTCCCTCTTTCCCCTATCCTCTAATATCAAAGAGTAAAAACGAGGAAATGAACAACACACACACACACACACACACTCCTCTCTCTCTCTCTCTCGCACGCACGCACACGGAGAGACACACACACACGGACAGACACACACACACACACACGCACGCACACAACCAACCAAGAGGGGAAAATTGCCATTCTGTAATCGAACTGTGCGTGCTCATGACTTCAACAGTGATTACAACAGTACCAGGACATAGATACTAGAAGAGAAATACACAATGACATAGTTCATTATCCATCTAGCATTATTTAATTTTAAAAAATTTTATTCTTTTATATCGAGGATAACGGAATAAGCACTTATGTGCTTTTTTACATCCAGCCCCCGTGTGTATACGGTTTTAGAGCTATGCAGATTAGGGGGAAAAGAACGAATTCTTTACATGTGGAGGAATTTACAATTTTAAAGGCCTTACTTCTTTCTCGAACACTTACATAGCAACTACTGTTGTCTGTCATATGAGCGAAAATGCGTTGCGCTGCTGTTAAGTGCCTGACGGGTCAGGCCCAGTATACCCGCCTTCGGCGTGGGAGAGAATTGTTCTCTTTAAAATCTTTCTAGAAAAGAGGCAGGAGAATGGACCAAGAAGGCAGAAAATAGACGAGAAGGAGGAGACAGGAAGAAAAGGAACAAGGCAGAAATAAAGAGAGGGATAGAAAAGAGGGCAATTCCTGGCAGAGAATTTACAGAAGGTGGGGATGCTGTTTATACTGTCAGGTCCCCGGCATCCTACAGAGGATAAAGGTCTTACTAAACTAAAGCTCTTACGATTAATCAATATCAATAGTGTCAACAATTCATACCTCATACACACATAATACAAGCACGCACGCACGCACACACAACCATAAAAAACAACGACAACAACAACACACACACAACCACAACACACACACAACTTCACACACACACATGTATGTATGTTAGTCCGTCGTTTTCGACGATGACCTCCAAAACAGCACAGGAGGCAGCTGCTGTTTCGCAAATTGGGCAGAAATTTGATTATAGTGGAGATACCTTGCCCACAGTACATCCCCACTCTCTCGGCCAAGTGGGCATAAGGACAGTCAGCGTTGGAGATGTTCTCCAAAGGCCAACCAGCCCCTAGGGCTGCAGCACATAAGGACTGTGCGAGTCAAACCTCCTAGTCAGAGAGTCATAGTCGATCACTAAAGACTAAGCTGTAAAGTGGAATTCCATGAGTGGGAAAGAAAACCACTGGTCATACAGCCTCTCACTTTGCTGTTGCCCCCAGCGTCAATGGTTTAAATCAAGAACTGTGATAAACTCCAGGCGCTGACACACACACTCACTCACCTGAAAGTCAGGTTTTTCTTGTGCCACTTGGAAGGCGAGGGGGCATAGCGCTTATGTCGCCGACGGCCGGAGATCCCCCTCCGCTCGCTGATTGGCCACTTGTTCTGACCTAGATCCGAACGACCTTGACCCGGGATGACCCCCATCAGAGAGTCCAGGTTGCCACAGCGACGCTTGGTCATCAACAGCTCCGTGCGCCGATCTATCTCACCTGCGAGAACGAACAACAGCAAGGATCATCAAATACAACTTCCCTGAAGTCGGAATACGGATACCTTCACCATTACTTCACCTATCCCGTAGTCTTGTGGAGGCTTCTCCACTTCCCTTGGTCCTCTGCTTTCTGCAGCAAATCGTTCCAACTCAAGGCTACCAGTCCACTCTCTGATGTTGTCTTCCCATCGTTTTCTCTGTCTGCTTCTTCGTCTCCCTCCTTGTACTGTTCCCTGTAGTAGGACAGTCATGGCCAGTCCAGATGTTCGTGTGACGTGCCCGTACCACTTTAGTTTGTTGTTTTTTCCCCACTGAAGTCAGGGATACCTTAATTAAAGGTGGGCAAATACGGTAGCATACGCAAGATCTCCCCATTGGTGAACCTTGAATTTCTTCTGAGAGACAGGATAGGGAGGGGGAAAGGGGGGTGGGGGCATTTTGGCTCAGGCCAAAAATTTGGCCAGCTACTGAAGCAAGCTAAAAGGTTAGTGGAGGAAGCTGGTTGCAAAAATCTTCGCTGGTGTTTCAAAGGATGACCAGACTACGGGATAGGTGAAGGTGAGGAAAGGTCAAAGTGTATGGGTGTTGTGTTCTGCCTTAATATTTAAAATGTTATGTTGTTGAGATGGTCTTTAGCCAGGGCAAGCTATCAGAGTAACAAATTGCATTCTCCTTTAAAGAACAACCCCCCAATCCACCCCCTTGAAGTGGTTCGGGCACGTCACACGAACATGTGGACTGGCCAAGACTGTCCTACAGGGAACAGTACAAGGAGGGAGACGAAGAGGCAGACAGAGAACAAAACGATGGGAAGACAACATCAGAGAGAGGACAGGCCTTGAATGGAACGACTTGCTATGGAAAGGTGAAAACTGCGAGGAGTGGAGGAAGCTGGCTGCAAAATCTTCAGTGGTGTCCCAACCACAAAGACGCCAGTTCGAGGGAAGTTTTCTCCTGCAGTTAACATCAGTACCGCCTCCATTATCCCCGAACATCTTTCGAATGACACTATAAACCGATTTCCTGTGTGGAAGCAGAACATCTCACGCACACGTTAAAACCCGTTCAGGCTTTTGGAAGAGTAGGCCATTGCATGCAGGTAGGAGAACAAACCATACCCCCCCAACCCCCCCCAAAAAAAAAACAACAACCAAAAACCCCACAACAACCAAAAACCCACAACAAAAAACAAAAACAAAAACCCAACAAACCCAAAGAAAACAAAAGCAAAACAACACCCCCCCCCCCCCCCCCCCACACAACAACACATACTTAGCATCTCCGAAGACGAATCGGATACCTTAATAATTAATGGTGGGTGATCCCTACATAACAAAAAAATACCCAACCCAGTATTTCATGATACATAACAATGTATAACATGATTATAAAAAATTAAAAAAAGGTTTAAAAAATAATGGTGGGTGATCGGTTGGTTGCGTACACGAAATCTCATCATTGGTAAACCTCAGAGCTGTAGCCAAGAAGTACACCCCCCCCCCCCTCCACCCTCACCCCCCCCCCCCCCAAAAAAAAAAAAAAAAAAAAAAAAAGAAAAAGAAAGTACGCCCTGGCTAACTAAGTGATGATTCCTTCCTCCAGGCCAGGGTCAGACTGACCTGTCTGGGGGATGCCGCCCATGGACTGCAGCGCTTTGATAGGCCTTGTTGAAGTCACTGGCCGCAATCAGGTTTCCAGTCTCTCTGCTGGGTCCTGTCAGGTACCCGAACTGAGCCAGGTACTTCTGCAACACACACAAGACAGGTACGTGCAAGTATGGAGCAGTTTTGTCATTTTTTTTTTTTTTATTAAGGTTCAATTGTATCAATACTTTTTTTCCCTTCTTGTCCTTGCCCTGATTAAGGACTACAACTCCCCCCACCCCCCCCCCCCCACAAACAAAACAAAAACTCAAAAACAAAATGTTATCTATGATTTAAAGAGCTAAATATTATATATATATATAATATATATAAAATATATATATAAAAAAATATATTCATTCAACAAAGACGTAGTTCCCAACTGACCCGAACACTAATGTCAAAACAGATCCACTGATGTGTATAATAATAATATTATACAAATAAGTAAAGCAGATAGTGTGAAATTTAGACGAGACAGTAAGAAGCTTGACACTTAGACTGATACACAGAGAGAGAGAGAGAAGAGAGAGGAGAGAGAGAGAGAGAGAGAGAGAGAGAGGGGAGGAGAGAGGAGAGTGAGAGAGAGAAGGGGGGGAGGGGGGGGGGAGGGGGTAAGAGTAGGACAGTTACACTGGCTGGAAAGATCTTTTAAAGACTTGGGCCCAGTGTAAAGCCTGGCTAGAGCGTTGAGCTCGCAATCTGACGGCTTGGGTTCGAGCCTCCACCAAGACGCCTGTTTGAAGAGACTTCCCCCACCCCCTGGAGTTAACAGCAATACCGAGGAAACTCCCCTCCCCAAATTCCCTCTCAAACGGATGGATCGCATCCTTCTGGCAATCAACATTCAGTTTCAAGGTTACGGCCATGTTGTGTGCGCATTCGAACGTTCAAACTTTTCTTGGGGTGGTAGTCCGCCTAAACGAACGGGTCAAAACGGTCCGTCTGCACCGCAAGGTGGAAAAGAACAGAGTCGGTAAAGTGTTGTCTGCTGGCTAAATGTACGTTTCGAGAGGTTCAGGAGGAAGTTCAGATAGAGAAAAAAAGGTAAAGGTGTCCCATAACCTTTGTGGTCGAAGATGTGTGTGTGTGTGTGTGTGTGTGTGTGTGTGTGTGTGTGAAGACCTCACTTCTCCAGGGGCCAGCATATTGAGGGCGGCGCCCATCTCCTCTCCCTCGCTGCTTTACCTTCCCTGACCCTAAAGAGGGCAGGTACCCATTAAGAGCTGGGTGAATTGGGGAACTGTACTGAAGCCAAGGCACACAAACCAATTGGTAACCACGCTCGATGCTGCTTAACATTGGCTGGGGGAAAGCCAGCGCTCTAACCACTGAGCTATCCGGTCCCCCTATGATAGAGGTAACGAGTGTTATATTATATCAAATCAGCCCTTATGTTCAACTGTCGAGTGTGTCTCTCTGAGGCAGAGCAGATAACAGCACAGGAAGTCAACCATAGAGGGCGCTTCATCCTGACAGGACGTGAGGAAGGTCACAGCATGACGTAGTTTCCGGTAGCAGGGATGATGAAGACGAAAAGTCAAGACCATCATTTCCTCTATAGATAAGTCACACACAGTGACTCATTCAACCGGGAAGTTTAAACCCACAGCCAAGGGACGGGGACAGCCTAGCGGTTACACAGTCATCGCCCTTGTGGTCTGACCCTAACTTTGGGCGCGGTTCAAATCTCCCTTGAGATTCCCTTCCAGGCGGTTTCTTCCTCTGGAGTTAACGCTGGTACTGACTTCATTTCCCTGACAGTCAGGCTATAAACTGAGGTTCTGGGGGGCGGGATGGCTTAGTGGTTAGTAGAGCCTTGCGCTCGTGATCTGACGGCCCGGGATCGAACCACCACATCACGGCGGCGCCTGTTTCAGGGAAATTTTCCCCCTGGATTTAACAGTTTTGTTTTGTTTAAAAAACAAAGAAAAAGTTCACCAACGCACGGATCTTGACGATGATAAAATCACTGAGTTTTGAGGAAAGCGAGAAAGAAGAGAGAAAGAAGAAGATACCACACAAACATCACCAGCATGTCATTCAAATCCCCATCATCAGAACCACACACAAGAATCAGTCTCAGCGCTACCAGAGTCTCGGTACTACCAGAGTACTATTTTGCCGTTAAAGAGAAACATAATAAAGGGGAAAAAAGCGGACTGGGGTTGCCTAATGGTTAGGGTGCTGAGCTCGCGACTTGATGGCACAGGTTCGAGCCTTCTCTGAGGGGCCTGTCGTGTCGTTAATTTTTTGGGTCCTTAAATGGATCAAGATGTTCAACAGAGCGAACCCGCACCAAAAGGGACAGGACATTATATGGAATTCCACTTTACAGCTTAGTCTTTAGTGACTGACTCTGACTCTGACTAGGAGGCTTGACTTGCACAGTCCTTATTATGCTGCAGCCCTGGGGGCTAGTCGGCCTTTGGAGAACATCTCCAACGCCGACTGTCCTTATTCCTACTTGGACGAGCGAGTGGGGGTGTACTGTGGGAAAGACAGTATAATCAAATTTCTGCCCGATTTTCCAAACAGCAGCTTCCTCCTCTGCTTGCTGTTTTGGAGGTCTTCACAGAACACGATGGACAAACATATTACTTTTAAACTGTTTAGAGCATTGCTTTGTATCAACACAGATGAAAACACGACCTTAAATAAAAGCAGTAAAAGAAAAGAGACATGCATACTGTCTTGCGCAACACGTTAAAACCCGTTTTGCCTTTCAGAAGTGCAGCTAAGCCAATGCGAACGGGTAGGAATACATAATTTTAAGAAAAACCAAAAAAACCCCAAACATGCACACTGGCATCGTGTTTAGACATCATTCCCGAAGTCGGAATGCACCTACCTTAATGGTGGACAAACGGTCGCATACGCAAAATCTGACCACTGGTGAAACTAGGACCTCTGGATGAGGAAGGATGGGGGGGGGGGGGGGAGAGAGACAATGAAAAAGAAGAAACGTTGGTTCCAAACCACGTCAGAGTCGACATCTTCCAACAGCCAAACTTTTGCTGTAATTGCTCTTTGCGGGATGATGACAAAGTGTTCTTGACTTGACTCTTCTTGTAAGGATATACACAAGTCCCAGCGGAGCAGATTTAAAGGATAAAAACACCTCAAGCAGAAGGAAACCTTCCGTTACATTCAGTTATGCCTGTTGCTGCCAACTATGACTTGGTCAGACTGGGGATGGGGGAAGGGTGGGGGTGGGGGGTGGTGGTGGAGGGGAGAGGGGGAAGAAAAACAAACACCAACCAATACCCCCCCTACCCCCCCCCCCCCAAAAAAAAAAAAAATCAATGATCAGAAAAGCCACACTTGCGTCAGTCCTAAATATAAATTCTCTCTCTCTCTCTCTCTCTACATCTCTCTCTCTCACACACACACACAAATCCCCCAATTATAGATCCATCTCCCCACACTCTCTCAACCCCCCCCCCCCCCCCCCTCCCCCCCTCCCCCCCCCTTTCCACCCCCTCATCATCAATGCCTCCCCCCCCCCCTATCTCCCCACTCATCTTCCCCACTTTTCCCAACGGTCCATCAGTCTTGTGTGGCGGCAAATTGAACAAGACGGCAAAGTGGCGAAAGAACAAACAGAGGGAATAAACAGACAACGTGATTCCAGCCCCAGTTGTTTCCCCTCCGGGCCGGGCTTTTCTGGCTGATTGAATTACCTCCCTCCCTTCCACAAGCCCGCCTGCCTGACCCAAGTCGTAGTGTGTGTGTGTGTGTGTGTGTGTGTGTGTGTGTGTGTGTGTGTGTGGTGTGTTGTTGTTGTTGTTGTTGTTGTCTTCAATTTAACGTCTGTTCACTCTAAGTGATATTAGACGGTGTGTGTGTTGTGTGTGTGTGTGTGTGTGTGTTTTTGTGTGTGTGTTGTGGTGTGTGTATGTATGTGTGTGTGTGTCTGTGTGTGTGTTGTTGTGTGTTGTGTGTGTGTGTGTGTGGTTATTTTTAAAATCTATTTTACTCTTTTATTTCGGGGATAATGGAATAAGCACTTAAGAGCTTGGTTTTAAAAAAACAACCCATCCAGTCCCCGTGTGTATGCAGTTTTGTACATTTTGTCATCTGTGCGCAACATATGTATAATTATATATATATATATATATATGTGTGTGTGTGTGTGTGTGGTGTATTTCTCTGTCTGTCTGTCTCTCTTGCTATGTCTCTGTCTCCTCTCTAATGGTATAGGCCTATACAGGGGGAGGTTTTAATTGGCCATATGCTGGCTTTACATGTGTGTGTGTGTGTATGTAGTCTTCAGTTTTAATTAACGTTCTTTCCACTTTAAGTTATACCAGACATTTTTATTTTATTTTATTCTTTATATCGCGGATAATGGAATAAGCACTTATTTGCTTTTTACACCCAGTCCCCGTGTGTATGCGTTTTTGTAAATTCAGTCATCTGTTCTCACCGGCACACAATGGCCTACTCTTTCGAAAAGCGGAACAGGATGTAACGTGTGCGCAAGATGTTCTGCGCGCATTCGCACACTGGACCTCGGTTTATAGTTTCATCCAAAGGACTTTTGGGGGAGAGTGGAGTCTGCACTGATTTTAACTCCAGGGTGTGGTGCGTGGAGAGGGGCGCGCGCGCGCGCACACACACACGCACGCACGCACACACACACGCACGCACGCACCGCACACACACACACACACACACACACACACAAGCCATAGCTGTTTATGCCCGTTAATATTGATCCCCGCTAGGCTAGGCTAGGTTACGGCATGTCTTGCAGTACAAGGGGCCACTTCATTGGCCAAAAGCACTCGTCATAACTGGCCGCTTGTTGAAATCCTGACTGCCTGCCTGTCTGTCTGCCTGCCAGCCTGCCAACTCCGCCTCCTGCTGTCTTTTGCGCCGGAAGTGGCAGTCTGGTTGGACCCGCGGTGACTCAGGGGTATCATACTGGCTGCTTGACGTTTTGCTGGTGTCTTTAATGGTTTGCTTGTCGCTAACTGGCTCAAGACCTTCAACTGTGCGAAACATGGTCCGAATGGAACTGGGATTTATTAAAACTTTTTTTTTTTTAACCAACGAAAAACTGGGCACGTTGGTTAATATCGACACAGACGAAAACACGACCAAATTCTTCGAACACTCAGACAAAAACTCTTGAGCAAAAATACCTCACGCTGCCGTTAAGTGCCTAACAAGTCAGGCCCAGCGCATCCGACTTTGGCGTCAGAGAGAGTTGTTATCTTTTAAATCTTTCTGGGGGAAAAAAAGGCAGAAGAATGGACCAAGAAAGTAGAAAATAGACAAGGAGGTGGTGACATGAAGATAAGGAACAAGGCAGAAACAAAAAGAATGATAGAAAAGAGGAAATTCTAGCACAGAATTTCCAGAAAGTGGGGATGCTATTTATACTGACAGGTACTAGGTCCCCCGGCATCACCACGGGGAAAGTATGTTCTTTCGAGCCAGAAGGCCCATAGACCCGGAGCTTATCCCGGTTTCTGTAGCGTTAAGCGAACTGATGGTTTTTCACCACCCCTGTGACAGGACGCTAGTCTGTCGCCAGATACTTCCCCAGCAGAGCTGGTACCCACTTGTACACCTGGGTGGAGTGAGGAAAATAGGAGTAAAGTGTCTTTCCCAAGGACACAACACCGAGCCGAGCGGGGATCGAACCCGCGACCTCTGGATCACGAGTTGACCGCCTAAACCACTCGACCACGGTGCCTCGGGGAAAACACGACCAAAATAATAACGGCAGTAAAAAAACAAGATGTCTCAATAAATCAATAATCTTTTTTATTACTATTCACCCCACGCCGAAGTGGGATGCGCTGGGCCTGACTTGTCAGGCGCTTAACGGCAGCGTAACGCATTTTCGCTCATATGACAGACAGCAACAGTTGCTGTTCGAAGAAGAAGAATACAAAGTTGCAACTGCGAACGTAAAACGAGAACTCCTTTACCAAGTGCAGTGCGGAGCATTCCACAAGTAGTTTCCAGACAGTGGGAAGAGCTTACCTATATCCATTGAGCCTGTCCACTGTACAACCACTCCCAATTAAGGACACACAACACAGGGATGGTTTACAGACTGCAGTCGGACTGTGTAACTTTCGGACCATTTTAAACTATATTTCCTATGAACTCAACCACACAAATAGCACTTATCACTGCATCCCCCAAAATTAAAAAAAAAGCCCCTTTTTGTAAAATACTAGCTTCTGACTCAAAACTCATGAGATTTTGCACAAGTTTGGTACCCTTGATTTAAAAAATAAAAGTCAGCAAACGCTGTACCCCCTCAGTTCTTTGTCGTCTGCTAAACTCCTAGCCACAAAATCAACGACACAACACTAGATCTTTTATACCTGGGATTTAAAAAAAAAGTATAAAAATGAGCACACATTTTTGTGTGTTTCTGAACAGTGCTCTACAGAAGACACTACATGACCCAGAAGCTAAAGCTGCAGTGTAGCCTTTTGTGGATGAGGTCAACCAGACACCCCCACCCACTCATTCGGCTAGAGCACACAGTATCCCCAGTGGTGAGATTGTGCGTGTGCAATGGTTTGCTCGCTATTAAGGAGGAAACATTGCAGCTTCTGGGACCATGTCTCAACACCACAGACACCAAATTCCAAATTCAAAGCACGGGCATTTAAAACAAAATATTGTTATCTGTTTCTACTGGCACGCAATGGCCTACTCGTCTGAAGGGCGGAACAGGGTTTTCTTCTCTGTCTGTTTCTCTGGTGCGCGCAATAACTGAGCTACACATTCAGAGCCAAAAAACAACAACCAAAAACAAAAACACTGAGTATGAACATCTATGAGTCGATAATAACAACACCCCCCCCCCAAAAAAAAACAACAAACAAACAAACCCCCCCCCCCCCACAAACCCCAAACCACCACCAACAAAACGAAAACCCAACAACCAGAAACCCCCCCCCCAACAAAAAACACCCCAAAACCCCCACAAAAACAACACACACAAAACCAAAAAAACACACACCAAAAAACCCCCAACAACCAAAAAAAAACACAAAGCCCAAACAACAACCAAAAAACCAACATAACCCCCAAAAATCCAAAAACAAAAAAATACCCCCCCCCTCGAAACAAAGAAAAAGAAACGAGAGAGATTGATCGATCTATTTATTCTTTTATTTCGAGGATAAGGGAACAACCACTTATGCAGGTGTTGTTTTTTACATCCGGTCTCCGCATGCATGCGAATTTTGTCAATTTTGTCATTCGTTCCCACCGGCACACGATGGCCTTCTCTTTTGACAAGCGGAACACGTTTTGACGTGTCCAAAACATGTTCTGCGGGCGTTCACACACGGGACCTCAGTTTATAGTCTCATGATGAGAGGAGAGTGAGAGTGAGAGCGAGAGCGAGAGTGAGTGAGAGAGAGAGAGAGAGAGAGAGAGAGAGAGAGAGAGAGAGAGAATGACAAATTCTTTTATTTCGAGGATAATGAATAAGCACTCATCCGCTTTTTTATATCCAGTCCCGCCCTTAGGGATACATTATATGATAATAAAATAAAATAAAATAAAATAGAGAGAGAATGACAATGACAAATACTTTTATTTCGAGGATAATCAACAAGCACCCATGTGCTTTTTTACATCCAGTCCCCGCCCTTAGGGATACATTATATGATAATACAATAAAATAAAATAGAGAGAGAGAATGACAATTTCTTTTATTTGGAGGATAATGAACAAGCACCCATGTGCTTTTTTACATCCGGTCCCCACCGTTAGGGATACATTATATGATAATAAAATAAAATAAAATAGAGAGAGAGAATGACAATGACAAATTCTTTTATTTGGAGAATAATGAACAAGCACCCATGTGCTTTTTTACATCCGGTCCCCACCGTTAGGGATACATTATATGATAATAAAATAAAAATAGAGAGAGAGAATGACAATGACAAATTCTTTTATTTGGAGGATAATGAACAAGCACCCATGTGCTTTTTTTACATCCGGTCCCCACCCTTAGGGATACATTATATGATAATAAAATAAAATAAAATAAAATAAAGAGAGAGAGAGAGAGAGAGAGAGAGAGAGAGAGAGAGAGAGGAGAGAGAGAGAGAGAGAGAGAGAGAGAACAAAAACGGGGAAAAAAACCAAAGCCCAAACCCAACAAAACCATCAAAGATCTTTTTGAGGGTTTTCAGAAGTCGTTATTATTGTTATACTTGCTGTAATTGGATTTGTTGTTGTTGTTGCTGTTTAGATGGGTGGGGTTGATTGTAGTTTGTACACAAATCAGCCTCATTAAACATTGAGTCGTTATCATTGTTGTACTTGCTGTAATTGTTGGATTTGTTGCTGTTGTTGTTGGGTTTTTTTTTGGGATGGTGGGGTTGATTGTACACAAACCACACCGAATCACTGTCTGAAACATGATTTCATGCATGGAGGAAGGGCAACAACTCTTCACTAAACCCGCGTCAGGTATATATAAACGCGCTCTCAACACAGAAATTATCTCCCTTGCGCGCACACACACACGCGGCTTTTGTTCACAAACAAACCGACACTGAATCACTCACTCCCTGAAACATTATTAACATTTTCATGCAAGGAGAAAGGGGAAAAACTCTCCACTAAACCCGCATCAAGCATACATTTCTGTAATGCTCTCTCTGCACAAAAATTATGTCCCTTGTGCGCACACACTGGTTTTCTTCAAACACAAACCGAGATTTTCAGTTGTACGCGAAGGTTTCATTCATAGATGACCCGAAATTTGAGTCGCACACACAGACTGATTTTGTGTGTGTGTGTGTGTGTGTGTGTGTGTGTAAAGATAAAGATTTTTTTTTAAAGGGGGGGGGGGGGGGGGGGGGGGGGGGGGGGGAGGGGGGAAGGGAATGTTAGGATGGATTAACAAGGACGAAAGATTCATGGAAACACTCCCTATAACACGCATTTTGTAAACTTTCTTTCTTTCTTTCAAAATTTTCTTTCCTCCACCCCCTTCTTTTCCCCCTCCCCCCCCCCCCCCCCCCCCCCCCCCCCCCCCACCCCTCCACCCTGTCTGTTGTTTTTCTTTCCATCATTCATTTCTCGTCCTTCCTCTCTTCCTTTCTTTCTTTTATTTCTTTTTTCTTTCTTCTCTTCCTCCCAGTCTTTCTAACCAGGTAGTAGTGATATTGAAACAAAAAACAAAACTGAGATGGGCACAGGATTTTCATTCTGCCGTATACACATATACCATTTTTTCTTATGTATTTTGTACATTGAAGGGTTCATTATGCTTTTAACGGTTTTCTTATAACCTGGGGATGACGAATTAAGCGGAATGGCTGGCGTCCTCAGCACGGCATGGTTTTATCAGTCTTAAGGAATAAAATAGCTCAGGTATTTTGTCATTTGATTGGGATTTCATCCATCTCTCTCTCTCTCTCTCTCCAGATTAACGGTGTGGGAAGGGGTTGGGTGATGTTGGTGTTGAAATTGAAGTGGATGTTTTTGGACTTGATGAAAGTGAATAAGGTGATAGCACTGGTATGGCCTTTGTGGTGTGGTTGGTGGAGGCCATAAACAGCATGAAATAAAATGGAAAAAAACCACTTCTCCCTGGGTCTGAAAACTTACCGCTGAGAAAAGAAAAAACCCAAACACCTTCTCCTTTCCTTCACCAGGTGGGCTGCCAATACACAGACTGCAAATCACTGCAAGACAAACGGTTTTCCAAATCTGACATTTCCTTTCGTCTTTGTGAGCGTGGGAATCGGGCAAAAGTACAGATTTTTTCCCCGGGAAAGTTATACGGGGAACTACTGGTTCTATGTTCGCAGTGTCGTCGACTGAGTAATAATATGTCTGAGTAGTAGAAGTAGTCTCGACTAAGTTCATACATTTTTCATTGCCATTATATCGAGGGGTACCAGCCAGAAGGGTCTAAGTATTAAAATTTGACATTTAAAATTTTCATTTTTTTTATATGACTGGACTCGGAAACAGGCCTGCTTTATTATAAAAGCAGAATTTTTCCAGTATGGAGATGAATTAGTGGGGACTGGGCTTGGCTAGCAGTCTGAGGGGGGTGGGCTGCCTGGCAATAAAACACTGGACACCATCAGCCAGCGGGGTCTGTGTATTGGCTAATGTTTTCTTTCTGCCCCATGATAAAAGGAAGGAAGGGGTTTGGAGAAAACTGCCAGTGAGGTCTACCTAGCACCAACATAAACTATTTTATTTTTATAAATAAACGGCTACTGCCAACCACTAAATTTTTCTCTCCCTAAATAGCAACATAACAAGTGTAATTATGTTAGGAGTATCAGAGTCATGTCACCTTGATACCTATTAGTTTCATTGATCACAGTATTTCAAATGCAGTTTTCTCAAAACTAGCTGCACAAGCAATACTACCTTCTGGCAAGCACCTCTCGATATTGGGGTCGTGTTTTCATGCGAGGTGACAGTAAACGATGAGCTGCGCAGATTCAAAATGATTTCAAATTGCTTTTTTGACCGGGTTTGTGTTATCGAATGTCTTTATCCAGTTAAGGACAAGGAATCCAATTAACGACACCACAGTGACGAAAGGTCAAGTCCATTAGGAGATGGGCAAGAAAAGGTTGGGGGGTGGGGGTAGGGGTGGGGGGAGAGTGAAGGTGGCGGGGGAGGGAGGGGGATGAGGGATATAGGTGGTGGTGGTGGGGGGGGTTTTTGTGGGAGGGGTGGAGCCACCATATATGGCATTCCCTCAGTCTGTCAAGGGAATGTGAATTATGAGCTAACCCTGTGTGTGTGTGTGTGGGTGTGGGTGGGTGTTGTCTGTCTCTGTCTCTGGCTCTTTTCCATCATACGGGGTTCTGTTCGTAGCTTTTCAATTCTCAACACACATTCACACAAGCACACACACTGGAGTTCACACCAGTGCTGACTCCACTCTCCCCAAAAGTCCTTCGGATGAGACTATAAACCGAGGTCCCGTGTGCGAACGCACGCAGAACATCTTACGCACACGTTAAATCCTGTTCCGCTTTTCGTAAGAGTAGGCCATTGTGTGCCGGTGGGAACAGATGACAGAATTTACAAAACAGCATACACACGGGGACAGGATGTAAAAAAAAAAAAAGCACATCAGTGCTTATTCCATTATCCTCGATAGAAAAGAATAAATAAATAAATAAATAAATAAATAAAAGAGCACCTGTAATTCCCCCCCAAGCCGCATACATCTCCTATGATCTAAAACCCTGTCACACACTACACGCCTTCTTACATTAACCTTCCGCCTCATGGCGCCACAAAATATAGACCCTGCCATCCACCGTGGTGAGGGTGGTAATGGTGGTGGTGGTGCTGCTGCTGCTACAGACCATTTCTCCTCTGCCTTTCTGATTCTTCTTCGTTTTGGGGGGGGGGGGGGGGGGGGGGGGGGGGTTTTACTTTTTGCCCCCCTCTCTCCCCAAAGGCTGGGGGGGAGGGGGCTGCGTTTAAACTGGTTGCCTCTGTTGTGTGTGGTGTTTTGGTGTGTGTGTGTGTTGTGTTGTGTGTGTGTGTGTGTGGTGTTGTGTGTTGTTGTGTGGGGTGGTGTGTGTGGGTGTGGGTGTGTGTTGTGGTTTGGTTGGGTGTGGGTGGGGTTTGGGGTTTGTGTGTGTGTTTTTTTGTGTGTGTGTGTGTGTGTGTGTGTGTGTGTGGTGTGTGTGTTGTTGGTGTGTGGTGTTGTGGTGTTGTTGGGGGTGGGGGTGGTGGTGGTGGGTGGGGGTGGTGTGGTGTGTGGTGTGTGTTGTGGGTGTGTTTTGGTGGTGTTTTGTGTGTGTGTGTGTTGTGTGTGTGTGTGGTGTGTGTGTGTGTGGTGTGTGTGTGTGGTGGTGTGGGGGTTGTGTGTGTGGTGTGTGTGTGGGGTGGTGTGTGGTGGTTTTGTGTATGTGTCTGTGTGGTGTGTGTGTGTGGGTGTGGTGTGGTGTGTGTTTTGTGTGGGTGTGTGTTGTGTGTGTGTGTGTGTGGGGGTTGGGTGGTTGTGGTTTGTGTGTGTTTGTGGTGTGTGGTGTGGTTTGGGGTTGT
Organism: Rapana venosa; assembly: GCA_028751875.1. Taxonomy (NCBI): domain Eukaryota; kingdom Metazoa; phylum Mollusca; class Gastropoda; order Neogastropoda; family Muricidae; genus Rapana; species Rapana venosa. Next base: position 6,018,193 of record CM054156.1, read on the forward strand.
GTGTGTGGTGTGTGTGTGTTGTGTGCCTGTGTGGTTGTGGTGTGTGGTGTGTGTGTGTGGTGTGTTGGTGTGGGTGTGTGTGGTGTGTGTGTGGTGTGTGTGGTGTGTGTGGTGTGTGTGGGTGTTGTGTGTGTGTGTGTGTGTGTTGTGGGTGTGTGGTGTGTGTGTTGTGTGTGTGTGTTGGGTTGTGTGGGTGTTGTGTGTGTGTGGGTTGTGTGTGTGTGTGTGCAAGATTTTGGGGGGGTGGGGGGGGTGGGGGGGGGTTGGTTGGTGTTTGTTGAAAAGTTTGTTGTTGTTCAAACGTTTGTTGTTGTGTGGGTTTTTGTGTGTGCTGAATTACAATTTTGGGAGAAGAGAGAGGGAAGGTGTTTGATTGAAACTTGGACTTGGTGAGTGGAAAATTATATAGATTGCGATGTGAGAGGAGAGAGGAGAGAGAGGGGGAGAGAGAGAGAGAGAGAGAGACTTGCCCTTTCAAGACCCCCCCCCCCCCCCCCCCTCTCTCTCTCTCTCTTCTTTCTCTCTGTGATTTTTTGCAAATTCACAGGGCTTACTGGCTGCCAAGTCTATTTCAAATCTTTGTATTGTAACTTAAAACACTTTCACCACGGCGATTTTCCTGTGTGAAAGTCGGGGTGCTCCTCTACCGCAAGAGCAGTGCACTTTTACAATTAAAAAAAAAAAAGATGCTGTGTTTGGCATTCCCTTTTTCTATACGAAAGTTTTTCTTTCTACAGAATTTTTTCCACGGACCCCAAAAAAACAAAAAACAGCCGACCAATCAGAACCAAAAAGAAAAAATATAAGAAAATGATCCAAAATTTCGAACAAGCGCATTGTGTTGTGTGTGTTTTAATTTTTATTTATTTTATTCTATTAATCCAGG
>CM054156.1:6024078-6036578 GCA_028751875.1 Rapana venosa
GAAAGGAGCCAAAAAGGAGGGAGGGGGGGGAGGTTTGGGTGGGGATTGCAGAAATAATGCCCCTTCCAGGTTTTTGATGCGGTCCCCCCTTTAAAGCTTGAACCGGGGACTTCGAAGCCAAAAAGGCCAGGCAAAAATCCCTTTTAAGGTAAAAAGGGGAAAGTCCTTAACCTATGGCTGGGGGGAGAGCGTAGAGCCCGCACTTCCTACTAGCAAATTGAGGAACCCCCTATCCTCTTCCCCCTGCTATCACCTTTCCTGACCCAAAGACAGTACCCCTTTTTAAGGGGGTAAAGGGGACTTTGGAGGCGCACAAACGGTCCCACCAAAGGGTACCACCGCTCCGCTTCTTAAACTTGTTGGGATAAGCGAGTGCTCCGACAACTGCCCTACATTAGAACATTAATCTTTTACTTCATTCATCTTCCCGGCTAGACTCCAAGGCACAATAAGGGTGGCTTTTTTAGCCCCCGTTGTTTGCAACCAAAGAAAAGGTAGAGAGGGGAGACCCGCTGTAAATGTCTTAAATCTTATACGATGTTAGAGAACAACAGCGAAGTTTAACAGAAAAAGAAAGAAGAGAGGATTTGTCTTTATTTATTTTTTAAATATCGAGGATATGGACACGCACGGCTTTTTTACATCCAGTTCCCGTGGTAATTGGTTTTGTAAATTCTGGGAGAGAGGGAAGGTGAAAATGGGGAGAGAGAGTGGGAAAGAGAGAGGGGAAGAGAGAGAGAGGAGAAGAGAGAATGAAAGATATCGTTCGAAAGTCGGAGTAAATGGCGCCTAATATGTACAAAGAAGAAACCTAGGAAACCAGCCGTACAGGCGAATTGAACCATCTAGTGTGTACCTAAAAGTTTCACAATGATTCTTAGAGGGACAGGGTGCATATTCTGGGTGAAACTCGGGGTGTTAAGCTGGGGAGCTCTTCAACATCAGCAGCAGAAGTAGCAACAATAGTAGCAGCAACAGTAGCTGTAGCAGCAACAGTAGCAACAACAGTAGCAGTATTAGCAACAACAACAACAACAGGAATAGCAGCAGCAATAGTAGCAACAACAGTAGCAGTATTAGCAACAACAGTAGCAGTAGCAACAGTAGCAACAACAGTAGCAGTATTAGCAACAACAACAACAACAGTAGCAGCAGCAATAGTAGCAACAACAGTAGCAGTATTAGTAACAACAACAACAGTAGCAGCAGCAATAGTAGCAACAACAGTAGCAGTATTAGCAACAACAACAACAACAACAGTAGCAGCAGCAATAGTAGCAACAACAGTAGCAGTATTAGTAACAACAACAACAGTAGCAGCAGCAATAGTAGCAACAACAGTAACAGTATTAGCAACAACAACAACAGTAGCAGCAGCAATAGTACCAACAACAGTAGCAGTATTAGCAACAACAACAGTAGTAGCAGCAGCAGCAATAGTAGCAACAACAGTGACAACAACAACAACAGTAGCAACAACAACAACAGTAGCAGCAACAACAACAGTAGCAGCAACAGTAGCAGAAGTAGCAACAACAACAGCAGCAGCAGTAGCAATAGTAGCAGCATCAACAACAACAGTAGCAGCAGTCAGCAACAACAACAGTAGCAGCAGCAACACAACAACAACAGTAGCAGCAGCAGCAACAACAACAACGCAGTAGCTCAGCACCGGCAACGCAGCAGTAACACAGTAGCGGCTTTAAGCAACAACAAGTAATATCGTGAAGCTCCAATAGGAACACAAATCCACCACCATCACTCTTGCGGTTGCCCAGAAATGCCAAGCTCTTCAACCGCACAATAATATCCTCGTTGCCATTCTCATCAAGGGTTTTCTCCGACAGGAGATAATTGCAGATAATGTGTCTCCATGTAACTAACTATGTGACCTGGCTGGAATTTCGCCCTGACATACTCTGCCAAACAATCAACGAATCTGGCTGCTGTAGTTGCCCGCTCATTAGAGTGGAATGAACATACTTCTCTCTGTCTGTCTGTCTGTCTGTCTCTGTATGTGCGCAAGATGTTCTGCGTGCATTCGCACACGGGACCTCGGTTTATAGTCTCATCCTAAGGACTTTAGGGGAGAGTGGAGTCGGCACTGATGTTAACTCCAGAGGAAAAATCCTCTTGAACGTGTGTGTGTGTGTGTGTGTTTTTGTTGGGGGTGTTGTGTGTGTGTGTTTTTGTGGTGTTTTGCGTGCGTGCGTGGGGTGCGCCGTGCTACGAGTCCGAGTGCCTGTTGCCTGTGGTGTTTGTGGGGTGTGAGGTGTGAGAGAGTCTAAGCCCTCCTTTTGTGTGTGTTGTTGTGTGTGTGTGTGGTGTGTGGTGTGTGTGTGTGTCGGTGCGTTGTGTGCGTCCCGTGCGTGTGCGTGCGCGCGCGTGCGTGTGAATCTAAGTGCCTGTGTGTGTGTGTGTGTGTGTGCGTGTGTTTGCGCGCGCACGACCGTGTAGTGTGTGAGTGCGTTTTGAGTCTGAGTGCCTGTGGGTGCTTGGCTGCAAGGGTGCTAAAGTAAATGCCCATCTGTTTGCATCTGTCCCATTTCTGTCATCTGCTATGCATTAGGCAACTGCCCTTCATGTGGATACACACTAACAGTTTTCTCACTACAATCGTAGCTACCCTCTGTTGGAAACCTGGCATCTCTATATTATAACAGCTTGCTTGAAGGCTGAAATATCGCTATTGATATATATATATATATATAATATATTATATATATATATATAGTATGTATATATAATGTATGTATGTATGTATGGGTCAGGTCAGTCAGAGAAGTTCTCTGTTACTGCTACTGGTATCCATGTAACCCAGTACAACCTGTCGCATGTGGGGGAGGAAACCCCAATAGAAAAAAAACACATATGGAGACTTGGAGAGGAGATTGGCACCACCAAAGAATATCCTAAGCCCACAGAAAAGACATGAGAGACAAACAAAGCCAATATGATACCGGATCGGTCGAGGCCCGGGTTACCAACGGCCGCGCTTTCCATTGATCAACACCAGGGTGGAAGTGACAAGTCAGCTACTGGAGTTAAAACATTACTTAAGCTCCCTAGAGAACAGATCCCATTGGAACATGGAACGTCCGTACACTCTACCAGTGCGGAAAAAACAAAGAACTAGAGTATGACTTAGCCGCATAAATGGGACATTATTTGGGCTAGGAGAAGTGAGATGGACAGGGTTTGGTGGACAATGACTGAAGAAGGCAACAAGATCTTGGTACCGTGGTCAAGAGAAACATCACCAACATGGAGTGGCATTATTGTCAGAAAAGGAAGTAGTGGGGTTGCATTATCAGCTTGTACACCGGCTTCCAGCAGGATTATCAGCATCCGGGTGTCCCGGGCCCAAGCCAAGAACTCCCCCATCATACAAATCTATGCACCATCATCTGACCATGCAGATGAAGAAGTAAGAAGAATTTTATGACTTGAAGAGACCATTATGAAGATACCCAAGAAAGACATCATTTTCATTCAAGGGGATTTTAACGCCAAAGTAGGTCCTGACTCCTACAACCAATGGGCCGGAACAGTTGGTCAGTTTGGAAACTGAGAGATCAACGACAGGGAATACAATCTGCTGGAGTTTGCCTGCACCCACAGACCTACCATAGCCAATAAACCCCCTAAACCCCACAAAACAGTCAAGGAGGACAACCTGGCATGGGGCCCAAAACGCAAGATCCAATAACCAATAGATTTCATCTTAACACCACGGCGCTTCAAATCCAGCATCAACAGAGCCAGAACAAGAACCTACCCTGGAGCGACAAGGCAGCGGGCCAAAGACCTTATGCGCTGGTATTCAAAATGAAGCTGAAGAAAAAAAACAGCCTGCAAACTCACGTATCAAATTGACGTGGACAAACTGAAAGATCCAATGTCGGGAGATCTTCCAAGCTAAGCTTGGGAGACGTTTTTTCGGCAATAACCCTCCTGGACAATTACAACAATGACCCTCACCAAAAACTTTAATGAAGCAGTTCCCCAGAAAAAGCAAAGGAGGTACTCGGTCGTCAAGGGAAAAAACACCAGCCATGGACACCATGACATCTTGGACCCTCTGCGATACAAGAGCACTGAAACCCAAACCCGGTCTTCCAACCCTAAAGAAACGGGGAAGGCCAACAATCTTGTTAGAAGTCAAAGTTAAAGCCGAGAGAATGGATCGTGATCAATGTGATGAGATCGAAAAAAGCATGAAAGTGGGCAACAGTAAAAAGGCATACGACACCCCTTGAAGAAACTCACAAAACCACTTCAAACCAATCATCATCATTGAAGACAGCTCCGGAAACCCCCTCACAGAAAGCTCAGCTGCAAATTTCAACAGGTGGTCTGAGTATTGTCAAGAACTATACAAACTACCCAAATCCAACCTACAAACATAAGAAGAGGAAGCACAACATCAAGAGAACCCTCGCATTACCCATACTGAGGGAAGAATGAAGAAGCCATCCGCAGCTTACCAGTAGGAAAGACCCCAGAGCAGACAACAACCTCAGAGCTCTCAAACAGGGGCAAAACGTTATCACACATTTACAGCTTTCCTTGAAGATTGGGAGACAAAACAGTGGCCAACGAATGGACCAATCACTCTCAACCTCTGCCCAAGAAGGGGGAAATTTTCGCCAATGCCAAACTAAAACAATCAGCTCATCAGCCCGCCACAAGTCATGCTCAAAATATTTTGAATCGATCAAGAAGGAGGCAGAAGAAACCTTGCAGGGAACAAGCTGGGTTCAGGCAAAGGGAAGGAGCACAAAGTAACAGATTTTTAACTGCCCAAATCGATGGAAAAACATCTTCAACACAGAGACCTGTTCCACAACTTCAGTCTTCAAGAAGGCTTCACAGAGTATGGCACGAGGGCCGTGCAGATCCTCAGAATGTTTGGCATTGAAGAGACTAGTGCAAACCATTCAAGCACATACAGCACCGCAAGCAAAATGCAGCCTTCTGACAATAGGTCGGAGACTACTTTAAAACCACAGTTGGGGTCCGACAAGGATGCCTGTTATCTCCAGTCCTGTTTAACTGTTCTTGAAAACATTATGAGAAAAGACCTCCCTGCTTCCACTTTACCTCTCCATGGCGGCAGACCCCTTTCCCAAAAAATTGCGTTTGCCGATACATTGACCTCATGGCGGAGTAACACAGAGCTGCAAGATCTCGACCAGATTTGAGACAGAGCTTGGAGCATAAAGTGGAGTGAGCTCGAAAAATAAGCATTTGAAAAGCACAGCAACGCCATTTCAAATTTACATGAACGCAGAACTGGGGAGGAGATGCTTTTAAATACCCTTGGCGCTACACTCACAAAAGGGCGGGCGATCGACGACAAATCAAGTCAGACTAGCTTGGCAACATCTTTCATGAAAAACTCACCACCATGGGAAAAATAAGAGATCATTTCCCAATCCCAAAATAAGCTCTACAAAGCCCTAATTAGAACATCTGCTGTACGGAAGTGAAACCCTGACCTTACAGCTGAAAACAGCAAGCGAATCCAGTCATTGAAACAAATGCATAGAAAACTGCTGGGCAATACTGGGAAGAGAAAGACCAATGAATTTGTCAAGACCAAATAAAACGGCTGGCAAAGGGCACGCAACTTCTCACCATCGTCAGAGAAAAGCTGACATGATTCGGCCACGTACCCCCCCAACCTCTGAAACAGTACTGCAGGGAACACTTGAAGGTGGCAGAAAGAGGGGAAGACAGAACAAGTCATGGATGGAAAACATCAGAGAATGGACCAGGATGAATGACTCGGCACTACTGCACAGAGCCGAGGACCGAGATGGATGGAGGAGGCTTACCATGGCATCGTCTTTCGTGTCTCCTCCACGACCGCCAAGGTCACGGGACTGATGATGATGTATGTATGTATGTATGGTTTCCCTTACTCTGGTCAGAAGACTGAAATGTAGGTTCTCTGTATCTCGCCCGAAAATTGAAATATGAGTTCCTTTATATCTCACATGAAGACTGAAATATGGGTTTTCTATATTTTGCATTAAAGCTAGATAAAACACAAGTTCTCTCTCTCTCTCTCTCTCTCTCTCTCTCTCTCTCTCTCTCTCTCTCTCTCTCTCTCTCTCTCTCTCTCTCACTATAAGTACAACTGAAGAATTGTTTCCTTACATCTTGCCTCAAAACTGAACATTGGGGTTCTCAAACCTCTCGCCTTAAAACCCAAACAGGAGTTTCTTTCTATCTCGCTTTGAAAGTGAGTATACCACTACTGCCATGGTTTCCATGTCATTGTAATCGCGTCGCGTCCGATATCGTTTGTTACCGCGCGCAGCGCTATATGACTTGATTGCTAAATAGCAATAAATTTTTGTCATTCATTTTTTTGTGGGGGGAAAGTGAGTGAAGTATGAGTTCTCTCTATTTCCCACTGAGACAGGGCTTCCCTTTCTGTCGTTAGAAACTCCAGTTCTTTATAACCCTCTTCAATTCAATTCAATTCAATTCTTTTATTGTCCTCTGTTTAAAGGAAATTTGCTTTGCAGTGATTAAAACATGTCTAAGAAAGTAATAGAATACATACATATATAGGATAAATGCACGTGATAACAGGTAACGTTTGTTAAACACACACACATATTCACACACAATTCTATTAAAGGAAATTCGTTTTACAATGATTAAAAACACCTCTAAATAACTAAGATCATATGGACATACATAAATTTGAACACACGGGGTAAAAGGTAACAGTGATTAAACACACACACTCTCTCTCACACGCACACACACACACACACACGCGCGCGCGCGCGCGCGCGCACCTACACAAACGCAAGCATGCACACATATACATATACACATACGCACGTGCGCAAACACACACACACACACACACTAAAGATGGAAAATTTGTGTTCGTTACATCTTCTCGCCTTAGCTAAAAGGCTGGTTTTCTATACCTCGCCTTAGGACTGAAATTAAAATTCTTTCCTCTTCTTCTTCTTTTTCATTCTTTAGCTAGAGCTCCCGGGTTCACGAAATGGTGAGAGTTTGCAATTCACAATGGCTTAGTCCCAGTAACTCTTCAGAGCTGAGCTGTGCGTACGCGACATTTAGGTTCTAAATTAATATCTTGCCTTCAAACTTGGGTTCTCAAAACCTGCCTGCAGCGCGGGGTATTACTACTACTACAACATCTCTGGCACTATTCTATACCAGCCAGACATCGTTCATTGTTCAAGCCCTGCCCTATTTTCTGCTTCCTGTTTGCAAAGGGGGGTGGATGGAGTGGAGAGGGGGGGGGGGGGGGGGGGGGGGGGGGGGGAGAAGGGGGTAGGGGGGGTTTAAACGTTGGTGATGACGTATGTCCTCAAAGAGTATTTGGGATGGATGGATGCCCGAAAGTGTTTCAGGGAAGGCGCGATCTGATGTTTGTCTCTGTTGCCTGAGGCGTTTCAGTAGTAGCTGTATGTAGTCTGCAACATTGCGGCCTCCTTCTTTCCTTGTTCTGTGTGTGTGGTGTGTGTGTGTGTGTGTGTGTGTGTGGTGTGTGTGTGTGTGGTGTGTGTGTGTGTGTGTGTGTGTGTGTGTGTGTGTGTGTGTGTGTTTTGTGTGTGTGTTTTGTGTGTGTTGTGTGTGTGTGTGTGTGTGTGTTGTATGTGTGTGTGTGTGTGTTGTGTGTGTGTGTGTGTGTGTGTGTGTGTGTGTGTGTGTGTGTGTGTGTGTGTGTGTGTGTGTGTGTGTGTGGTGTGTGTGGGTGTGTGTGTGTGTGCGCGCGCGCGGGTAACGTTTCCATCCACTTTAAAATGGGGGTGTCAAGGAATAACCTGTTCAGTGTTGTGTGTGTATGTGACTGTGTGTGTGTGGTGTGTGTGTTGTGTGGTTGTGTGTGTGTGTTTGCTTGTTGTTGCGTAGTGCGTGCGGGTGCGTCTCTCTCTTCTCTCTTGTTGTAATGTTTCCACCACACTTCAAAAGAGGATCTCAGGGAATAATTAGCACGCGCGCGCATGTGGTGTGTGTGTTGTTGTTGTTTGTCTCTCTCATCACTCACTCACACACTCTCTCTGTAATGCTGATTTCCCCCACAATCAAATAGGTGGGGTGCATGCGTTGCGTGTGTGTGTAGGCGCGTGGAGGGCGTTTGTTTGTGTGTGTGTGCGCGCGCGCGCGTGTGTGTGTTCTGTCTAGGATCTCTCTGCCTGTAACAATCCCCCCCCCCCCCTCCGCCGTCTGTCGTTTTTTTCTTTTTTTTTTACATCGAGGATAATGGATAATCTGTGTGTGTGTGTGTGTGTGTGTGTGTGTGTGTGTGTGTGTGTGTGTGTATGTGTGTGTGTGTGTATGTGACTATGTGTGTATGTGACTCTGTGTGTGTGTGTGTGTGACTCTGTGTGTGTATATATGACTGTGTGTGTGCTGTGCTGTGTGTGTATATATGACTCTGTGTGTGTGCATGCATGCGTGCGTCTCTCTCTCTCTCTCTCTTGCTCTCTCTCTTCTCTCTCTCTCTCTCTCTCTCTCTCTCTCTCTCTCTATCTCTCTTGTGTAATGTTTCCACCACATTTCAAAAGAGGATGTCAGGGAATAAACTAGTGCGCGCGCGTTGTGTGTGTTTGAGTTGTGTGTGTTGTGTGTGTGTGTGTGTTGTGTGTGTGTGTGTGTGTGTGTGTCTGTCTGTTTGTTTGTCTCTCTCTCTCTCTCACTCACTCACTCACACACACACTCTCTCTGTCTCTGTAATGTTGATTTCCCTCACAACTCAAAAGTGCGTGCATGCATGCGTGCGTGCGTGCGTGTGCGTGCGTGCGTTCTGTCTAGGACTCTCTCTGCCCTTTAAAACCCCCCACCCCCACAACCCCCTCTCACCGTCTGTCGTTTTTTTCTTTTTTCTTTTATATTGAGGATAATGGAATAATCTCTGTGTGTGTGTGTGTGTGTGTGTGCGCCCGCGTGTGTTCTGTCTAGGACTCTCTCTGCCCTGTAACCCCCCCCCCCCCCCCCCCCCCTGTCTGTGTGTGTGTGTATGTGTGTGTGTGTGTGTGTGTGTGTATGTGTATGTGTATGTGTGTATGTATGTGTGTGTGTGTGTGTGTGTGTGTGTGTGTGTGTGTGTGTGTGTGTGTGTGTGTGTGTGTCCACCTCTCTCTTTGATTAGTGATGTCTTTCATCTTTGCAAGGTTGCTCACACACTGACTCTTCCTATCTCTCTTTCACTGTTTCAGTTAAGTGAATGAAAGCAAGAGAGAGAGAGACAGACAGAGAAAGAGACACAGAGAGATAAAAGACAGAGATAGACAGACACAGATAGAGAGACAGTGAAAGACAGACAACACAGACACACACACACAACAAACACACACAGACACACACACACCACAAACACACACACACCACAACAGCACTTGTTCGATCTAGATAAACTTATGCACAGGAAATGTTTTTCTCTGCTCCTAAATATTTGCTAAGAAAAATGCAGAGTGTAGACAGTAAGTCATTCAAGTTGGCGATTGGTGTTCATGTACACGCATCAACTCTAAAAATGTATGCTGAAATAAATATCCTACCTTTTGAAGAACAAATTAAGCTTGCCTCGGCAAAGTATGTTTTAAGAAGCTCGACAATTCAGAATTCTAATATTAAAGAATTTCATTTAAAATGGGATGTAGATTTTCCTAAAAGGGCTAAATCCATACAATCACAGACAACAATCAGTTCTTACACCTCTGATCTGTTCACATCTTCAGGAATGAATGTCAGAAATGTCGCATCTCGCCCAGTTTTCTCCACAATTCCAAAGTGGGAATTAAACAGGGCCGAGTCTGATATTGATTATTCTAATACCAAAAAAGAAGAAAGTCCTGCTGTCGATACAATAGCTAGAGCTCACATTGATGAAACATATAGTGGCTATTTTATAGTTTTTACTGACGATTCGGTAGTTGACTGTGGGAATGCTGGATCTGCTTTTGTAGTTCCTGCATTAAAGATAGAAAAATCTTTACTGTGGAACTTATAGCTATTTTAATGGCCTTCATTTATAAAAAGAAAAAAAAAAGCAAAAAAAAGCTGCATATCAATATATTTACGGTGTTGTTTTGTATTGATTCTAAGTCTGTTTTGCAAGCATTAAAAACGTTCAATACTAAGGTAAGAGGGGAAATAATCATTGAAATTTGTCACCGTATACATTTTCTTTCCTTACGAGGTACTGCCCTTGCCTTTTGCTGGATTCCGTCACATTGTGGAATCCATGGCAACGAGAAAGCTGACCAGTTAGCCAAAGCTGCTGCCATGGACACGGACTCTGAAGTTACAGCACCTCTGAACCTTCCACTCAGTCTTCAGGAGGGCATACTTCTGCTGAAAAAAGCTTCTTGGAACCGTGTCAACAGCCGACGAAAGTATTCTTTACGTGGACATTCATTAAGTGTTAGAGTGCGTCATTTTCATAACAGACTGCTGGGAAGTATGATCTACAGGTTCAGATTGGATGCATTTAGGACTAAATTCTGTAAACAGATAACTTGTCTATGTGGTTCTGACTTATCATCTAAGCATGTCATTCTTCATTGTGAAGTACTTCGATCATATTTTTCTGGTACAGTTGTAGATAAGATTTCAAATATGTCATTTGAACAATTATTGGCCGATAATGTGATTATGTTGGAGAAAGTTAGTTGTTTAGTTAGAAGCTCCTGTTGGCAAACTTTTAAAAATTGTTCTTGCTGCAGTTAAAGCTATTCAATGACCCCCACCCCCAACCCCGTCCCTCCCATAATTTCTTTGTATTTTCTTTTTCTTTTATCTCGTACACAGACACTAATAGGAACACACACACACACACACACACACACACACACACACAGCACGCACGCACGCACGCACGCACGCACGCACGCACGCACACCCATACCTTAGCTCGCAATTGTACATCTACTCTTCTTGCAAGCACACCTAAAATTGAATAAACACACAGACACACATACACACAGACACGCGCACACACGCACAAACATACACGCACACAAGCACGTACACACTCACACATACACACACACACGAACACACCACAAATACTCACACACACACACACACACACACACACACACACACACACACACACACACACACACACACACACACACACACACACACGCGCTCTCCTCTCTTCCCTCTATAGATATTTCCCCCTACAACAAAAAACCAAAGCCACACGTCTAACTAACTTTCACACACAACACTATAATAAAGAACTGTTCACACACACACACGATAATTATCTAGATAGCCTAAGTGGTTAGAGCCCTGTACTCATGATCTGAAGGCCCAGGGATCAAGCCACCACGGCGGTGCACCGTTTCTGGGGATATTTCCCCTGGAGTTAACATCAGTACTGACTCCACTCCCCCAAAAAGTCCTTCGGATGAGACTATAAACCGAGGCCCCGTATACGAACCCACGCAGAACATCTTGCACACACGTTGAAAAAACCCTGTTGCCCCTTTATTAGGAAGAGAAGGCCATTTCGTGCCAGTAGGAACGGATGACAATGTTGTTTGGTTTTTTTAAAGTATGCACTCAGGTGTCGTGTTTAGACACCATCTCTGAAGGTGGAATGCGGGTGCCTTAATGGAGGGCGGAAGAAGTCGCATACGCAAAATCTCACCATGGGTGAACCTTGGTGAGCTCTTGCCCAGGAACAGGGTGGGGTAGGGGGTGGGGTAGGGGTGGGGGTTGGGGGGGGGGGTAGGGGGGGGGAGGGGAAGAATAACCCAAGAAAACGGTACGTTCACCTTGAAATAAGCGTTGAATACGAACATGCTGAATGTTGACCTTTATCAGTGTTTTTGTTGTTGTTTTGGGTTTTGTTGTTATTTTGTTGTTTTTTTGTTTGGTTGGTTGGTTGGTTTTTGGGTTTGTTGTTGTTGTTTTTGGGGAGGGGGGGGGGGGGGATTCGTAGATAGGGAAGAAAAATGGGGACACTGACAATGAGTGAAAGACGTAACACATAACCAGACTCTTCGCCAATTTTTTTATTTAATTTTTTTTTTTTTTTTGGGGGGGGGGGGGGGTTCACTTTGCACTTAAACCAAACAGCATTTTTGCATTGCACCCCCCCCCCCCCCCCCCCCAAATAAAACCAAAAAAATGAAAACTACTAGTACTCGTGAAAGACTGGCTTCTGATTCACAACAAATGATGTAATTTTGCACAGATTTGGTATGGTGGAAATTCTTTTCCAGCTTTTCAGCAAAACACTATGTCGTCTGCTCGCCTCCTAGCGACAATATAAAAATATGCATGCGCGGCGGTCAACATTGCAGTCCCTGAACACAAGCAAATCCTCATTTTGATGACCACTTCCAGCTCTCTCCTGACTACCTGGTATTGCTCTGTGTCCTCAATCCCGTAAACACAGTGCACTTGTTCTAATATAGAGCATTAAAAAAAACAACTTTTAAAAGAAAATTGGTGAAAAAGAGTGATTTAATGAGTAGAAGACA
>CM054156.1:6041578-6084078 GCA_028751875.1 Rapana venosa
CGGATGAGACTATCAACCGAGGCTCCATGTGCGAACGCATGCAGAACATTTTGCGCACACGTTAAAACCCGTTCCGCTTTTCGTAAGAGTAGGCCATTGAGTGCCGGTGGGAACAGATGACAAAATTTACAAAACCGCATACACACGGGGACTGGATGTAAAAAGCACATATAAGTGCTTATTCCATTATCCTCGATATAAAAGAATAAAATATAATTAAATAAATAATGTGTGCACAAGATGTTCTGCGGCGCGTTCACACACGGGACCTCGATTTATAGTATCATTTGAAGGATGTATGCAGGTAAGTGATATCAGCAAGGGGTGATACCCAGGATTGTTGATACCGAGAATGACTTATATTAAGCTGACAGCACACACACACACACACACACACACACACACACACACACACACACACACACACACACACACGCGCGCGTATGTACACAGTATTCAACAAGAAGTTTCCAGACCAGAGGGAGAAGTTCTTATCTCTGTGGAGCTTGACCATTTAACGACAATAACTACTTAATGGTTTTCTTGTCGCTAACTGGGTTAAGGCCTTCAACTGCACGAAACTGGTCCAAACGTACCTGAAAACTATTGTTTAACTACTTAGCACACCATTTTCTACCAACACACACGAAAAACACAACCCAAAATGACGACCCCCCAAAAAAAAACAACAACCCCAAAACAAAACAAAAAAACCCAAACAAACACCAACAACAACCCCAAACATACATAAACCTCAGTCAAAACTGTAAAAGTAATACGCGTACTTCCTAAACTTTCCCCGGGGAAAATCTGTCTTTTAACACGATCCCCACAAAGACAGCAGGACTGGTCAGATCTGGAATCGTTGGTCTTGAAATTTACAGTCTGTGCATTGGCAGCGAACCCCCAACCCCAAAGGCTTTGACACAAACTCACCACAGGCACAGAATGTATGGGGGTCACTATGAGACCAGAGCAACCCGGACCACCGAATCAGAGGCAATTTCAATTTTTAAATTTTTTTTTTTTTTTGCATGATGATCAATGACAATGTGGATGACGTAATGATGCTGCTGTGGAAGTGCATATGCTTTGAGACTACTTGACAGGGTTGTACTCTACGCTTACTATCATAATATATCCCGGCGTCAACCGGGCCCGAGAGATACAGACACCTGCAGTGTTGGTCAGGTAATTCGAGCAACACTCTCAAACTCGCATCCGTTAAGTGGATGACGCTTGACTGTGTGGTCCCAGTCTTCCCACTGAGCCCACAGCACACTCACTCTGGGTAGGAGCCGGCCGCAGTCTGAAAAATCCCTATGACTCTTATGGGAATCGAACCCGCGACCTTCCAGTCCGTAACCCAAGGCGCTAACCACTGCGCCACGAGAAGGAGGCTACTGTTTTTATTCTATTTTATTTTTATATTATTCTGTTATATCGAGGATAATGGAATAAGCACTTATGTGCTTTTTTACATCCAGTCCCCCGTGTGTATGCGGTTTTGTCATCTGTTTCCACCGGCACACAATGGCCTGTCCACATAACGAGAAGTGTCCAGGATCACGGATGTGTTTCACGTACGTCCACTCATAACTAACAGCTTTTAGGGACAAGGTGTAGGGAGGGTGTGTAGTAGTATTGGGAGAACTGGGCCGTGGTTTAAGGGTAGAGAGGGTAGTAGTAGCCGCATGCTTGGGTGGGGGGGGGGGGGGGGGGGGGGGGGGGGGGGGGGACGAGGGGGGAGGGGAGGGGGAGTTGTTACTGCTACTTAGAACCAGTCCCGAAGTAGTTAGGCAGACAGCCAAAAAGTCGCGGTAGTTCTGTTCCGAGCCTGAGAAGCGGTAGTCAAGCCAAGCCAAAGTGAAGTCAAAGTGAAGTCAAGTCAAAGTCAAATCAAAGTGAAGTCAAATTAAAGTGAAGGTCAAGCCAAAGTCAAGTCCAATCAAGCCCAAAAGAAAGCCAAAGCTAAGTCAAAGTCAAGTCGAAATCATGTCAAAGTAATGCCAAATAAAGTCAAAGTCAAGTCAAAAACCACTTTAATCATCCCACGAAGTAAGGCAATTACACTCACAGTAGGTCTTGTTTAAGTTTCCAGGGCTGGGCAAGAGGTCTTCTCACCTACCCTTGTCGAGCCTGACCACTTTAGGACAACCTCTAGTTAACGACACCACAACCCCGAACTACACGCGAGGCTACTACTACTGTCTATATAGACTGTACTGTACTGTACTCTTTGCCTGGGCAAGAGGTCTTCTTACCTACCCTTGTCGAGCCTGACCACTTCAGGACAACCTCTAGTTAACGACACCACAGCCCGTAACTACACGCGAGGCTACTACTACTACTGTCTATACAGACTATACTGTACTGTACTCTTTGCCTGGGCAAGAGGTCTTCTTACCTACCCTTGTCGAGCCTGACCACATTAGGACATCCTCTAGTTAACGACACCACAACCCATACTATACGCGAGGCTACTACTCCTGTCTATACAGACTATACTGTACTGTACTCTTTGCCTGGGCAAGAGGTCTTCTTACTTACCTTTGTCGAGCCTGACCACTTTAGGACAACCTCTAGTTAACGACACCACAACTACACGCGAGGCTACTACTACTGTCTATACAGACTATACAGACTATACTATACTGTACTCTACTGTACTTTACTGTACATACAGGCCGCAGATCAGTCGCCAGAACGCCGCCCAGGTGGGTACGCACCAGAAAATCAGGAATGCCAAGCCTGATGAGATGCAGATGGTGGTAGCTGCGATTTCGGGGTTTGGGGAGAGGGGGGGGGGGGGGGGGGGGGGGGGGGGGGGGGGGGGGGGGGGGAGGGGGAGTGGTGGAGGGAATTGGGATGGTAGGCTATAAGAAAGAAGTGTGAGGGTGGAGAGTGGTGGTGTGTGGAAGACGGGTTTAAGAGAGAGAGGGAGAAGGGAGAGAGAGTGAAGAGAGAGAGGGAGGGGGGGGGGGGGATATAGACAGACGGACAAAGAGAGAGAGAGGTTAACAAATCCTTGCACACACAAGTAAACACACACACACCACACTATCCCTTTTCACAACAACAAAGAACAAAAACCCCAAACCATAACATTCTATATAAAAACAAAACAACCAACAACCAACTTTCATAAAGTAAGAAAAGCTTATTAACTTGTTAGTCGAGCGTCAATAAGGTGACACGAAAACAACCACTTCAGAATCAAACATCACAATGTCTGTCATGTCATAATAAAATGATTATTCCTGAATGTTTTTCTCTGTCTGTCTCAGCGTCTGTCCGTGTGTCCCTCCCCCTCTCTCTCTATTTCACACACACACACACGAATAAAAAAATTTTTTTAATACACACACACACACACTCTCTCTCTCTTTCTCTTCTGGCTTGTATCTTTGCTTAAACTATAACTCATTTTTATCATTGTACTCACTTATCAGGGGAGGGGGTGGATGACAGAAAAAAAAGTATGTAAATGCTTATCTGTAGCCCTTAGAAATACAGCTATAATTCATTCATTCATTCTCTCTCTCTCTCTCTCTCTCTCTCTCTCTCTCTCTCTCTCTCTCTCTCTCTCTCTTTCACATAATATCCTATAGTCTGCTTATATAACATTCGTTTTTGTGTAATTTACTATTGCTGTTGCTTTCCCTATAAAAAAGAAAGTACAATGAATGTGTTGATGTTTATGATTTATTCTCCTTTATATTGTGGAATCTATTGTGGGGATTATTTAGTTGTCCCCACCCCCTTATTGTTTTTATTCTGCTTTTGATTTCCTTGCTGTTTGTTTTGTTTTGTTTTGTTTTTTGTTGTTTTTTCTTTCTTTCGATTTTTTTGGTGGTTTTTATGTGGGTATTTTTTTTCTTTTACTGTGTGAGTGTATGGGTATTGGGTATACTTTTTATCATATGATGTGTCCCTAATTTTGTTGACGGTGTGATGGTATCCCTAAGGGTGGGGACTGGATGTAAAAAAAAGCACATGGGTTCTTATTCATTATTCTCCAATAAAAAGATTTGTCAGTGTCATCTCTCTCTCTCTCTCCTCTTCTCTCCTCTCTCTCTCTCTCTCTCTCTCTCTTTTCTCTCTCTCCCCGGGGACTAGATGTAAAAAAAAGCACATGGGTTCTTATTCATTATTCTCCAAATAAAAGAAATTTGTCAGTGTCATTCTCTCTCTCTCTCTCTCTCGGGACTAGATGTAAAAAAAAGCACATGGGTGCTTATTCATTATCCTCCAAATAAAAGAATTTATCATTCTCTCTCTCTCTCCTCTCTTCTCTCTCTCTCTCTCTCTCTCTCTCTCTCTCTCTCTCCTCTCTCTCTCTCTCTCTTTCTCTCTCTCTCTCTCTCTCCCCTCTCCTATCTGTCTACCTCTCTTGCCAAGATCATTATAATTATTATATGTATATAGTAATACACCATAACCAGCCCGTTGCACGCAGAGTGCAGAAGAGCTATGGAAACATTTTCCATGGCACGGAGGCAAGTCTTCACAATTATCGTAGATTACATTCCTACACCCGCCCCCGCCCCCCCCCCCCCCCCCCAATCCCCCCCCACTCCCCCCCCCCCCCCCCCCCCCCCTTTTTATTAGCCTGGGCTGCTTGTTTGGAGCTCTCTGTGTTTTGCATGGTCTGGTGCGATCGATTGCGCAACTGGTTGGTCTGTCTGTCTTGTTGGTCTGTCTGTCTGTCTAGAAACAGACAGACAGAAACACAGACAGACAGACAGACAGACACACTCACACACACCGGTACACCACTCTCTCTCTTGTTGTGTGTGTGTGTGTGTGTATGTGTGTGTGAGAGAGAGAGAGAGAGAGAGAGAGAGAGAGAGAGAGAGAGAGAGAGAGAGAGAGAGAGAGAGAGAGAGAGAGCGTGCGTGCAGGCGCCTGTTAATACCCATGTGTGTGTATGTGCGTGTTTGTGTTTGTGTGTGTGTGTTCAAATTCATTTAACGAGAGAGAGAGAAAGGGAGAGGGAGAGAGGGGGAGAGAGAGAGAGAGAGAGAGAGAGAGAGAGAGAGAGAGAAGAGAGAGAGAGAGAGAGGAGAGGAGAGAGAGAGAGAGAGACGCAAACGCAATTTTATTTCATGAGGGTAAAAGACTAAGTTACAAGACCTTTTTTTCATCCAGCCCTCACGAGAGAGAGAGAGAGAGAGAGAGAGAGAGAGAGAAGAGAGAGAGAGAGAGAGAGAGAGAGAGAGAGAGAGTGTGTGCGTCTGTTGATCTCATGTGTGTGTGTGTGTGTGTGTCTGTGTTGATACTCATGTGTGTGTGTGTGTGTGTGTGTGTTGATACTCATGTGTGTGTGTGTGTGTGTGTTGATACTCATGTGTGTGCGTGTGTGTGTGTGTGTGTGTGTGTTGTTGATACTCATGTGTGTGTGTGTATGTGTGTTGATACTCATGTGTGTGTATGTGTGTGTGTGTGCGTGTGTATATGTGTGTGTGTGTGTGTGTGTGTGTGTGTGTGTGTGTGTGTGTGTGTGTGTGTGTGTGTGTGTGCGCGCGCGTGTGTGTGATGTGCGTAGGTGGGCGCAGAGGCACCTCGCGTCTGTGTATGCTTACGTGCAAGCTCCTAGCTGGAATAGCAATCAACGGGAAAGCCGAACATTCAACACAAACGTTTGTCATTGTCGTTGTTGTTGTTGTTGTTGTTGTTGTTAGTAGTTGTTACTGTCAGTGCACGTTTGGACTTGTTGGAACTAGTAACTGTTACTGGTGGCATGACTGTGTAAGAATGAGTTTGAGTGCAAACGCTTTGATTTGTCTCTGCAAGATATAGCGCTATATAAATTCCATTTAGTAGTAGTAGCAGTAGAAGTCCATTTAGTAGTAGTAGTAGTAGTAGTAGAAGTAGTAGTAGTAGTAGTAGTAGAAGTAGTAGTAGTAGTAATAGTAGCAGTAACAGTAGTAGCAGTAGCAGTAGTAGTAGCAGTAGTCAACAACAGGAAAAGCACACGGAGAACACAGTCATCATTCACACCCGTGCGAAAAGTACTAGACCCCCCCCCCCCCCCCCCCCACCCACCATCGCCAACCACCCACACCCACCACCACCACTACACCAGAATTGTAGTTCAGCCTTTATGGCTTTACCCTCTCCTCTGGGGGCGAGCTCTGGAAGAGGGGAGGGGGGGAGGAGGGGGGCTGGTCAAGTTTGGCTAACACAACGGGTTTCCTGGCTGCTCCGATGTTAGAAATATCAAGCCACCCACCAGAACTCTGATGATTATCATCTTGCGTGCTGCCACAGAGGGCTTCTGTTCAGTGTTAGATGGTGATTATTGTTAGTACAGACGATCTCTCTTTCTTTTATCAGTGTACACGTGTCGGTCCATCTCCCTCCGTATAGTCACCCAGTGCGCCCGTCTCAAACACACACAAACACACACACAGAGAGAACATCTTGCGCACACGTTAAATCCTGTTCCGCTTTTCGTAAGAGTAGGCCATTGTGTGCCGGTGGGAGCAGATGACCAAATTTACAAAACCGCATACACACGGGTACTGGATGTAAAAAAGCGCATAAGTGCTTATTCCATTATCCTCCATATAAAAGTATTTTTTTTAAAAACAACACAGATACACACACGCAACCGCGGCACACACACACACACACCACACATGCACACACACAAACAACACACACACACACACACACACAAACAAACACACAGAGGCAAACACACGTACGCGCGTGTCTGTGTTCGTATGCCCACATGTGCATGCCCACCGCGCGTACTCACGCACTGGCACATGTATGCATGTACCCATGCTTGCACACACGTGTGTGCGTGCATGCATGCTCTCGTTAAATGAATTTGAACACGCACACACACACACACATTTTATGGTTAGCTCTCAGGATACTTCACTTAGACTACTTGTCCTTTAGTCGTTGATGGTGTGTATGTGTGTGTGTGTGTGTGTGTGTGTGTGTGTGTGTGTGCGTGCGTGCGTGCGTGCGTGCGTGCGTGCGTGCGTGCGTGCGTGTGTGTGTGTGTGTGTAACAATAACAACAATAATTTTAATTCAGTTTTTGCAGGCCATATGGCCCATAGGAACAACAGTTAATCATATACTTTCATGTAAGGTGAACATCCTTACTTCTGATATCTAAACATTTAGTAAGAAATAATCCAACTTTAAACATCAAACTAGGTTTAGCGTTCATAGAAAGAAGCTGCACTTTCAGATTCGATGGAAATCTGTAATAATACAAAGGAATACATTTTCTTCGCAATACAGCATATTTTGGGCATAGAAGTAAAAAGTGACAAACATCTTCAATTTGTTGGCCATCTGTGTGTGTGTGTGTGTGTGTGTGTGTGTGTGTGTGTGTGTGGTCGCGCGCGTACATGCGTGCGTGCATGCGTGCGTGAGTGGTGTGTGAGTGTTGTGTGTGTGTGAGTATGTGTGTGTGTGTGTGGTCGCGCGCGTACGTGCGTGCTTGCGTGTTTGCGTGTGTGTTTGTGTGCGCACACGTGAGATCAGGCAAAATTCCAGTTGAACAGAGAGGTTTCTCAGACACACACTCCACAGCTAGCATGATTTCTGTTACTGTCGTCAGTGTACAGAAAATAAGACCACGATGCCTCAATGTCCCTGTTTGCGTCGAAAAGCCAGACGTTTACATCTGTCAGGGCTGCGCAGGCTGCCAAAGAGTTAGTGAGTATCTTGCCATGTTAGCTATCAGGACTGTATAGAGGTGTATAGAGAAAAAGTACAGCGCAGTATAGCTTGCATCTATGTACTGTTGCACACGTACAGACACACGCCTTCCAAAAACATGCGTGCACACACACGCGCGCGCGCACGCACACCACATACACAGAGACAGAGACACACGTACATACACACAGACAGACAAACACACACAGAGACACACACACGTACATACACACAGACAGACAGACACAGAAACACACGCACACACACGACCCCTCAACACACAAACATACATATATACACATAAATATTTGAGCTAAAGGTTATCCGACACATGTGAAAAGATTATCCCACAATGGAGCTAATGATTATCCAATATTGGAGCTAAGATTATCCCACCTAGAAATTAAAGTGTATCGCATACAGGAACTAAAGATTATTGCACAATGAAGCTAAATATCACACACAGGAACTAAATAGTATTGCAAAATGGAGATAATCTATCGCACACAGGAGCTAAATAGTATCGCAAAATGGAGACAATCTATCACACCAAGAAGCTAAATAGCATCGCACAATAAAGATAAAGATTATCGCGCACGGGAGCTAAATAGTATTGCACAATGGAAATAATCTATTGCACAAAGGAGTTAAATGGTATCGCAAAATGGAGATAATCTGTTGCACACAAAAGTTACATAGTATCGCAAAATGGAGATAATCTATCGCACACAGGAGCTAAATATTATGCACAATAGAGATAAATATCGCACAAGAAGCTAAAGATTATCACACACTGGAGCTGAAGATTATCGCATAACAGAGATAAAGATTATCGGATAATAGAGATAAAGATTATCAAACACAGTTAGCTATGGAGTATCACACAATAAAGATAAAGATTAACGCACAATGGAGATAACGATTATCCCACACTGGAGCTATAAAAAAAAGTTATCTCACAATAAAGCTAAACTTCAATTCACACAAGAACAATTCTATCAATACTAGTATCCCACACTGTTAGTTACAGATGAATCACACACTAAGCTAAAAAAGGTCAACCTACACACTAAACTAAAAAAAGTCATAACCTACACACAAGCTAAAAACCAACATCTTCTCCACACTCACCACCGCTTTGGACTGTAGGTCCCTGTAGTGCCTCTCCTGATCCGACAGGCCACCACCAGCCGGAGACCCTGCCGGGCGGGCCCAGTTTACTCCCAGACACGACATCAGAACCACCGCCACGAAACCCGCGCGTGCCACGCACGCCCACACTGTCTCCCCACGTCCACGTCGATGACTAGCCACCGAGCCGCTCACGGGAGAGTCCTCATCATTGTCATGTCATCGATCATGATCCTCAGCCAGGATGGTCTCTCGTGACGTTGAAGGCCGGAGTTCTAGTCCTTGTAAGGGAGAAGGTTGATCTGACGAGTGAGGACAACCGCAAAGAGAGCCTGGACTGGTTTCGTCTGAGCTACGAAGCGAACGTTTGCCGCTCATGGTTGAAGAGAGGGTCACAAGGTTCCAGAAGGTTTGGCCACGTTCTAAACCGAGTTCTGAGCTAGAATCTTCAGCCCGGGAATCCTCCTGTCTTGAGGAGACAGGGCAGTACCCTGTTGTGTCCATGTTTCAAAAAGTATGACTCTTTCCAACAGCCATGTGGCTTTCTAACCCCCACACAAAACCCGTAGTCAATGCTTCACAGTTTATAGAGATGTTATTTTATAGTCGTCTTCAACCAACGTGCCAGTTGTGTGGTTTAAAAAAAAAAAAAAAAAGAAGAAAGAAACAACCTCGATGAACTGCAAGAAAATTAACGATTGTCATATAAAGTACCTTAGTACCAGTGGTTACTTTGCAAAGACGACATATGAAATACTTGAAAGGATGGGGGAAGGTGGGTGTGTGAGGTAGGTGGATGTGTGAGTGGGTGGTGTGTGGAGTGTGTGTGTGGTTATGTGTGAGTGGTTGTGTGTGTGTGTAGAGGGTGAGAGAGAGAGAGAAGAGAAGAGAGAGAGAGAGAGAGAGAGAGAGAGAGAGAGACACTGGCAGAGAAAGGTAGACCCGCAGACGACGGTCACACACACACACACACACACACACACACACACACCACACGCACGCACCACGCACGCACACACACATACACAGAGAGAGAGAGGGAAAAGAGACGAGAGAAGAGAAGAAGAGAGAGAGAGATGAGAGAGAGAGAGATGAAGAAAAGCTGAGCATGCAGAAGAACGACTGCAAGGCAAGACAAAACCTGACCACAATTATGTGCATGTCATTAAGTGGTAGCTATCATAAACTGGTCAGACTCAACAGAGATAAGAACTGCCTCCCCCCCCCCCCCCCCCCGCCCCCCCCCCCCCCCCCCGTCTAGAAACTTCGTGTTGAATTCTACCTGCCTACCGTATTTGGTATAAGAAATGTACGTGTTCAGCTTAAAAACGCGTCACTCTTGATCGGGATATCAATGAACCTCGCTATTTATTACCCCTTGCTGATATGACATACCAGCATATACCTTTTGAATCCAGTCAAAGAATTGTTCTGGTTAAGCGCAGGAGTACTCTTTTTATGTTCACAGTCTTGACAATGTCTGCATTCGATTAACAACTTTTTATTGCTGTTTATTGTGGTCACCACATCGTGCTGAACAATTTCAAAATAATCTCTAGTTATTTAAGGGCTGTGTTTCGCGCCAGTTGAACGTCTCGAGCCAGTTAGGGACAAGACAGCAAGCCACTTAATGACATCACAGACGGTCTCAAAGATCAGTGGACATATTATAGCTAGCAGAGCCTGGAGTTCATTAGCACAGGCTGACTGTCATTAAATCAACCTTCAAAGGCCACAGTCAGGCGATAATATAATGCCGCCATAGACATGAACTGATCAAAGTAGAAAAGAATGGACAGGATGGAGGCAAGCACAAGTTCTGAATTTGAAACTTAAGGCCTGGATTCACTGTCCGGCGTTTTGATGTACGGCAGTGGGGGCGGGGGGAAGCTTTACCAAGGCAACTGAGCAATAAACAAACACACAACAACCACAAACAAACAATAACAAAAAACAAAAAAAAAAGGCAACCAAAAAAAAAAAAAGTCACTCTACCAGTTCGGTTCGATTTCTGTTACACTTGTTTTTCTTTGTTTGGCTTTCAGGAAAAAAAAAGTGCCGGTCACCCTGCATGCCCCCCCCCCCCTCCCCTCCCCCTTTAAAAAAACAACAATATCTACAATTTATTACATGATCCAAACAGGAGAGAGAAGAGAGAGAGAGAGAGAAGAGAGAGAGAAGAGAGAGAGAGAGAGAGAGAGAGAGAGTCATAATATCTCACATAGTTCTGACTTACGGTGGAAGTAGCCAATAGAATATATCATCTCTTCATTCTTGACTAAGAATTGTTATGTAATTCCTGCAGTCGCCATAATAGTAGACTTGGAAATAGCTGTGAAATAACAGCACTATGTACTTCATCATTATCACTGACCACCACAGTAGCATCAACCATCACTTCAGGAAATATCCTGGATTGCAGCTCTTTCCTCTCATTTTCCAAAGCACCAGTTGGGAAAATGTCTTGACATTAAAATGAACATTAACTTCATGTTGAAATTAACATGAAGATTAGCTTCACGTTGATATTAAAATGAACAATAGCTGCTGTTGAAACGAAGATTAACTCCGTGTTAACATTAAAATGAGCATTAGCTTCATGGTGATATTAAAATGAACATTAGCTTATGGTGATATTAAAATGAACATTAGCTTCATGACGATATTAAAATGAACATTAGAAGCACGGGGATATTAAAATGAACAATAGCTTCATGGTGATATTCAAACGAACACCAACTACATGTTGATATTAAAATGAACACAAACTATATCTTGATAGCTTCACGGCGATATTAAAATGAACATTAGCTTCAGGGTGATGGTAAAACTATCATGAACTTCATGTTGATATTAAAATAAACCTTACCTTCATGCTGATATCAAAATGAACATAAGCTTCATGTTGATATTAAAACATTAACTTCATACTGATATTAAAACATCAACTTCACGTTGATATCAAAACTAACACCAACTTAATGTTGATAATTACTCAAACGAACACCAACTTCATGTTGATATCAAAAAGAATATCCCTCTACTCATGCGATTTTGCATGAGTTGGGTAGATTAAGATTTTAAGGAACACCTTACCCCCTCATTTTTGTTGTTGTCGTCTACTAGCCTCCCCCCCACAATCAGCACACACAAGGTCATCGCCTTAGAAACACCAACAGCCCCAAGAGGCTGAACAGTTGAAATATCATGCCATCTGAAAATGACGCTAGAAATCAATATTTTGAATACTTGAAGGGGTTTATTTTGTGCGTGTGTGACAAAGATTTTCTGAGTAGTCTGGCCTTTCTTTGCTGTGGAATTGTTGTAGAATTGTACTATCGCCCTGATGTCAGAACCTGTTGGTTAAGGACAGCGGGCAGACCTCCTGCAGAATGCTACAACCACAGGAGAGGACCTGACACTACCCATTCCACTCCATAGAGAGACACAGATAAAAGAAACAGAAGAAGAAGAGGAAGAAGAAGAAGATGGGGAAAAAAACGAGGAGGAGAAGGAGAAAAAGAAGATGAAGGAAAAGATGGAGGAGGAGGAGGTGGAGGAGGAGGAGGAGGAGAAGAACAACAGCAACAACAAGAAAAAGATGAAGACAAGAAGAAGAAGACCCAAAACAAGGAGAAGAAAAAAGAGAAGAAGAAGAAGAAGAAGAAGAAGAAGAAGAAGAAGAAGAAGAAGAAGAAGAAGAAGAAGAAAAGAAGAAGAAGAAGAAGAGTGAAAAGAAGAAGAAGAAGAAGAAGAAGACAAAGAAAGAGAAGAAAAAGAAGAAGAAGTCAAAGAAGAAGAAGAAGAAAAAGAACAACAACAACAACAGCAACAAGAAGAAGAAAAAGATGAAGACAAGAACAAGAAGTCTAACAAAAACAAGGAGAATAAAAAGATGATGAAGAAGAAGGAGAAGAAAAAGGGTACACTGCAGCTTCTTTCAGCGACTAGTAGTTTCTTTTACATAATTCACACACTGGCACTTCAGTAACACAGATGTGCATACAACACAGTTATGCAAACACCACTTCCCACTTTGAAAACTTCCTTCAGTTTGTGTGCGATAGCTGTACACTGAATCTTAAATGTATTTTTTAAAAAACCGCAACAAACAGCAACAACAACAAAAACCGTTTACCATCTTATTATCTACACAGGACCAAAAAGGTCCACTCCACTGCCTTTCTGCAGCCTGAGATTTAAACAACATATATATGTACACATTCATAGAACTTATGTACCCTAGAATTTTCTCAACAGATTTATATAACTGATTTTTTTCCGTTTGATTGTTTCTTGGCTTGAACTACGAGGTTCACCAATGGTGAGATTTTGCGTATGCGACCTTTTTCGCCCACCATGAAGGTAGCCGCATTGCGGCTGTGGGGAAGGAAAACTGATCTAAAACACAAAATGTCTGTTGGTCCTGAAACCTGTTGAAAGAGAAGATTTTGGCTTAAATCATGAACACTCTCATGTCTGATTGAATGATAATATTGATGGTGATGATGTAATGACGATGATGATGGTAATGATGATGATGGTGGTGGTGGTGGATGATGATGATGGTGGATGATGATGATGACGGTGGTGATGATGATGATGATAATAATAATATATGATACATAACAACAATAATGATTATAACAATGACAATAATGATGATGACAGTGAAAATAATTATAATTATGATAATGATAATAATGATGACAGTCTAGAAGGAGGAGGTGGAGGAGGACAACGATAATAATATTCATGTTGTACTAGTATCCTACTATTTGCAAACTCTTACCACATTACAATAGTAAATAGTAAAAACACACACACACACATACACACTCACTCACACACATACACACAGTAGTGACATACACACACCAGAATATTCAAAGCTAAACTAATTGTAATTCTGAAGGCTTTAACCTATGTGTCAGATCATCCATTTGGGGGTTGGCATTTTTTCATGTCTTAATTTGCGTGGATTCTCAATCAGTTTTCTATGCTATCAAATCTTCCAATAACAACAATTCTTCCAAACCTATACCTGTATCAGATAGAAAACACACTGTTAACCTTGTAAGTTCAAAGAGGCACACCTGGCTTTTGTAAGGTACCTGTAGGCTTCACTCATAGCACTGTAACTCCAATGCGAGGTTTGATAGGACAGGACTGCACAAAGAGGTGCAAACAAGGAAAGTGCAACCATTTTGTCAATTTCAGACTTCTGAAGTTATGCAGAGGGCATATAAAAATATAACATACATTACAAACATATAAAAAAGAAAAGAAAGAAAAAACCAGTGGGATTGGGGTTTTTAAGCCGATTTTGTTAGGGGGAGGGGGAGGGGGTAAGTTCTATATAATGAACAGACCTGTGGCATGATTCCACCCCCCTCCCCACCCTTCCCAAATCTTTAATCCATCCAAGCATGGTGACCAAGATTTGAACCAGCATCATCATGACATCATTCTACGGGGACTGGATGTAAAAAGAAAGTACAATTTTTTCCAAAAGTGCATAAGGACTTTTTCCATTATCCTTCACATAAGAAGAGAATACCCCCCCCCCCCCCCCCCAAAAAAAAAAAAAAAAAAGAAAAAAAAAAGATAATAAATCTTCGTAATCGATTGTCATGTAGTAAAATAAAAACCGCATGGCATTGGCAGGTCTACATTAAAAGAAAAATACTAGAATCCTCACCCTTTAAATCATCAGACGCCACAGAGATTCAAACTTGCGACTCTGGACCTTGTTTCCAACCATTAATTTGGATTAAGAGACCAGACTAGCACTACTGAAGGGAAGGTGTATTTTCTGCTTATTACCTAACAAACCATTCCTTACTGTGTCAAACAGATTCTACCTACTTGGATGTAGTGGGTAAGCCACAAACAGTGATATATAAATATATATCTATCTCTATGTAATGTATTTCTACAGTCCTAGAAAGTGTAAAGTTCAACTCAATGTTATCACACATGCACACATATATATGTATACACACACATGCATGCATGCACATGTACACATACACACACAAGCATGTACACACACGCAAACACACACACACATGCACACATACACACAGTGACACACACATGCATACACAAATGAAACACATACACATGTATACACACTCATAGCCATACACACACAGTCATACACCTTGATAGTCATACAGTGATCACACACTCATAGGACATAGTGATGCACACACACACACATGTATACACATAGTCACACACACTCATAAATTAGTCATATACACATACACACTGATATTCATACACACGCACACACACACACACACACACACGCACGCACGCACGCACACACACACACACACACACACACACACACACACACACACACACACACACACACACACACACACACAAGCCTTGAAGTTGAAACTCACAGGAAATTACTACCACTGTAAAAACAAAGAGTTCGTCAAGTTCTTCCTTTGCAAGTCAAAGAGAAGTTGGTAAGGGTGGGGGTTTTTTCCCCCTTCATCTTACCTCTACGGTGATTATATTAACTAAGCCTGTTCTAAACTTTGGAAATAAAGTCCATATCTTATGCCAGAGAGAGAGAGAGAGAGAGAGAGAGGGGGAGGGGGGGGGGGGGGGGGGGAGAGAGAGAGATTGAAACAGCGATGGACAGAAAGAGAACAGGAAATGGAGAGAGTTCACACACACACCACACACACACGCGCGCGCGCACTCACGCTCACTCACTCTCTACACACCACAGTTCCAGCATTCTACGAATTACCCCGAATTACCCCGTCACACACACACACACACACACACACACACTCGCTTCGCGCCAACAATAATAATAAAACCATCTCAAACCTCCACCACCCTTCCAACCCCCCACCCTCCTTACACAAAAATACTGCTGATACTGCTGAATTTCAAACCTGCACTCTCTTACTAGGCTACTTCCACCAAAACCTAAGGTTCCCCCCTCACACAGACAGCAACACAAAAAAACCCTGCTGATGTTGTCAACAAGAGAAAGGCTGGTATAAGACAAGCAACAGGCAGAAAGGGAGAGAGAGAGAGAGAGAGAGAGAGAGAGTACGGGGCGGAACCGACACGAAACACTGACACAAATCCTGCAACTCTCTCTCTCTCTCTCTCTCTCCTCTCTCTCTCTCTCTCTCTCTCTCTCTCCACACTTGTGTGTCAGTCTGGCACCACCACCGAAAAACCTCAGAATTTCCAAACCGTAGCCATGACTCACGTACACAAAACTCCGATAGTTACGATACGATGTAGGCCTACAAGCTCAGTTGCTTTTAGGCTTCCATCACGGAAAACTGACCCAAAGTTCACACACACACATACACACACACAGAGTTGTAGACCTGGGCCTCCTCAACAACAACACCTCCAGATCCTCTCCACAAGCACTACTGACCAAGCCCGCCAGCCTAACACAGCTCTGTCTGGCGGGTTTTCAAGCTCTTCGATCGTATTTTGAGGGTCTAGCCTAGCCTAGCCAAAGCTAGCCTACCTCGCGAAGTTTCAACCACCCCTCCTCCCTCTCCTCATCACCCTCCCCCTCTCTCTCTTTGCTGCCATTTCCCTTCACATAGGCAGGCTTCTAGGCCTACACCATCTGTAAGCTCTCTCTTCACAGCAGCAGCAGTAGAGAGAGAAGGAGAGATGCTGGACTTTGTATGCATTAGGGCTAGGCGAGGAGGCGAGGGTAGGCTACCGATGCAGGCAGATTCTGCTGCAGTGCCGCTCGCAGCACACGCACGCAGCGTTGCTGGTTGCTGTTCTTTTCTGCTAGTCTATGGTTCCAATAGACTAGTAGGTCTACAAGCTTACATATACAAGCTGAGCTTGCCGACAGAGCGAGATGGCAGCTACTACAAGGTATAGGTCTAGGGCCCTTCTGTGGCTAGGCTAGGCTACCAGGCAAGCAAGGCAGGCTTCTGGCATTTTTCATCCGTTGTGGCGTTGGTTGGTTGGATGGATGGATGGAATAATAAAGGGGGGAAGTCAGTGCACGGGTGTAGTAGGCTAGCCTAGCTTACATACGTATGTATGTATGTACACGGCAGTTTGTGTTCGTGGTGTGGTGTGTGTGTGATAGGTTGGGGGGGGGGGGGGGGGGGGGTTGGTTGTGTATGTGTGTTGAAGAGTGGGGGGGGGGGAGGGGGGGGGGGGGGAGTTTGTGTTGTGTGTGTGGTGGGGGGGGGGGGGAATTAGTGTGTTGTGTTTTGTTGTGCTGTGCTGTGTGTCTTATGCTACTGTCGCTTGTTTTTTTGTTGCTTGTCGTTGTTTAGACAATACGTGTACAGTTTTTCAAACTTTTTTCTGCCATTACAGTTGGTTTATAGTGGGTGGGTTGGGTTTGTGTAAAATGTACACTAGTGTGTGTGGGGGGGGGTGGTTAGGGAGGGGGGTGTAGGGAGGAGGGGGGTCATGAGTGTATGTATGGAGATGTATGCAGCCTAAGTGTGTGATAGACTACTGTAGGCAGAGGCCGGGCAGAGCTGGGGATTGGGCTTCCCTGTAGCCTAGCCTACTGGTCCAAAGGTCTGGGTATTATTACCTCATTTGGCAACGCGTCACACGTAATGCTGCGCCACTCTTAACAGCTGTACCGCACCGCCGTTCAGTCTCTCATTGCCTCTCTGATCCCCCCCCCCCCCCCCCCCCCCCCCCTCCCCACCCCCCCCCCCCCCCTAAACTTCAATTTTGTTTTGACTGTCCATGATACTGCTGTTGCAGCAAAGTCAAGCCTTTGTTCTGTTAAACCGGACAGGAGCAGGTCTGTGTTAGAATACAGACCACAGCCGCCTACACTTAACATGTAGGCTACATAAACTCGCCTTATACGCCTGATAATACAGAGACGTGCCCTTGCAAGACTGGCAGCCAGACAACAGAATCCAATCCAATCTTGTGGTTAATAGCCCCACCCGACCACTGAGGCCATATCACGACTGTCACCTTGTAAAACTTTAAATCTCAGATGAAAACTGTGCAGCTATCTATATACAGATGAAAGCAGGGTATAAAACCAACTCTACTGTCCTCCCTTGTATCAACGTCCTGGTCAACCGTAAGGGTCAACCCAGGACGGTCACTGCGTTTTTCACAGTCCCTATAAAAACAGGCGGGAGAATGGACCAAGAAGGCAGAAAACAGAGAAGAATGAGATGATGACAGGAAGAAAAAGAACAAGGCAGAGACAAAGAGTGGGACAGAGAAGAGGAAATTCCTAGCACATTACACGTGCATATTATGCTGAGAAGAGGAAATTCCTAGCACAGAACACATGCATATTATGCTGAGAAGAGGAAATTCCTAGCACAGAACACGTGCATATTATTCCGAGAAGAGGAAATTCCTAGCACAGAACACGTGCATATTATGCTGAGAAGAGGAAATTCCTAGCACAGAACACATGCATATTATGCTGAGAAGAGGAAATTCCTAGCACAGAACACGTGCATATTATTCCGAGAAGAGGAAATTCCTAGCACAGAACACGTGCATATTATTCCGAGAAGAGGAAATTTCTAGCACAGAACACGTGCATTATTCTGAGAAGAGGAAATTCTTAGCACAGAACACGTGCATATTATTCTGAAAAGAGGAAATTCCTAGCACAGAACACGTGCATATTATTTTTGTACGCAAGCGAAACTTGGACCCTATCAACAAACATTGAAAGGAAGATGCAGGCAGTGGAGGTGAGATACTTTCGCAAACTTCTTGGTATCTTATACAAAATTCTCCTTACTAACGAATTGAAAACTGGAACTGAAAACGTCATCAGGCCATATGAAGAGCTCTTGACTTCAGTGAAAGAAAACGCAAACTAAAGTGGTACGGGCAAGTCACATGTGAACATCTGGACTGGCCAAGACTGTCCTACAGGGATTAGTACAAGGAGGGAGGTGAAGAGGCAGACAGAGAAAACGATGGGTAGTAGACAACATCAGAGAGTGGACTGGCCTTGAGTGGAATGACTTGCTACTGGAGGCTGAAAATCGCCAGGAATGGAGGTTGCAAAATCTTCATAGGTGCCCTAACAGTCTACTAGACTACAGGATAGGTGAAAGGTAAAAAGGTGAAGATTAAAGATTGTAGTTTTATTTTTTAAAACTTGTTTGTTTTCGAGTTATAGTTTAGCATGGGTGAAATGGTTTGTTAGGTAATAAGCAGAAAATACGTCTTCCGTTCAGTAGTGCTAGTCTGGTCTCTTAATCCAAATGGTCGGAAACAAGGTCCAGAGTCGCAAGTTTGAATCTCTGTGCTGCCTGATGATTTAAAGGGTGAGGGTTTATGCGATCTTCCAGGACTCTAGTTGTTTTTCTTAATGCAGACCTGCCAATGCCATGCGATTTTTATTTTACATGACGATCAACAATTGTTAAGATTTATTCTCTTTTTTTTGGTTTTTTTTTTTTTTTTTTTTTTTGGGGGGGGGGGGGGGGGGGGGGGGGGGGGGGGGGGGGGGGGGGGGGGGGGTATTCTCTTATGTCGAGGATAATGGAAAAAGTCCTTATGTGCTTTTGGAAAAACTTAAAACTTTTTTTTACATCCAGTCCCCGTAGAATGATGCTATGTTCACGCTCCAGCTTTGAGACTACTCCTGAAAGGGTCGTTTTCTACCTTTCCTACCTTCAATACAATTATCTCTGCGTCTACTAGGCCTGAGAGATACAGAGACCTGCAGTGGTATAGTAGACAAGTGATATGACACAAAACTGCAACTGTAAATGGGACGATGGGCCGTGTGGTCCCAACCTTCCCCCAAAAGCTCCTAGATGGCCAGAGTGCCCAAAAAGTCCTAAACCAAACCAAACTCCAAAACAAACAACAACAACAACAACAAACCCACTGGATTCCAACCTACAACTTTCCAGCAAGAAATCCCAGGCAGGCACTACCCACTAACTTGACTTTTCCCTTGACTTCTTGAGGAGTCAGTGGGGCACTGCACCGAGTTTTTCAGGTGGCATGGTGCACACTGGGGAATAGGAGGAGAAGGGTAGCCTCGTGGTCAGAGCCTTGCGCTTGTCCTCTGTCGGCCCAGGATCGAGCCACCACGGAGACACCTGTTTTGGGGGATTTTTCCCTGGAGTTAACATCAGTACTGACTCCACTCTCCCCTAGAAGTCCTTCAGATGAGACTATAAACCGAGACCCCGTGTGCAAAAAACACGCACAACATCGTACGAACACGTTAAAAACCCGTTCCGTCTTTCGGAAGAATAGGCCATTTCATGCCGGTAGGAACGGATATTTAAAAAATAAAAATAAAAATAAACGCAAGTACATAGGTGTCGTGTTTAGACACCATCCCCGAAGTCAGAATGCAGCTACCTTATTGGCGGGTAAAAACGGTCGCATACGCAAAATGTCGCCACCGGTGAACCTAGGAACTGTAACTGAAGAAAAGAAAAACCACCCCAAAATACCCCCCCTTCCAGGGAGGAAAAAATCGTATGGACATTCTTAGCAAAGACTGGATCTGCCACCCCCCCCCTCCCCCACGAAATCGACGATTTACCCATTAGGCTGGGAATGTGCTCGCTCGCCCCCCCCCCCCCCCCCCCCCCTACACCAATACCGATAACTATTTTTTTAAATCTCTAACAAGTGTGGTTATCTTCCATGAGATAGTGAATAGGTTGCCAATTCAGTGTGCATTTATTGTTTATCTCTCGTCCCACGTACACTTTTTATTTATTTTTAAAAAACCATTCTTACTTGAAATAGTAATGATAAACGATGATATATGGATTTTTTTTTTTAGTATTATAGCGCTGAATCTTGTAAAGCAACCAAATCAAAGCGCTGATACAATATTCAGATTCATAATCTTTTGCAAGGAAGCTTCCCGAAAGCTGGAATGAACGAACAATTCGTGCACAGTGAAACAGGGCAGTAGATATTTTTGCTGTGTAACTCGGTTAATTGAGTAGGCTCTTGTCAACAGGAAGATATTATTCAACAACAACAACAACAACACACATACGCAGAAGTACTTAAACACACACGCGCGCGCGCGCGTGCGCACGCACGCACACACACACACAGTCACACACAATTACAAATATATATATACACGACACAGAGGCACGCACACATACAAACACACACACATAAACACACACACACAAACACACACACGCGCGCGCGCGCGCGCGTACACACACAGAGTCTCTCTCTCACACACACACACACACACACACACACACACAAAACCACGGAGGCACGTTCTCTACAAATGGGTGGAGAGAGAGAGAGAGAGGAGAGAGAGAGAGGAGAGGAGAGAGAGAGAGAGAGAGAGAGAGACAAAGAGACAGAGAGACACAAAGAGGGAGAGAGACAGAGAGAGAGAGACAGACGCAGACAGGCAGACAGACAGAGACAGAGACAGAGCAAAACTTGAGTGAAAGACACGTGCGGTTTTGCTCTGCGTCAGAACAAACTCCAGTTTGTTTTGGGCAAAAAGGGCACGTGTGATGTCCCTAAATGATTCTTAGTCTTAAAGTGGACAGGCTTGACAGAGATAAGGAAAACAATTATTAAAAAAGCCTGCCCCCAACCCTGGTCTGGAAACCTTCGTCTGGAATCCTCTGGGACTGTAGAAAGCTGCATACCTTATTTGGAACATGACCGTAGAGCAAAGTCAGGACTCTCTCTCTCTCTCCGGGAGTACTCTATTAAGGAAGAATATGTTTTGTTTTAAGGTTGTGTGTGTGTGTGTGTGTGTGTGTGTGTGTGAGTATTTGAATTTGTAAAAACTATTAATTGTAACTGGCTGCATGTGAAAGACTAGGATGAATGAAAGCGCTTTGATTTGTTTGTTTTTTGCAATATATAGGGCTGTTTAAATTCCATGTATTATTCCCCCCCCCCCCCCTGTTCTGTATCTTTACTCTTTCTTTCCCCTTCTTTTTTTCGGGGGTGTGGGGCTGGGGCGTTCTCTGTGAAGATGAAAGGCGTTTGTTCATGCGCTTCTTCATTCAACCTACCTACATCTCTTTCTCTCTCTCTCCTGTCTCTCTCTCTCTGTCTCTCTCTCTCTGTCTGTCTGTCTGTCTGTCTGTTCTGTCTGTCTGTCTGTCTGTCTGTCTGTTCTCTCTCTCTCTCTCTCTCTCTCTCTCTCTCTCTCTCTCTCTCCTCGGACAGTGCTCTGTTTAAGAATATGAATATAATTCAGCCCTGAACTGAATATATCTGCATTTGTTAAATTAATGCTCCCCTGTGGGGATGCTGGGGGCCTGTCAGTACAAACAGCATCCCCCACCTTCTGGAAGTTCTGTGCTAGGAATTTCCTCTTTTCTATCCCTCTCTTTGTTTCTACGTTCCTTTTCTTTCTTCCTGTCACCTCCTCCTTCTTGTCCATTTTCTGCCCTCTTTGTCTATTCTTCTGCCTTTTTTACCCCCCTAGAAAGACTTAGAAAAAACAGTTTTCTCCCACGCCTAAGTCGGATGCGCTGGGCCTGACTTGTCAGGCGCTTAACAGCAGCGCCATTTTCGCTCATATGACAGACAATAGTTACTGTCTGAACGTTCGAAGACGACCAAGAAGAAGATCTGTTAAATGCTGAAATGAATGTATTTACCTCCTCCTTTCCTTCATCAGCTGAACTATCAATGCACTGACAGCAAATTGCAAAGACAAACGAGCGTGCGAATCGGGTGACACTTCGTGAATTTTCCCCAGTCAAGTTAAAGGACTTCGTTGTTTTACGGTTCCCAGTTTCAGCTGAATTTTTAATCTAATCAATTTTGTTGTTGTTGTTGCTGTTGTTGTTGTTGATGTTGTGCCTTCCCCAGCTTAACACACTGGGGGTCACCCAGAATGTGCACTCTGACTCACTCATCATCCCACTTGGGAATCACTGTAAGATTGAAACTGCACACTGAATGAAGTTTGCGTGTATATGACTGTTTTTAAGTACCTTGCCAATACAGGCAGCCATACTCCGACTTCAGAGGATTTTTTCTTCTTAACAGGAGAGTACGGGTTGTTAT
The DNA here is from genome assembly GCA_028751875.1 of Rapana venosa. Classification (NCBI taxonomy): domain Eukaryota; kingdom Metazoa; phylum Mollusca; class Gastropoda; order Neogastropoda; family Muricidae; genus Rapana; species Rapana venosa. The sequence goes on from CM054156.1 coordinate 6,064,429, forward strand.
GTTAAGAGCTTGTCATAGCTGAAGACAATCTCAACGCAACATTTTACAACATAACAACATTTTAGTGTAGGTCTTGGGCTGACATCAATAACTGACACAGCTTTTGGCCTGGGCCAAATTCATTTTTTAAAATTCTCCTGAAATTTTGTTTCGTGTTTTCATATAAAATATTGACATTAATCGATGTGGTAAACACTTTTTAAAATAAAATTTCCTGTTACACTTGGACCGGAATCGAGCCTTAAGCCGGTTGGCAACAAGAACATCACATAACGACACCGCGCACGTGACAACAGTCGAGTTTTAAAGCCGAACCCAGAGTGCCAATATTGAGGACAGCTTTTTTTCCATAAAAACTAGGAGGGCCTTTAGCTTTCTATTCAAAATGTGGAATAATAGAGCATCTCTCTCTCTTTCTCTCTCTCTCACAACACACACACACACACACACACACACACACACACACACACACACACACACAGAGCTAATGCACTGACTTTTCAATATGCCATCTGGAAATAAAATTTTGACTTTGACACACAAAGTGGAACGTAGAACTACACACCACACACACACACACACACACACACCACACGCACGCACGCGCACACACATACACACACACGAACACACACACACACTCACTCACACACACACACACACACACACGCACACACACACACACACACACACACACACACACACACACACACACACACACACACACGAACACAAACACACCGTCATTTCTCCATCCCTCTCCTACTAAGCAAAACAAAAAAAATAACCGCACACACCCTTCCCCTCTCCCTCCCTCCTCCCCCCTTTTCCCTCTCTTGCCGATTTGCATAATTCGTTCCAGGTCCGAAAATTCACCAGCAGTCCATGGACCGAATGTTCCAGTGGTTAGAACGCTGAACTCGTGATCTGGCAGCCAGGGTTCGAACCGTCACTGATGTTCTACGTGCGATCGCACACTAACCTGTCAGAACGCGCCTCGGTTTATAGTCTCAGGATTTTAGGGGAAGACGGATTTGGTACTGATGGTTAACTCCAGGGGGAAAAATCTTGAACGGGTGGCTCGGTGGTGGCTCGAACCCGGGCCGTTAAACGGCGAGCGCAGTGCTCTAACCACTAGGCTATCCCGCCCACAATACCCGATACTGGAACAAGACAGGTGTGTGTGTGTGTGTGTGTGTGTGTGTGTGTGTGTGTGTGTGTGTGTGTGTGTGTAAGTAAGTCTTCAATTTTAACGTCTTTCCACTTAAAGTGATACCAGACGATCCTTAAATAGGAGAACTGAATATGAGAGAGAGAGAGAGAGAGAGAGAGAGAGAGAGAGAGAGAGATCTACTCTTTGTGTGTGAGTGTGCGTGGGCGTCCCTGTATGCATGCGCGCTCGTGTGTGTAATAAATAGTAATAACAAAGGAAATAGTATTCTTAACATGAACAAATCAAGAACAGAATTTTTTTTTTTAATGAAATTAAAAATAACTACAATAACTACAATAAATGCCCTATAGGACTTAACAATAAACCCTTAGCAATATCAATTGTTAACTTAACATTGTTCAAAATTTCTTCAATGGAATTCTCAGAAAAGGCAGGGAGATGAGGTTTTAACTTCTCACATTCAAGTATGATATAAGTATTTGAAATATATTTACCACATAAGCATTTAACATCCTTGCTGAATTTTGTTGTGAATGCATCTTATCCTGAAAAATAATGCCTTGAGTTGTCTTTCTTTTACAGCATTTGTATGAATCTCTAAGTCTTCAATGTATTCAACTACACTATTCACACTCAGAGTTGAATGTGAAAGCCGATTGTTTTGCTGATACTTTTCTATAATTTTTTTAAAGGATGCTTCTTCTAACAACCGATAACCCTCTGCAATGGATAGAGGGACATGCAGTACTATAGACCCCTTTTCATTACGTGCACCTTTCTTTGCAGCCCTATCAGCCCACTCATTAGAAAACAATCCTATATGTGAAGGAATCCAGCAAAAGGAAGCATGAATTTCTCTTAAACTTAGAAGATTTATGAAGTATTTGACGTCAAATATAAGTTTAGCTGATTGCTTATAAGTTATAGACTTTAAGGCACATAATACTGATTTTGACTCCACACAAAGTAATATATGAAAGAAAGAGTATGGATGATCTAAAATGAAATTCAAAGCCATGAGAATAGCGATCAGTTCAGCTGTAAAAACAGATCGATTTTTACCAACATAATAGGACTTTGCTATTTTTAGTGCCGGTATGACGAATGCTGAACCTGCTTGATGGTTATCTAAAAGTGAGCCATCTGTATAAATTTTAAGACAATGACAGTAATTATGTTGTATATGTGAATGAACATTAACTGCCATTATATTTGGATTTTCATTCTTTTTCATGTTGATATAGTCAACATCAAAGTGAGCTTGCTTCATTTCCCAAACAGGACAAACTGGAATTGCCCTTTGTGGGTCTACATCATATTTTAAAATGTCAGAACGCTCATAAAGATCTGGTGTGTAGGTACTTATAGTCGTCAAAGAGCTTATGTTTCGGGCTCTTTTGGGAAAATCTGTTTCAGACCTCATTTCTATTTTTTCTGAAGCAAAGTTTTCAGAAGTTGAACTTCTAAGAATATATTTGGCACATACAAGTTGTCGGTACTCATCAAGTGGTAACATTCCAATTTCTTTATATGTATCAAATGCAGAGGCATGAAATGGTACACCTAGAGCGAGTCTATATGCCTTGCAGTCTACACTTTGAAGCTTCTTTAGTAAGTATTTAGGTGCACTAAAATAAACTTCTTGTCCATACGATAATTTAGATCTAATTAAAGAAGTAGATAGATGTTTCAGAACTGTAATGTCTTGTCCCCAATACTGCTTTCGTGTGTGTGTGTGTGTGTGTGTGTGTGTGTGTGTGTGTGTGTGTTGTCTGCTGAAGTAGCTTGCGTTCAGTCTCACACCAAAAGCGTGATCAGTGTGTGTTCGGATTTTGGGGGGAGGGGTTATTTTAAAGCGAAGTACAGGCTGAAGCTAATGCACACGTGCGCTTACACCTGATTCAAAAGATGTGTGTGTGTGTGTGTGCGTGCGTGCGTGCGTGCGTGTGTGTGTGTAATGCATGTTTTTTCCCCCTGAGTAGAACTGTTTAGCCCAGACCACAGCTGCAAAGATAAAACAAAAAGTTTCTGTAACGACAAGAACATGGCCATCAGCTTCAAGATCAGACTCATGCCTTCCCCAGTCATGTCCATATTTTTGTACGCATGTGAAATGTGGACCATAACAGCAGAACACTGAAAGAAGGATACAGGCAATGGAGATGAGATACTTTCGCAAACTTCTTGGTATTCCATACAGAGCTCGCATAACTAACAAGGAAGTGAAAACTAGCATTTAAAACGCAATGTAGCCGTATGACGAACTGACTTCAGCGAAAAAACCGCAAACTGAAATGGTACGGGCACGTCACACCAACATGTGGACTGGCCAAGACTGTCCTACAGGGAACAGTACAAGGAGGGAGACGAAGAGGCAGACAGAGAAAACGATGGGTAGAAGACAACATCAGAGAGTGGACTGGCCTTGCATTGAACAACATACTATGGAAAGTTGAAGTGCATGACATTCAGTGTATTGCATAATATAGCGTTGTATTTGTGATGTGCGTGTTTAAGGGAAGGGAGGCAAAAGGGTAGACACAATAAATTGGTGGACCAACAACATATCAGAGAGGACAGACAAAACAACAGAAATGTACTGGGACTCAGGCTCCTGCACAGGACCGACAAAAATGAAGAAATTTATTCTTACTGTCACAATCACAATTCGGGGGTTACGGGACAGCCTAGTGGTTAGAGCGTTGAGCTCGTGATCTGACGGCCCGGGTTCCAGCCCCCACCGCCCTAGAGCATTTTTTCCCCTGGAGTTAACATCAGTGCCGACTCCACTCCCCCCCCCCCCCCCCTTCCCCCCCAAAGTTCTTCGGAAGAGACTATAAACCGAGGTCCCGGGTGCAAACGCGTGCACAACATCTCGTCCACGCATTAAAACCTGTTCCGCCTTTGGGGAGAGTTGGCCATTTGTGTCGGTGGGAACGGGTGAGGAAATTTACAAAAACCGCATGCACACAGGTGTCGTGTCTAGCCGTCATCCCCGAAGTCAGAATGCAGCTACATTAATGGTGGGCAGAAAACGGTCGCATACGTAAAAATCTCACCCCCGGTGAACCTTGGAGCTCTAGCCAAGGAACACACACACACACACACCACACCACACACACACACACACACACACACACACACAAAACACCAAAACCAATAATCCCAGGAGCCGTCGAGGGAGGAAGACAGAGGAGACAACAGCAACAACAACAACAAACAAAAAATGTGGAGGAGAGAAGAACAATGGTGCAGAAGGGATGGGAAAACCATCCGGAGAGACTCAGTCTATGGCACACAACCGAGAGTAAAAGGAGGAAGGCATGAAAAAGTCTTCAGTGCGATAGTCCATTGACTCCTTTCGGAGTCAATGCAGAAATACAAGAAGAGGGAGAAGAAGACGACGAAAATGGAGGACGAGGAGGAGGAAGAGGAGGAGGAGAAGAAGAAGAATAAAATGATGATGGAATGGAGGAGGAGGAGGATATGAAGAAGAAAAAGAAGAAGAAGAAGAAAAGAAGAAAAAGAAGAGAAGAAAATGGAGGAGGAGGCGGAGTAGGAGGAGAAGAAGAAGAAAATGGTGGGGAAGGAGCAGGAAAGAAGAAGAAGAAGAGAAGAAGAAGAAACGAAGAAGAAAAAAAAAGAAGAAGAAAAAGAAAATGGAGGGGAAGGAGCAGGAAAGAAGAAGAAGAAGGAGAAGAAGAAGAAGAAGAAGAAGAAGAAGAAGAAGAAAATGAAGGATGAGTAGGAGGAGGAGGAGGAGGAGAAGGAGAAGGAGAAGAAGAAGAAGAAGAAGAAAAAAGAAGAATTGTGATCATGATTGCAACATAGAGAAAGCGTTAAAAGTTCCAAATTGTTTGATCTAAAGTGGTGTTTGGAAAGCCCTTCCTTGATTTACTTATGCTCATTAGTTGTCGAACTATATCAGTCAAATATATTGTTTTGAGCATATGCTTGTTAATTCTCTCAATTTCTCTATGTACATCATTCACATTTTCTGAATAAGGATCTATTTAAAAAGCAAAAAGAAAAAAGAGAAGAAGAAGAAGAAGAAGAAGAAGAAGAAGAAGAAAGACCAGCCGCCATGGCGCAGTGGTTAGCGCCTTGGGTTACGGACTGGAAGGTCGCGGGTTCGAATCCCATAAGAGTCATAGGGATTTTTCGGACTCCGGCCGGCTCCTACCCAGAGTGAGTGTGCTGTGGGCTCAGTGGGAAGACTGGGACCACACAGTCGAGCTTCATCCACTTAACGGATGCGAGTTTGAGAGTGTTGCTCAAATTACCTGACCAACACTGCAGGTGTCTGTATCTCTCGGCCCGGTTGACGCCGGGATATATTATGATAGTAAGCGTAGAGTACAGCCCTGTCAAGTAGTCTCAAAGCATATGCACTTCCACAGCAGCATCATTACGTCATCCTCATTGTCATTGATCATCATGCATTAAAAAAAAAAATTGCCTCTGATTCGGTGGTCCCGAATTCTCTGGTCTCATGGTGGCCTCAGATTCGGTTTGCCCATACACTTCTGTGCCTGTGGTGAGTTTGTGTCAAAGCCTTTGGGTTGGAGGTTCGCGGGGGGCGGTCGTTGGAGGGACGTTGTTTTTGGTTGCCACCTGGGGTGGGCAACTCACTCAGTCTGGCTCCGCGACTGAGCTAATACTGTCGTTAGTAGGGGGCTTAGTAGGTGGTGTCCTGCGTATGTTAGCTCAGAACAGGCACCACTGAACACCACCAAAGTGACCCAGCAGCAGTGCAGGGCCCCTCTGGCGGGTGGCCCCACGGCGGCCTGATAGTGATGGGCTCCCCGTGGACTTCCGACCCTGAGGATGAGACATAACAATTCTGGGTGTGGTTGTGGCGGGGAGATTGGAATGAGCGGCGTGGGAACAGTAGGACGGGGGTCGTCAGAAGATGAGGCAGCAAAAAAAAAAAAAAAAAAAAAAAAAAAAAAAAAAGAAGAAGAAGAAAAGGAAGAGGAGGAGGAGGAGGAGGTGGTGGAGGTGAAGGAGGAAAAGATTAGGAAAGCCGTATACATCTGTAATCTGCAAAATGTAGAAAATGCTCAAATCAACCAGATTTCAAACTGCACGTTGCAAACTTACACTCCCACCCCCACCCGCCCGCTCCTATTTCTCTTTCAAATTTCATTCCATGTTCGAAAAGCACGCAGAGATTAGTGCATGGAGGATTAATGTTTCTTTCTTCTTTTCTTCGATCTTTCCCCTTTCTTCTCGTTTGTATGGAGGGAAGGGGGAAGGGGGAAGGAGGGAGAGAGGGGGTGGGGGGTAGAGAGGGTGTTCATACAGAAAATTCTTTCAGAATAATTCCAGGATTTACCAGTCAGTCACGCTTGCGTGTGCTATTGTCACTAAGCTACAGAAATAAAATTTTCGACTTATCATTTTTTGTTTTGTTTTACCACCCAGACCCAGACATCTTTTCGAAGATGTTCACACCCCTTCAATCATGATGAGGGGGGGGGGGGGGGGGGGGGGGGGGGGGTGGGGGGGGGGGGGGGGGGTGGGGGGGGGGGGGGGGGGGGGGGGGGGGTGGAGAGGCAGGGAGACAAGTGAAGGGGGGGGGGGGGGGGGGGGGGGGGGGGGGGGGGGGGGGGGGGGGGGGAAGAAAGTGATGGGGGTGGGGTGGGGGAGCGGGATGGCCTGGTGGTTAGAGTATTGAGCTCGTAATCTGACAGCCAAGGTTTTTAATTTGTATACAACTTTAAGTCACGGCAGAATTATCTGCGTTACCTTCGGGCTGCTCTCCCCGGGGAGAGCGCGTCGCCACAAGTGCAGTGCAACCCCCCTCCCCCTCCTCACACACACACACACACACACACACACACACACACACACAGAGAGAGACCTGTTTGAATTTGTTCCCTATCAGAATGGGTTTTTTTTTCCTATAGACTTTTGCCAAGGTTAACTCTCTTGTTGCCGTGGGGGTTGTTTTTTTGGTGTGTTTTTGTGTGTTTGTTTTTACGTGCGCTGAAAGCGTGTTGCACACGACACCTCGGTTTATTGCCTCATCCGAATGACTAGCACCCAGATTCCCATCCACAGTCTACTGGATTGGGGGCACGGGGAGGAGAATTTTGGGCATAAGCGGGTATCGAACCAGGACTTCTCGCTTACTAGGCTGGTGTGTTACATCTAGACCACCCATCTACCGAGCCAGCACCGAGGCACTCGATCTGGTTAATGTTCCTCTGGAGTTAACGTCAGCGCCGATTCCACTCCTCAGAAAGTCCTTCGGATGAGACTATGAACTACTATCCCGTTGTGCAAGCACACGCTGAACATTTTCCGCACATGTTAAAACCAGCTCTGCTTTTCGGAAGAGTGGGTCATTGCATGCCGGAAAGAACGGATGGCAACATAAAAGAAAACCGTATCCACACTGGTGTCGTATTTAAACATCATCCCCGAAGTCGGAATCCGGTTACCTTAATGGTGGGCGAAAACGGTCGGATACGCACCCCCCCCCCCCCCCCCCCCCCCCCCCCCCCCCCCCCCCCAAAAAAAAAAAAAGTCACCACTGGTGAACCTTGGAGCTTTAGCCGAGGAATAGAAAACAACAATCATGATGTACACAGCCAAGGGATAGCTCAGTGGTCAGAGCACTCGCTTTCCCCACAGCTAAGTTAAGCAGCGTCGAGCGTGGGTTACCACTTGGATGGGTGACCGTTTGCTCGCTATGGCTTCAGTACAGTTCCCCCAGCTGTAAATGGGTACCTGTCCTCTTTGGGGCCTGGGAAGGTAAAGCAGCGAGGGAGAGGAGATGGGCGCCTACCTCAATATGCTGGCCCCTTAATAATAATAATAATAAATGGAATTTATATAGCGCTATATTTTGCAAATACAAATCAGAGCGCTTGCATTCAACCCGCTCCTACACATGCAAACAACAATGATTAACAATATTTTAACAAATTCAAAGTACACACACACACACAAAACGCGCGCGCGCGCGCGCGCACACACACACACACACACACACACACACACACACACACACACACACACACACACACACATCACAACACACACACACTCACATACACACACAGGTCGTACATTTCAGCAGGGTAATGGAATTGTGGCTGTTAAAGGCAGGGACAGATATGAGATGAAACAGGAGGGGAAAATCTTAGGTTTGAAATAGGTATGTTTTGAGGCTGGATTTTAAAGTGTTGTAAGTAGGCTTTTCACAAAGGGAGAGAGGGAGGTCATTCCAGATTGATGGACCAGAAATAGAGAAAGAACGACGGCCAACAGTGGATTGGTTGAATCTAGGTATTCGTAGGCACAGGGTACTTGCAGCAGAGCGGAGGGAACGAGAAGGAGTGTACAGGTGAAGACATTCACAGAGATAGGAGGGTGCTGTTTTGTGTAGGCATTTGTAACAGAGAGTACTGATCTCATAGTTTACTCTCTGTGGCAAAGGCAGCCAGTGGAGAGATCGCAGGAGAGGAGTAATATGTGCTCAGATTTTTTCTTTCTATGGACTAGGCGAGCTGCAGAGTTTTGTATACATTGAAGGGAGTGGCTTGATGATGCTGGCAGAACACCAAAAGAGAATTGCAATAGTCCAGATGTGAAAGAATAGTAGTATGTTCTTTCGAGCCAGAAGGCCCATAGAGCCGGAGCTTATCCCGGTTTCTGTAGCGTTAAGCGAACTGATGGTTTTTCACCACCCCTGTGACAGGACGCTAGTCTGTCGCCAGATACTTCCCCAGCAGAGCTGGTACCCACTTGTACACCTGGGTGGAGTGAGGAAAATAGGAGTAAAGTGTCTTTCCCAAGGACACAACACCGAGCCGAGCGGGGATCGAACCCGCGACCTCTGGATCACGAGTTGACCACCTAAACCACTCGACCACGGTGCCATGTGAAAGAATAAGAGATGTGACAAGTTTGGATGTTGCGTCAGTGAACAGGCACTTTCGGATTGCGCTTATACGCCGTAATTGATAGTAGCAGGACTGACAGGTCTGGGTGATGAATTTTTGCATAGAGAGTGTGTTCTCGATAACAACACCTACATACTTGACTGCAGTGGATAGCGGAACTGACGTATTGCCAAATTCTATTGAAGCTGTCAAGTCAAGTCAAAGTCAAGTCAAAGTCAAGTCAAGCTGTTGTGATGGAAGAGTTTGTGTTTGGTCCCTACAATCATGGCTTCGGTTTTATCTGCATTTAGCTGTAACTTGTTTTGTATCATGAGAAGTTGAGGTCTCTGATGCTTCACTTCCCAAGAACCAGATAGGTTATGGGGCACCTTTACCTTTTATACAGGCAAGCCGACCACGAAACTCACACATCACAGAGGTTGTCAAGTCTAAAAAAATGTCGACACCCGTAAAATCGAGAATATAAGCTAAATAATAACTTCCAAGCGGACAGAGATGAAAAATTAGATACATGTATACACCATGAAATGAATAGTATATCCCCCCTCCCCCCCCCCCCCCCCTCCACACACACTAACCAACCCAACATCCCCCCCCCCCCTTCTCTCTCCCTTCTCCCCTTGTGCATGACGTCAATGGTTGCTAAGCAACAGAGGAGTGGTCAAGTACGTCATGATGAATGTAGCATCATAATCTGTAGGCTGAGTATATTTATTCTTGTCCAGCATCGATTTTTTTGGGTATTTTTCTTTTCTTTGTTTTTTGGCTTTGTTTTTGGTTGGTTTGTTGTTGTTGTTGTGGGTGGGTTTTTTGGGGTTGTTTTTTGGTGGGGGGGGGGTTGTTTTGTTTTTTGGTCAGCGTACTGTACATGTTAAAGTAATGTATTACAGCGGATACTAAGGCAGGATTCAACAAATGTATACATGACCCTTCATTCCCTTCAGGATTTGCAAGAACCATGTTTGTTTTTTTGTTTTTTGTTGTTGTTTTTTACGCTCCCACCCTCCCTTCTCTGTTGTTTGTTTGTTGTTGGTTTGGTGGGATGGGGGGGGGGGGGATGATTATTTTCTTGGTTTTTTCCCCCTATCATTGCTATTTTTGTTGGTGGCTTTGCTGGGGTATTGTTTATTTGTTTGTTTTACGCCCCCCTCCCTTTTCTGTTTGTTGGTTTTGGGATTTATTTTCTCTGGAATTTTTGTTTCATCATTGCTATTTGTGTTGGTGGCTTTGTTGTTTTTTACAGCCTCCCCCCCCCCCCCCCCTCCCTTTTTGTTTGTTGTTTGTTTGTTGTTTGGGGGGTTTATTTTCTTGGGTTATTTTTTTTTCTTCTCGTCATTTCTAATTTTGTTGGTGGCTTTCTTTGCTTGTTTTTTTTTCGTGAGCTTTGTGTCTATCATCTCTATCCCTCATGTCTGACAATCTCGTTTTTCTTTCTTTCTTTCTTCTTTTTTCTTTTTTTTTCTTCCTGTGTTTAGTGCTACAGTCTCTCCCTCTTCTGTCTCTCTTCTCTCGTTTTTTTTTCTTTCTTTCTTTTTTTCTGTGAGCTTTAGTCTCTCTCTCTCTCTCTCTCTCTCTCTCTCTCTCTCTCTCTCTCTCTCTCTCTCTCTCTCTCTTGCGTACCTGTTTGTGTGAACTCGGTTTGGATTTGTTTGGCTCAATCAAGGAGTCGGAAATTGCAGAGAGTTTATTAACGCTTTCAGGCAAAGATGACTGACTGCCGATGGCAGCAATGGAGTGATCATATACAAAACAGTGAAAGATTTCAAATGTACAGACAATTTATAAGTTCGCATGATGTCAAACCTTATCTAAAACTTGATATGGATATACATTTGAAAAGAATGATGTCGAAGTTTAGACTTGGTGTATCAGATATAAATGTTCATAAATTCAGATACAGAGAACATGATATTGACGACCTCAGGCTGCTATGCCCATTATGTAAGCAAGCACCGGAGGATGAAGTACATTTTGTGTTGTGCTGTCCAGTATTAGAAGATGTTAGGCAGAACTACATCCCTGTTAAATATAGCAGACAGCCTAATTTATTGAGACTCTGTTTACTCCTGGCATGGCCTCACTTTATATTTGTGTAAAGCTTTCAGAATAAGAGAGATATTGTTATCCTAAGTAATATTTTTGTAGCTGACTTTTTGTTATAAAGTAACATGTTGTCGTTACTATTGCTTTTACCCCCACCAAAATACTAAGCAGTTCGGCAACCCCCTTCATGTATGGGCCCAATGGCCTTTTTGTGAATAAATCATTCGAGTTCGAGTTAACTCTCTCTGTGTGTCTGTCTGTCTCTGTCTCTCCCTGTCTGTTTGTCTGTCTCTCCCTCTCGGCTGGAGCAATCGTTTTTCTTTCTTTCTCCTTTTCCCCCTTTGAGCCCTAGCGTCTCTCTCTCTCTCTCTCTCTCTCTCTCTCTCTCTCTCTCTCTCTCTCTCCCATCCTCTCTCTCCCTCTCTCTCTCTCCCCCTCCTCTCTCTCTCTCCCCGCCCCCCCCCCCTCCCCTCCTCTCTCTCTCTCTCTGTGCCAATAAGAGACCACTTGTTGCCTGCTGCAGCTAGGCTGAAGCAGAGGCCATGTTGACTAGGCTACACAAGACAACAGTCAGATCAGGCTTTTGGGAAACAATGTGTCGGCTGACGCGCGTTCCACATTTCTCACGGCGGGGACGTCACACACTAGCGCACAACGTGCACGCACGCACACAGACAGACAGACAGACAGACAGACAGATGTTAGCATAAAATCATGGTTACAAAAACAACAACGACGACAGAAGAAAACAAAACAGACCCAAAAACAAACAAAATCCACCCCCCCCCCTCCCTCTTCCTAAATCAAACACACAGCTGTTTAGGCTTCATCCGCTGTTATTTTCTATAATATACGATATTCTCGGCTCTCAAGAAAGCTTCGTCAGTGACTCGTGTGTCTATAGTGTTTGAAGAAAAAGTAGGTAAACAACCAGATAAACCTAGGCAGACAGACGGACAGACATATAGACAAACAGAGAACAGCGAGATAGATAGATAGAAAGAAAGATAGATAGATAAAGAGACAGACAGACAGATAGACCGACAGACAGGCGGACGGACGGACAGACAGACAGAGAGATAAATGGATGGACAGATAGACACAGACAGACAGACATATAGATAAACAGAAAGATAGACAGATAGAAAAAGAGACAGACAGACAGACCGACGGCCTGACAGACCGACGGACGGACGGACAGACAGAGAGATAGATGGATGGATGGATAGATAGATAGACAGACAGACAGATATATAGACAGACAGACAGATCGATCGATAGAGAGATAGATCGACCGACCGACAGACAGACACACAGACAGGCAGGCAGACAGACAGATAGACACAGACAGACAGATAGGTAAGTAAGTAGACAGACAGATATACAGACAGACAGACAAATGCATAGATAGACAGATACATGCATAGACAGATAGATAGACAGATAGACAGTAGATGTATTCAGGACATTACGTGGCATCTGACAAACAAACAAAAAAACCCAAAATAATCTGAAGTACTAATTAAAAATAAAAAAAGCCAAAACACACGGAAAGAATCTTTAAAAAACAACCCTAGGAAAAAACCATAGTTCAAATGTCAAAAATGCAACTCTGTTAAAAAAAAAAGTCAAGACGACCAAATCATAGTCATGACCAAACGATACTTCAGTACACCCTTGCATGCATACTTTCGAATAACCACAAGTAGACATAGTCTATTTCCTTTTCACGCCTAATATAAAGTCCTCGGTGTTTATATGGAAACACAAATGAAGGCAACATTGTTATTCGACCACCTGACATCATAAGTAATAATTATCCACTATTCAAGCTCAGTTGAAACGTGAAAACATGAGTTAAATGACCGACCATGACAGTGATAATCTTGAAAGACCATGTCATTGGAATCCTGTTTTCTTTCTTCTACAATACGGGATAGCTCAGTGGTCAGAGCTCTCGCTTTCCCCCAGCTACGGTTAAGCAGCATCGAGCGTGGTTACCACTTGGATGGGTGACCATTTGCACGCCTTGGCTTCAGTACAGTCCCCCAGTTCTCCCAAATTGTAAATGGGTACCTGCCTCTTTAGGGCCAGGGAAGGTAAAGCAGTGAGGGAGAGGAGATGGGCGCCGCTTTCAATATGCTGACCCCTTGAGAAGTTGAGGTCTCTGATGCCTCACTCCCCTACGACCACTTAGGTTATGGGACACCTTTACATTTACAATCCCAAGCAAGGGCAACAAACTTTGCATAATTATCTTAGAAATATAATTATTTCGTCTTCGGACAAAAGTAAATCAGTTATATCTCTGTTTCCAAATATTTCTTCATTAAAAAACATTACATTTCTCACGAGTATCACTGTATGACTTACAAACAAAAAGTGGATTTCATCTTCCTTTTGGACACCACACATGGGGCATGGGGACCCTGTGGATGTGACAGAGCCAACCCATCTTTTGGATGCATTTAATTTTATCCTAGAGATCTTAACCTTAAACGTGCAAGGCCGCTTCTATGCCATTTATGCGGTATTGTCTTTATAATATTTTTTTTCTATCTGACAAACTTTTAAAAGAGGAGAACCGTCTGTACTTGTCCGATTCTTCTGTATGTGCACGCCAGTCTTGTTTGTATGAAGCAATTCATCCCTCTTGAAAAAGTTTTTTGGGGTTCAAAACCAATTTTAAAAAAAAACTTTGTTCAAAACCAACTCCCTGACAAATTCATACAATACCAAATACATGCATAGTTCTCAATTGTTTTACACAAACCCACTCCCCCACCCCATAACCCCCCAAAAAAAACAAAAACAACCAACAACAACAACCAAACCAAACAAACACCCTGCACCAAACAACCCCCCCCCCCAAAACCCCAAACAAACCCCCAAAAAGCCCAACAACCCCAAAACAAACAAACCCCAAAATTTTCTCTCTCTCTCTCTCTCTCTCTCTCTCTCTCTCTTATATATATATATATATATATATATATATATATATGATTGATATTGCGCTATCGATTCAAACAGCCCTTTCAAAATTCACACACAACACACATTAACCAACTGAAGAAACGAAAAACACTCCCTCGATCGATTTTTCCGATCTTCCTCATTTCAGGCCCAATGCTATTCACTCTCACTTTCATCGAAGATTGTATAAACAGCACAGAGAAGTCATCATTAATGTCGTCTGCCCACTCTTGTCGCCTGCAAACTACACGAGGAGGCGACTCCTACCGGAAATTTGAACGAGATTGAAGTCGACGCGGTTATTTCCCTTCGAGAATTGAGGCCGGACAAGCGAGCGAGTCACCCGCCTGCTTTCCCTTTGTAGTCTAGATTCAGCCCATCGTTTTCAATTTCTGTTGTTCGGTACATAATAAAAATGGTTGATTAAACATGTGATGAATAACAGTCTACAAAAAGTGATGATTTGTGAAGTCCTTCGATGTTTTTTGGCTCAATATCTCTTCTTCGGGTCAAGTTTTCTTGTCTTTTACCACCAGCAGCAGCAGCAACAACAACAACAAAATCAACCGACCAAATAAACAAAAAGAAACGGTGATTCAGTTCAACATTTTCCTTTCATGCGGTGCCTTAATTCAATCATTTAATATTTATTTTTCTTGTATAGAAATGTTAAGTTTCTTGTAAGACCGGGCGTTTGAAAATAATCATAGCTCCAGTTGAATGAGTATACATGTCACTGTCTGGCTCTGTTTGCCACATGTATAATAAGTTATCTGTGCGTGATACTATTTTGTCTGTGTATCCGTGTGTGTGTGTGTGTGTGTGTGTGTGTGTGTGTGTGTTGGTTGAGGAAAGGGGGAGGGGGGGGAGGGGGCGGTAAACGAGAGGGTTTTCTAAAAAAATATAAAAAAACACGAAGAAAAGGGTCTAAACATTGTTAAGCTAGGAATGATAGCAATAACTCTTACCTCCCTCCCAATCCCTTAGAGAGAGAGAGAGAGAGAGAGAGAGAGAGAAGAAGAGAGAGGAAGAGAGAGTAGAGAGAGAGAGAAGAGGAGAGAGAGAGAGAGAGAGAGAGAGAGAGAGAGAGACAGACAGACAGACAGCCATGACAGGCAGATACAGAGAGAGAGACAGAGAGAGGCAGAAAGACAGAGAGACACACACACACACACCACACACACACACACTCACAGAACCCCTAATATCACAACTGTGAAAGACGTTAAATGAATTAAACACACACAACACACACACACACACACGCACAACCCCCTCCCCCGCCCCCTTCCTCTACTTCCTTTTCTCACACACCCGCCAACACACCCACAAACGCACTTACCTCATACAGCCCCACTCCACACATCGAACAGTTTTCGTCTTTTTCTGATGGTGCCGACGGACCCAATATGTTGCAGACCTGAAGAAGAAGAAGAAGAAGACTGAAAGAATGAGAAAGTGTATTTCATGCATTAAAAAAAATCTTGAAAATTTTAAGTCATTACTTTTCCCGTTTCTTTTTAGGTATGTGTGTGTGTGTGTGTTTTATTTTATTTAAAAAAAAATTTATTCACTATTTTATATCGAGGATAATGGAATAAGCACTCATGTGCTTTTTTACATCCAGTCCCCGTGTGTATGCGGTTTTGTAAATTTTGTCATCTGTTCCCACCGGCACACAATGGCCTACTCTTTCGAAAAGCGGAACATGATTTAACGTGTGCGCAAGATGTTCTGCATGCGTTCGCACACGGGGCCTCGGTTTATGGTTTATTACTTGTTGGCAGACAAACGTGTGTGTGTGTGTGTGTGTGTGTGTGTGTGAGTGAGTGAGTGAGTGAGTGAGTGTGTGTGTGTGTGTGTGTGTGTGTGTGTGTGTACGCTCGCGCGCGCGCTCAGACGTATGTGTATTTGCACCTGTGTGCGTGTGCGTGCGTGCGTGCTTTCGCACACAGGACCTCGGTTAACAGTCTCATCCAGAGAGAGAATGAATGAATAAATCTTTGTTTTTCAAGGGTAACAGAATAAGCATACGCATACTTTTTTCATCCGGCCCTTGCCCTGATTAGGGTCTATCAGCAAAACAAGGGAAAAATCCTACTACAACAAGGACAACATGATTTTTAAAAAAAAAAGGTAAGTGTATATTTAACAATACATAATCCCCAACTGACCTGAACATTAATGTCAAGATATATATATATATATATATATATATATATATATATATATATATATATCTTAGAAAAGATATGGGTTTAATAAACAGAGAGAGAGAGAGAGAGAGAGAGAGAGAGAGAGAGAGAGAGAGAGAGAGAGAGAGAGGAGAGAGAGAGAGAGGCAGGCAGACAGACAGACATACAGACAGTAACAACAACAACAACAGGAACAACAAGCTTTAAGGTGGCATATATTTGCAAGTCTCAATCGTTCGACGTCGGAGGGTTCTTTCCCTTGGCTGCGGTGAAGATGAAGGGAGATAATTAGCCATGCACAAAACGCCAGACACCAGACGCCTTGGCTGCTTATGAAAGCTGTCTGTCTGTCTGTCTGAGTGTCTGCCAGTCTGTCTGTCCGCCGGCCTGCTTGCCTGCCTGTTTTGCCTGTCTGCTAGTGTCTCAGTTTGTGTCTTTGCCTCTCTCTCTCTCTCTGGAGTCTGATTAGTTAATAATATTTCTCCACATCTGTTTTGTATGTCTGTCAGTGTTTCGGTCTGCGTTTGTTCTGGGGTTTTGGGGGGCTTGTTTTTGCCCTATTGTCTTTCTGTCTGCCAATCTCTTTCGGTTCATGATTTTGTTTGTCACTGTCTGTTTATTTTGCCCGCCAATCCGTCTCTCTCTCTCACTCACTCTCTGTTTGCCAATCCATCTCTCTCTCTGTTTGCCAATCAATCTCTGTGTCTGCCAATCCATCTCTCTCTGTCTGCCAATCCATCTCTCTGTCTGCCAATCCATCTATCTCTGTCTGTCTGTCTGCCAATCCATGTCTCTGTGTCTGCCAATCCATGTCTATCTCTGTGTCTGCCAATCCATCTCTCTGTCTGCCAATCCATCTCTCTCTGTCTGTCTGTCTGTCTGCCAATCCACCTCTTTCTGTCTGCCAATCCATGTCTCTGTGTCTGCCAATCCATCTCTCTCTCTGTCTTCCAAACCATCTCTCTCTCTCTCTCTCTCTCTCTCTCTCTCTCTCTCTTGCCAATCCATCTCTCTGTGTCTGACAATCCATCTCTCTGTCTTCCACTCCATCTCTCTCTGTCTGCCAACCCACCTCTCTCTCTCTGTCTGCCAATCCACCTCTCTCTGTCTGCCAATCCATCTCTCTCTGTGTCTGCCAATCCATCTCTCTGTGTCTGCCATCCATCTCTCTGTATCTGTCAATCCATCTCTCTCTGCCTGCCAATCCATCTCTCTTTCTCTCTCTGTCTGCCAATCCATCTCCCTGTGTCTGCCAATCCATCTCTCTCTGTGACTGCTAATCCATCTCTCTCTGTGTCTGCCAATCCATTTTCTTCTGTGTCTGCCAATCCATCTCTCTTGTGACTGCCAATCCATTTCTGTGTCTGCCAATCCATCTCTGTGACTGCCAATCCATCTCTGTGACTGCCAATCCATCTCTGTGTCTGCCAATCCATCCATCCCTGTGTCTGCCAATCCATCTCTCTCTGTGTCTGCCAATCCATCCCTCTCTGTGTCTGCCAATCCATCTCTCTCTGTGTCTGCCAATCCGTCTCTGTGTCTGCCAATTCATCTCTCTCTGCCTGCCAATCCGTCCCTCTCTGTGTCTGCCAATCCATCTCCTGTATCTGCCAATCCATCTCTCTCTGTGTCTGCCAATCCATCTCTCTCTGTGACTGCCAATCCATCTCTCTCTATCTGCCAACCCATCTCTCTCTGTGTCTGCCAATCCATCTCTGTGTCTGCCAATCCATCCCTCTCTCTATCTCTCTCTGATGTTCGTGGTTAGAGCTTCGAATTCGTTACCTTCAGGGTGTGGGTTCAGCTTTCGGCAAAGCCAAAATATCCGTCATCATTGTTCGCGGTGTGAAACGTAATACACCATCATCAAAATAAACTACGATGGGGTCTTGTGGTTAAAATTTTGTGCACACGATTTGTTGATCCAGGATCCCCGTTTGAGAGATTTCCACTTTTCCCCTGGGATTAACAAGAGTACCGACTCCACTCTCCCCGAAAGTCCCTTGGATGAGGCTATAAAACCGACGCCCCGCGTGCGAACGCACCAGACCATTTTGCGTACACGCTGAACCCGCTCTGCCTTTTGGAGGAGTAGGCCATTTCGTGCCGTTAAGGACGGATGACAACTCGTAAAGTATAAATTAAAAAACCCAACTACGCATGCACACTGGTGTCATATGTAGACAACGTCCCTGAAGTCAGGTAGGCGGGCAAAACGGTCGCATACGCAACTCTGAAAGCTCTAGCCGTAGAACGAACATAAAAACCTCATTATATATAATACATATGTCACAGTAGTGAAGATAAATAAGTTACAGATAACTCCATCATCCTTTCAAGAGCAATAAAGATTTAAGATTTTTAAAAAACCACACACCAAACAAAAGCTGTGAGCATAAAATTTTGCTATCAGAGAAACCCTTTTGCTGCCAAGGAACATAATTATGATTTGCCCGACCGGACTCAAAGAGTGTAAACTACTAAATAAGCCATCGTCAGAGGTCTCAACAGTAGATTAACTTCACCAAACCTGGTACCTTAAGTAGAAACGCCTCTCTGAAATACAGAGGTGTTTTAATAATAATAATAATAATAATAGTAATAATGTATGGAATTTATATAGCGCTGAATCTTGTAAAGGAAACAAATCAAAGCGCTTGCATTCAAATCATTCACACGCATGCAACCATCCATAAATATCAAGATAAACAAATATCAAATTTATATACACAACACACTTAGGTGGGGGTGGTGGAGGTGAAGGCAGCTATTGAGAAGTAGGAACAGATAACAGGGGAAGATCTCAGGTAGAGTATAAGTGCGTTTTGAGGCTAGATTTGAAAGAATCAAATGAAGGCTTTTGGCGAAGTGGAAGAGGGAGGTCGTTCCACGTGGAGGGACCGGAAAGAGAGAAAGAGCGACGGCCAACAGTGGTTTGTTTAAATCTGGGTGTTCGAAAGCACAACATATCTACAGATGAACGAAGGGAACGGGATTAGAAAAGCAAATCCAGTGGCCTAATAATGCCGTAACCAAAAACTAATCATTATTGAGAAAAGAACGGGAAATATGTTGTTGAATATTGTTGCAAAATCAAAAAGACAAGTGCAAGAAACATGCGAGGCAATCTGTGTGCCCACATGCTGGGGGATCCAAAAGGATGCAAGGCATCATTCTGATACACCTGGCCTATGCCAACAGCTCTGTCCGTTACTGATGTCAGCTAAGTGCCGAGGCATACATTTAAACGTTCTTATGCTGTAAAATGTTATGTGGAGATTGCCTTCAGCCATGACAAGCTCTTAACATAACACCATGCACTCTCCTTTAAAGGAGAAAAATTCCCCTG
>CM054156.1:6086578-6091578 GCA_028751875.1 Rapana venosa
AATTCCATGTTAAATGTGAAAAATGGCAAAAATGCATGTTCAACGTTGTGAAAAATGTGGTAAAAATCCATGTTTAAAGTTAAAAACAACTGGCACAATCCATGTGTGATTTAACCCACGGCAAAACTGACATGCAACTTCATGAAAAGATGGCAAAACTCAGGTGCAATCCAATGAAGATATGGAATCTATGTACTATCTAGTGAGGATGCAATCAAATCCATTATCAATATTTATTCAAGCTGACAAAAATATGATAAAATAGATATCAAAATCTAATGAAAGAATGCAGCAATCCTTGTCAAATCTCAGCCATGTCCAAGCTCACAGACAGACGATGAAACGAATGTCAAATGTCATCAATGAAGAGATGATGACATACATGTCCAATCTCCTGTCATGCTTAGTGAAGAGAAGTTGCAAATCATGCAAGGTGAGATGAAGAGTGTCCAATTTTTCACTTATCCAGTCTGAGGGCGGAAAAAATCCAAGTTAAAAATGAAGAAAAGATTATGCCGCCATTTATTTCATGTTTGATGAAAAGATGGCACAAGCCCAGACTACTGAAGAAAATACACCAGCCCCCGATTATCATGCTGTGCTTCTGGTTGGAAGGTCGTGGGTTCGAAGCCCATAAGGGTCTTTTTTTAAAAATCCGGCTGGCTCCTACCTGGATTGAGTTTGCTATGGCTCATTGGAAAAAACCTGGGACCACAAAATTGAGCATCACCCAATTTACTGATGTGGTTTGTGTTGCTCTAATTATTTGACCAACACTGCCAGTGTCTGTATCTTTCAGGCTTGGTTGACTCTATACAGGACATATGACAGGAAGGGTAGCCAACAGCCCTGTCAGGCAGTCTCAAAGTTGGTGCACTTCCATAGCATCATCATGACATCATCTTCATCATCACTGGTCACCATGCAGTAAAAGAAAATTTGTTTCTGATTCAGTGACCCCTGTTGCTCTGGTATCATGACAACCTCAAATTTTATTTCCCCATACACTTATGTGCCTGCGGCGAGATGCTGTCAACGCCTTTAGGGTTTGAGGTTCATTGAGGAGGGTCGTTGGAGGGATGCTGTAGTGGTCACATCAGATGGGTCTCATTCCGTCATGACTGTCGTCAGTAGGGCGCTTAGTAGGTGGTATGCTGTAGTGGTCACATCAGATGGGTCTCATTCTGTCTGGCTCCGAGACTTAACCATGACTGTCGTCAGTAGGGCGCTTAGTAGGTGGTATCCTACGTACGGTGGCTCAGAACAGGTACCAATGAAATGACCTAGCAGCAGTGCAGGGCCCTACTGGCTGGTGGCCTGAAAGCAGCCGAACACTGATGGCCTCCTCCTAGACTTCTGACCCTGAGGATACCACATGATGAATCTGAGGTTTGGCTGAGGTGGAGAGAGATCGAGATGAGCAGCGTGGGAACAGCAGGATAAGGACGTCACAAAACTGAGACAGCACAGAGAGAGAGAGAGGGAGGGAGAGAGAGGGAGAGAGGGGGATAGAGGGGAGAGAGAGGGGGAGAGGGAGAGGGAGAGAAGAAGAGAGAGGGAGAGAGAGGGAGAGGGGGAGAGAGGGGAGAGGGAGAGAGAGAGAGAAGTCAATGTCTGATGTATGAAAAGATGGTCTGCTTCGTGTTCAGGTCACCACTCTCTCTCTCTTTCTCTCTCTCTCTTCTTCTTCTTCTCTCTCTCTCTCAACCCATGCAGAAGCTCTCCAAAACTGTCAAGGATGCTTGGAGGAAGAAAGAAAACGATATGATGGGAGGGGGAAGAGGAAAAGGGTAGGGGGAGAAGTACGGAGTGAACATAATGGATGGCTTTAACAATGAAGCTACACTCTCTCTCAATTCCTCCCAGCATCCTTTCCCCTATCCCCGAGGAATTAAAAAAAATCAGAATAAAAAAAATTAAAAAACCACTACAACATTCCCACAAGAACAAAAAGTCAGAAATCGCCTTTAAAAAAAACAACAACATCGACCTTACATCTGCAAAATGCAAAACCAAATAAAACCATCAAGAAAAAACCCCAAACCAAAACACACAAAAAGCCACGAAAATCATTCTGGAAAAAATATTCTGTGCAGAAATGGACGACAGATCAAAAGCTTGCCATACAGACACACAAATCGCTTTTTCCTAGCCATGTTCTGCAGTTCCTCATGCTGACTGCAATGGGGCGAGAGGCTAGATTTCATGACTCACTAGGCTCGCTACGGGGTTCTCCACTGCCCACAAAGGGGACCAATCAATGGCAGTCCAATGCAATTAGCCTGCGGCTCAACCCTTCCTTTCCCTCTGTGTGTGTGTGTGTGTGTGTGTGAGTGCTCACTTGGACAACACTGACGGGATGGCACCGCTCTCAGAATCACTGAGGCGCAGGACATGAGATTTCTCCCTGTTGCGTTGAGGGGGCAGCAGAGGGGTGGTGCAACGTGATGACTGGATAAACAGGGAGAATTTAGACCATGCTTGCTGGCATGTGTAGTTTTGTACTAAGTGTATAATTATGCGTCCATGAGTATGTGTGGATATATATATATATATATATATATATATATATATATATATATATATATATATTATATATATGTGTGTGTGTGTGTGTGTGTGTGTGTGTGTGTGTACATTATTTTGAATTTAACTCTGTTCATTGTTATTGGTTGTATGTATGGGTGTGTTCAATGCAAGCGCTTTGATTTCTTTTTGCAAGATATAGCGCTATATAAATTCCATTTATTATTCTTATTCTTATTATTGTTATTATTATTATTATTATTATTATTATTATTATTATGTGTGTGTGTTCACACATGCACATATACACTTATGCATATACATGCATGCATGAGCGTACACGCACATGTGCATACACATTAACACACTCATGCATGCATGTGGGTATGCACACGTGCGCACAGTCATGCACGCGCACACACTATGATAGAGATAGAAATAAAGTCAAACTAACAAGAGAGAGAAACAGAGAAAGAGACAGAGACACAGAGAGAGGCAGGCAGAGACAGACAGAAATAAATTTTGAAAAAAGATTCATTCATAAAGAGGTAGTTGGCCCATACATGAAGGGGGTTGCTGATCAAATCAGTGATTCATGATAGGAATACACCGTGAAGTAAAGCTGCGACAAACTCAGTTCATGCAAACGAATCCACAGTGGGGAAAAAACCCTTATGGCATCGTGATATGTCTTATTCTAAAGGCTTTACACAGATATAAAGCCAGATTGCTCATGAAATCTCGATTACTGCATCTTGGGAGCAAACGGAGTCTAACTGCATTAGGCTGGTTGGTATATTTTGCTGGGAGATAGTTTTGCTTAATGTCATTAAAGGCGGGGAACAACTTAAAACAAAATGTACTTCATCTTCGTTACATACAGAGCATATTGTATCAGATTCAGTCTTCTTCTCTCGTTCACTTTTACATCCTCAGATGTGTCTGGGAAAAATAAATGGCAAGTCCTTTCCAGCTCCTCTCGTGGGTCGTACAGCTTGGTTTGCAGGGTTATCTCTGTCGGCCACACAATCTTCCTCAGGTCGCGGTATAGCGTGTGCCTCTGAAAGATGTGCTCGCCAGTCTGGTTTTCTTTACCACAGAGGAGAAGGAACGAGTTTCAGCTTTGTGGACATGTGGTGATTTTGCCTGTTGTGCCCAATGCGGAGTCTTAGAGTGTTCTTCTCTTTTGAGATGGTGGTGGTCGTCCTTCTCTGGTCTGGGTCGGGCCACTGATTTGATGATTTATCAGATTTTCATTATGCACTCTGTATCTTAAGTTTATGAACATTTATTATGTCTGACACACTCAGTCTGAATTTAGCCATTATTCTCTTAAATTGCGTCTGTGCATTTAAAATTGTAACTCAATAAAGTGTGACTTGAGAGAGAGAGAGAGAAACACAGAGAGAGAGAGATAAAGAGAGAGAGACAGACAAACACAGACACAGAAATACAAAGACAGAAAGACAGACAGAGAGAAAAACAAAGAGACAGAGAAAGAGAGAGAAAGAAAGAAAGAAGAAAGAGAGATAGAGGTGCTTGAGAGAGAGAGCGACAGAGACAGAGAGAGAAAAAGACAGACAGACAGACAAACAGACAGAAAGACAAAGACAGAGAGAAAAACAAAGAGACAGAGAGAGAGAGAGAGAGAGAGAGAGAGAGAGAGGAGAGAGAGAGAGAGAGAGAGAGAGAGAGAGAGAGAGAAAGAAAGAGAGATAGAGAGACGGACAGACAAAGAGGGGGGCATGGAGCAGAGACAGACATACAAACAGAGACAAAGAGAAAGAAAGATTATTCCTTTAAAATGCATACCCATTTCAAACTTTAGATAAGGTTTGATGTCACCGAGAGAGAAAGAGAGAGAGAGAGAGAGAGAGAGAGAGAGAGAGAGAGAGAGAGAGAGAAGAGAGACAGAGAGACAGAGAGACAGACAGACAGACAAGAGTGAGAGAGAGACAGAGAAGGGAGCAGAGACAGACATACAAACAGAGAGAGAGAGAGAGAGAGAGAGAGAGAGAGAGAGAGAAGAGAGAGAGAGATTATTCCTTTAAAATGCATACCCATTGCAAACTTTAGATAAGATTTGACGTCACAGAGAGAGAGAGAGAGAGAGAGAGAGAGAGAGAGAGAGAGAGAGAGACAGACAGACAGACAGACAGACAAGAGTGAGAGAGAGACAGAGAAGGGAGCAGAGGCAGACATACAAACACACACAGAGAGAGAGAGAGAAAGAGAGAGAGATTATTCCTTTAAAATGCATATCCATTTCAAACTTTAGATAGGGTTTGATGTCACAGAGAGAGAGAGAGAGAGAGAGAGAGAGAGAGAGAGAGGAGAGAGAGAGAGAGAGAGAGAGAGAGAGAGGACAGACAGACAGAAACAGAGTCTAAGACAGACAGACACAGAGAGAAAGATAGAGAGAGACAGACAGAGACTGGGACAGGGAGAGAAAGAGACAGACCGACAAAGACAAA
>CM054156.1:6096578-6129078 GCA_028751875.1 Rapana venosa
CGTCACCCGCCACAACACTCTGCCCAAAACAGTACTGCAGGGAACACTCGAAGGTGGCAGAAGGAGGGGAAGACAGAACAAGTCATGGATGGACAACATCAGAGAATGGACCAGGATGAATGACTCGGCACTACTGCGCAGAGCCGAGGACCGAGATGGATGGAGGAGGCTTACCACGGCATCGTCTTTCATGTCTCCCCCACGACCGCCAAGGTCACGGGTCTGATGATGATGATGATGATGATGACTGAAGCCAAGGCGCGCAAACGGTCACCCATCCACTTGGTAACCACGCTCGACGCTGCTTAACGTTGGCTTGGGGAAAACGAGTGCTCTGACCACTGAGCTATCCTGTTCCCTTTCCTACCCTCAAAGATCCTTTAAAGAATATGATAATACCACTCCTGTATTTTGTTTCTTCAATATATTAGCGTCTCCAGGTAAATGTTCAGGTTTTACAGAATTTCTATCGATATATTATTGAAGCCATCATTTCTCTTTAAGTTAGTATAAACCCCTGAATGTAAAAATAAAGTACAGAACAAAATAATAGCAAGGGCACACACACACACACATGCGCACGCGCGCGACAGAAGCCAGTCATCCTTCCGTTCCCTAAGCCAATGCACAAGACAACCCAGACCTCGAGAAAACTCTCAGAAAAGTAGTAGGACACTTGTTTCACACAATCACATCAGAAAGAGAAGAGAAAAAAAAACACAGAAAAAAACCCAGCAAAAACCCCCAAGAACTGAAGACCCCAGGCGAACTCTTCTTGTCAAGAAGACCAGAAGCGTCCCGCACTTCCGACAGACGGACAAGGAAGCCTGTGATTGGCTGCCGTGACAAATTGCCCCCTAGCGGACAGACGGGGGCCTCACAAGGGAGGCAAATGAGCCTCTCTTCGATTTGTTCAATCGCTGTTAATCTCAGCGTGCTTGAAGCTGTTTGCTTCGTGGGGGTAATTTCTGGCCCTCGAGTGATTTATAGTGAAGAGGAGGAGGAGGGGAAGGAGTAGCAGGAGGAAGAGAAGAAGAAGGAAGGACACGAAGAAGAAGAAGAAGAAGAAGAAGATGATGATGATGATGATGAAAAAACAACAGACCCTCTCCTCCCCCCCTCCCCCCCAGAAGAAGGTGAAAAACGAAGACTTTTCCAGAATATTATGAAGTCATCTCCAGCATAGTTTAATTAAACATTGTTTACGTCAATTTTCACCCCAGAGAACCTAAACGCAACCTTCCTCGTGGGGATGCCGTGGGGAGGGGAGGGGGGGGGGGTCTGTCAGTATATTTAGCTGTCCCACCTTCTGGAAATTCTGTGCTAGAAATATCCTCTTTTCTACCACTCGCTTTGTTTCTGCCTTGTGTCTTTTCTTCCTGTCACCTCCTCCTTCTTGTCTATTTTCTTCCTTCTTGGTCCACTCTCCTGCCTTATTATTTTTAATACACAGACTGAAAAGATAACAATTCTCACTTATGCCGAAGTCGGATGCGCTGGGCCAGACTTGTCAGGCGCTTAACGGCAGCTTGGTGCATTTTCACTCATATAACGGACAACAATAGTTGCTGTCTGAGTGTTCGACGAAGAAGAAAAAAAATGGCACCGAGATCCCACCCCAACCCCCTACCTTCTCCCCACTGGGCCAAGAGTGGTGGTCTGGTTGCTAGTCTTTCGGGTGAGACGATGTTCCGTGTGCAACACATATTTAGAGCACTGAAAAGAACCCCCAGCGACAAAACGAAAATTTGCCTGGCGACATTTTACAGTGAAATGCACTGTCGTCAAAGTAAAGCAAGATACACAAGGAGACTTCAACAGCAAAACAAGAAAGTGGCGCTGGACTGTGGCGGTTTGCTTTTCTTTGACCGTTTGTTTGAAACAGAGAGAGAGGAGGGGGATGGAGAGAGGGAAGAAGAGGGGGGGGGGGGAAGGAGGGATGAAGAGGGGGAGAGAGAGAGGGAGGAAGAGAGAAAGATGGAGGAAGAGAGAGGGAGGAAGAGAGAGAGAGAGGGAGGAAGAGAGAGAGAGAGAGGGAGGAAGAGAGAGCGAGAGAGGGAGGAAGAGAGAGAGAGGAAGAGAGAGGGAGGATGAGAGAGAGGAAGAGAGAGGGAGGATGAGAGAGAGAGAGAGACAGACAGACAACAGAGAAATATTAACAGACTCAGGAGAGAGAGAGAGAGAGAGAGAGAGAGAGAGAGAGAGAGAGAGACAGAGACAGAGACAGAGAGACAGAGAGACAGACAGAGACAGAGAGAGAGAGAGGTGTATAATCATATTATATACAGACAGACTTGAGAACAGAGCTGGAGCATATGGGATGGAGGTGATCTCGGAGAAAAGTAAAGTACTTGTTAACAGCACGAGCAACGCCACTGCTAAAATTTACATGAACGGCCAACAACTGGAGGAGGTAGACGCTTTAAATACCTTGGCGCTACACTCACAAAGGACGGGCGATCGACGACAGAAATCAAGGTCAGAATAGCCATGGCAACATCTTCCATGACAAAACTCACCACCATATGGAAAAGTACAGAGATCAGTTTCCCAATCAAACTAAAGCTCTACAAAGCCCTAATTCAGACTATCCTGCTGTACGGAAGTGAAACCTGGACATTGACTGCTGAAACAGCAAAGCGAATCCAGTCATTTGAAACAAAATGCCATAGAAAACTACTGGGCATATCCTGGAGAGAACGAAAGACCAATGAATTTGTCAAGAGTCAAATAACACGGCTGGCAGGTCCACAGGAACCCCTTCTCACCATCGTCAAGAAGAAAAAGCTGACATGGTTCGGCCACGTCACCCGCCACAACACTCTGCCTAAAACAGTACTGCAGGGAACACTCGAAGGTGGCAGAAAGAGGGGAAGACAGAACAAGTCATGGATGGACAACATCAGAGAATGGACCAGGATGAATGACTCAGCACTACTGCGCAGAGCCGAGGACCGAGATGGATGGAGGAGGCTTACCACGGCATCGTCTTTCGTGTCTCCCCCACGACCGCCAAGGTCACGGGTCTGATGATGATGATACAGACAGACAGGCAGGCAGATACAACACACACACACACACACACACACACACACACACACACACACACACACACACACACACACACACACACACACACACAACACACAACACAACACAACACAACACAACACAACACAACACAACACACATAGAGACTATAACACAGACCACAGACGGGACGTTGTTCTAACCACCAAAGTTTGAACCACTTACCTACACACCTGGAGTATTCTGCGGTTTTCCAGGTGAGTGCTTTAACCGCCCGGCCGCCAGCCGTTCTGCAGGATGATCCCATTCTCATCTAGAAAAAGAAAAATATATATTTGTTGCTATTGGGCGTTCCCCAGCTTAACACACTGGGGGTCTATCACCCAGAACATGCACTCTGTCTCACTCATCCTACCTGGGAATCAATGTCAGACTGTCAGTACACACTGGATGATGAGAAGTTTGCCTGTATGGCTGTTTTCATGTTCCTCACCATACAGGCAGCCGTATTTCGACTTCAGAGTTCTGTTTTGTTTTTGTCCTTAAAAAGAGAGAATGTTGTGTTGTTATGGTGAGAGGTTGTCGTGGAGGAAGACAATCTCAACGCAGTGTTGTAAAAAGCGTAACAAACATGTTAATGTAGGCCGTGGCATTTAGCTGACACCAATAACTGACACAGCTTTTGGCCTGGGCTATGGGTGTTCTTTTTTTCCCCTTTTTTTTCTTTTGTTGTCTTTTTTTCATTCCTGGGCTAGAGCTCTGAGGTTCACCAAAGGTGAGATTTTTGCGTATGCGACCATTTTTACACTCCATTAAGGTAACTGCATTCCGACTTCGGGGATGATGCCTAATCACGACACCAGTGTGCACGTGTTTTGTTTTGTCATACGTTCTTGCCTGCACAAATAGCCTACTCTTTCGAAAGGCAGAACGGGATAGCCTAGTGGTTAGAACATTGCGCATGCAATCTGACGACCCGGGTTTGATTCCCGTTCAAGGGGATATTTTACCCTGGAGTTAACATCAGTACTGACTCCACTCTCCCCAAAAGTCCTTCGGATGAGACTATAAACCGAGGCCCCGTGTGCGAACGCATGCAGAACATCTTGCGTACACGTTAAATCCTTTTCCGCTTTTCGGAAGAGTAGGTCATTGTGTGCCGGTGGGAACAGATGACAGAATTTACAAAACCGCAAACACACGGGGACTGGATGTAAAAAAGCATATACGTGCTTATTCCATCACCCTCGATATAAAAGAATAAAATAAAAATAAATAAAATTAAAGAAACGTGTGCACAAAATGTCCTGCGTGCGTTTACATAAGGAACTTTGGTTTATAGTCTCATCCGAAGGACTTTCAGGGGGAGTGGAGTCTGCACTGATGTTAACTTCGTGGGAATTATTCCCTTGAACGGGTGTCTCGGTGGTGGTTCCAACCCAGGCTCGATCCCGGGCCGCCAAATTGCCAACACAACGCTCTAACCACTAGGCTATCCCACCTCCCCCTGAAGGTGCTTTGATTCGGTTAGCTTCATAATCCTTCATAGTTTTAGAAGAGCTGTGCGTAAAATCCGCAAAAACAAATGTCTCATCCTTCCCCAGCCTCCCCCATCCCCTAAAACACACACACACGCACGCACGCACACACACACAAACACAATTATATACAAATAAAAAGCAAAACAAAACCCCAAGCAGAGCAAAACAAAATTTTAATCTAAAACTGACAAAAGGTAAACAAACCACTCTCACAACCACAACCCCAAAAAAAGGAAAAAGAAAAGAAATACTCGTTGAACTAAATTGAAATAAGTATGCCTTGAGGCTGGATTTAGAAGAGTAATAGATAGGCTTTTGGTGAAGAGAGAGTGGGGGGTCATTCCAGATCAAAGGACCAGAAATAGAGAAAGAGCGACTCTGACACATCTTTTTGAATGACAACTGTGCAAACAATAGTAATTCAATAGTAAAAAGGATCTTATCGTATTTGGGAATGATAAGCAACAAAACACTGATAATGCCTTAATCTATATTATTTTGTGTGTGCAAACAAATGCAAATATGAGGAGGAGGTATACCTAACACTTGTTTCAGAAAATATCTTAAAAACAAAGCACATGACTGAGGAGAACGTTGCAAGAATAAAATAAGTAATACGTAGACTCTGAAGGTAAATGGCACTACTACTACTACTACTACTACTACTACTACTACTACTACTACTACTACTTCTACTACTACTACTTCTACTACTACTTCTACCACTACTACTACGCAGAGAAATCTGCCGTGACTATAAAGTCGTCTACGATATAATACAAAACCTTTATTTCTCAACTCAAGCAACTCAACTGTCTCCATCACCGCTGTCGCTAGTAGGAGCTCCACGCAATGCCACCAGGGTTTGCCATCTTTCTCTGTCTCTGCTGAGTTCTACTATCTCCTGTAGCCCTCCTCCCAGACCACTGACCTCAGTGATGTTGGCAATGTAGGACGTTGGTATTAACTGAAAATCCATATTTACTAAACTCTGAATTTTCTTAGCATCATTTCCTACAATATATGACTGAGTTTGAAAAAAACTGCTGGAAATATGAATCCCTATACCATTTGTCCAAGTAAGTGTGTCGACAACATGGTGTACTGATGCACACTTGGAGTGTACCAGGGTTTGCTCCGGTGCTCTCTTTTCCAGTACATCTGTTGTGACAATACTGTCCCAAAATGTTTGCACACACATTGTGCGTGAAGATTGACTGAGCATGGAGGCTTCGTTATCCCTTTTTGTACAGTGGTTGGCGTGGATTTTGTGTTGTGTTTCTTCTTTTGGTTGTTCTTTGATTGTGGTCTTGTTCTGGGGTTGTTGTTGTTGTTATTGTTGCTTTATAATACGGGAAAAATCTCCCGCATGTGTGTGTGTGTGTGTCAAGTCAAGTCGAGTCAAGTCAAACTTTATTTTCAGATGGTACATTGAAATAAGCAGTGCATTTGCTTTTTTCATCAAGCCATCTATCTAAAGAAAGAAAAAAAGCGAGAAAAAAAAAGATAATGTATATGCAGACATACGCGTGTGCGCGCGTGCGCGCGTGTATGTGTGTGTGTGCGTGTATGCGCGCGTGTGACTAAAGAACACGCACACACACTTTTTTCGAAAGAGTAGGCCATTGTGTGCCGTGGGAACGGATGACAAAATTTACATAACCCGCATACATACGGGCACTAGATGTAAAAAAAGCACGTTAGTGCTTATTCCATTATCCTCGAAATCGAATGGATAAATAAAAATAAATAGATAAAAAATAAAAGACAAACACACACACACACCCACTCACTCTCTCTCTCCCTCCACCCCCCCCTACACACACACAGACACACACACACTCAAACACACCCTACACACACAGATACACACTCAAGCAGATATCATCAGATATGTGTATGAGTGTTTTGAAAAGAGAAAAAGAGAAGTAAAATACAACATGTTTTTAGTGTACATCACTTTTAGCCAAAATAGATAATAATTATAGTTGATGTTTTTGTTGTGTCAAATAAGTCTACATGACTTGTATAAAAAAAAAAGTATGTTCTTTCGAGCCAGAAGGCCCATAGAGCCGGAGCTTATCCCGGTTTCTGTAGCGTTAAGCGAACTGATGGTTTTTCACCACCCCTGTGACAGGACGCTAGTCTGTCGCCAGATACTTCCCCAGCAGAGCTGGTACCCACTTGTACACCTGGGTGGAGTGAGGAAAATAGGAGTAAAGTGTCTTTCCCAAGGACACAACACCGAGCCGAGCGGGGATCGAACCCGCGACCTCTGGATCACGAGTTGACCGCCTAAACCACTCGACCACGGTGCCTCCTCTACATGACTTAAATGGCAATAAAATATTCTGAATCTGAATCTGAATCACACACACACACAGAAACACACACACACATACACACACACACACACACACACACACACACACACACACACACACACACACACACACAACACACACCAAAAGGCCGACGAGTTCACATCTCAACGGAGGACATCGGATACGAGGCCGCTCATGAATATTCACGACGATTATTCAAATCCACAGGTCCTCACTGAAACGGGATCGCCTGGGAGAGGCCTCGGGAGGCCAAGATGTGATGTGTAAGATGTGTAAACGTGGCCACATTTTTGTCAGGGGACCACTTCTATCTTGTGATCACATCCTCCTAGCTTATTATTATTTCCCCTTTCTCTTCCTTTAAACCAAGCAAGCAAGCAAGCAAGCAAGCAAGCGTGCGTCCGCGCGGGCATGCAGATACACACGCGCGCATGCAGATACACACATGCATGCATGCAGATACACACATGCATGCATGCAGATACACACATGCATGCATGCACACACAGACACACACACACTTGGACCATAAGGTAGAGGTGTGTGTGTGTGTGTGTGTGTGTGTGTGTGTGTGTGTGTGTGTGTGTGTGTGAGGAGAGAGAGAGGAGAGAGAGAGAGAGAGAGAGAGAGAGAGAGAGGAGAGAGAGAGAGAGAGAGAGAGAGATCAGTGAGTGAGTGGTGTGGGTGAGTGTAGAGATGAGAGGAGAGAGAGAGAGAGAGAGAAGAGAGTGATGAAGAGAGAGAGAGAGTGTGTGTGTGTGTGTGTGTGTGTGTGTGTGTGTGTGTGTGTGTGTGTGTGTGTGTGTGTAAGTGTAGTAAGACGAGAGAGAGAGGAGAGTGTGGTGTGTATGTGTGTGTGTGTAAGTGAGAGAGGAGAGAGAGTGTGTGTGTGTGTAATGTGATGAGAAGAGAGAGAGAGAAAAGTGTGTGTGTGTGTGTGTGTGTGTAGTGTGTGTGTGTGTGTGTGTGTGTGTGTGTGTGTGGTGTTTGTTTTAATGTCTATCCACTAAAAAGCTTTTTTAAGATAGGTGTGTGTGTGTGTGTGTGTGTGTGGTTGTGCTGTGTGTGTGTGTGTGTGTGTGTGTGTGTGTGTGTGTGTGTGTGTGTGTGTGTGTGTGTTCGTTTAACGTCTATCCACTAAAAAGTTTTTTTTTTAAACAGGTGTGTGTGTGAGGGTGTGTGTGTATGATGTATGTGTGTGTGTGTGTGTGTGTGTGTTGAGTGAGCGAGATGAGAGGAATACATTAGACAGACAGACAGAGGGAGGGAGAGAGAGAAGAGAGAGAGAGGAGAGAGAGAGAGAGAGAGTTCATATGTGTGTGTGTGTGTGTTGTGCATGTGCGTACATGCATGCCTGTGTGTGTTTTGTATGTTGTGTGTGTGTGGTTGTGTGGTGTGTGTGTGTGTGTGTTTTGTGTGTGTGTGTTCTCAGCGCATAGCGTAGTGATATGTACACAAGCAAAAATAGCGATGAGAGTGCGGAATGTCGTTTGAATAATGTTATTTCTTATTTTCGCGCCAAAACTACTGTGGTTTTAAATGCACATTAATATATTTGTACTTTGATATTAACTTGTTCAGCTGAGAGTTTTTGAGTTTGAATATTCATAGTCTTTTTTGAATATTCACATCTACTTAGCTTGTCTTTTTTCTTTATGTTCAACTCTTTTTTTTTACAGGAGCTTTGTTGGTCACTTATGAATATTCATTATCATGATAGTAATACTATTTGAATTATTTCGATTTTCACTCAAAGAACCATACACGTATTTTCCCCCCATTCACTACACAAAGATTGTTGTTGCCACTGTGTTGTGATTGTGATTGTGATTGCTGTTGTTGTTGCTATTGTTGTATAGCATTTCCCTACATTAAGCAACCTCAGGATCACGGAGAACATGCACTCTGTCTCACTCATCCCAGCTGGGAATCACTGTGAGACTGTAAGTACACACTGGTACAGTAGGCAGTATGTCACAGTGGTGTAAAGAATCGTGAAGTGACGAATAATTTTCAGGTCAATTATGACACGAATAGTATGAATATTAACTATGTTTTTTACAGCACAATGGGCGATTTACGCAACGAATGGTCTAAGACAGATTATGCAAAGATTAACGCAAAGACTGTTACTGAGATATTCTTATCTCTCCAGATGGTGTTTAGTTTTGAAAAAGCTGTTATTGTCTGTGCAGTCCTGCATACTACTTCTGGCTTGGATCCTGGTCGGATACAATGGCTCCAGGTACTTGAAGCTTTGAACTGTTTCCAGCTTCTGGTCATTAACCCTGATATCAGTGCTAATGCCGTTGGTGTTATTAGTCATCAGTTTGGTCTTCTCTGCACTGATTTCCATGCCGTATGTTTTGGAGGCCTTATCCAAGTGTTCTGTTAGGCTGGCAAGCTCTTTTTCTGATCCTGCTATTCCATCAATGTCATCTGCGAAGCGGAGGTTTGTGATCGTTCTGCCACCAATGCTGACTGATCCTTCATGATGTTCCAGTGCATCAGCCATGATTCTCTCAAGGAAGATGTTGAAAAGGGTGGGTGAGAGTAGACAGCCCTGCCTTACTCCAACTGTTGTTCGAAACCATTCTCCAATGTTGTTGTTGTAGTACACTGCGCTTATTATCTTTTAGAAAATATCTTAAAAACAAAGCACATGACTGAGGAGAACGTTGCAAGAATAAAATAAGTAATACGTAGACTCTGAAGGTAAATGGCACTACTACTACTACTACTACTACTACTACTACTTCTACTACTACTACTTCTACTACTACTTCTACCACTACTACTACGCAGAGAAATCTGCCATGACTATAAAGTCGTGTACGATATAATACAAAACCTTTATTTCTCAACTCAAGCAACTCAACTGTCTCCATCACCGCTGTCGCTAGTAGGAGCTCCACGCAATGCCACCAGGGTTTGCCATCTTTCTCTGTCTCTGCTGAGTTCTACTATCTCCTGTAGCCCTCCTCCCAGACCACTGACCTCAGTGATGTTGGCAATGTAGGACGTTGGTATTAACTGAAAATCCATATTTACTAAACTCTGAATTTTCTTAGCATCATTTCCTACAATATATGACTGAGTTTGAAAAAAACTGCTGGAAATATGAATCCCTATACCATTTGTCCAAGTAAGTGTGTCGACAACATGGTGTACTGATGCACACTTGGAATGTACCAGGGTTTGCTCCGGTGCTCTCTTTTCCAGTACATCTGTTGTGACAATACTGTCCCATGCTCTCTTTTCCAGTACATCTGTTGTGACAATACTGTCCCAAAATGTTTGCACACACATTGTGCGTGAAGATTGACTGAGCATGGAGGCTTCGTTATCCCTTTTTGTACAGTGGTTGGCGTGGATTTTGTGTTGTGTTTCTTCTTTTGGTTGTTCTTTGATTGTGGTCTTGTTCTGGGGTTGTTGTTGTTGTTATTGTTGCTTTATAATACGGGAAAAATCTCCCGTATGTGTGTGTGTGTGTGTCAAGTCAAGTCGAGTCAAGTCAAACTTTTATTTTCAGATGGTACATTGAATAAGCAGTGCATTTGCTTTTTTTCATCAAGCCATCTATCTAAAGAAAGAAAAAAAGCGAGAAAAAAAAAGATAATGTATATGCAGACATACGCGTGTGCGCGCGTGCGCGCGTGTATGTGTGTGTGTGCGTGTATGCGCGCGTGTGACTAAAGAACACGCACACACACTTTTTTCGAAAGAGTAGGCCATTGTGTGCCGTGGGAACGGAAGACAAAATTTACATAACCCGCATACATACGGGCACTAGATGTAAAAAAAGCACGTTAGTGCTTATTCCATTATCCTCGAAATCGAATGGATAAATAAAAATAAATAGATAAAAAATAAAAGACAAACACACACACACACTCACTCACTCTCTCTCTCCCTCCACCCCCCTCCTACACACACACAGACACACACACACTCAAACACACCCTACACACACAGATACACACTCAAGCAGATATCATCAGATATGTGTATGAGTGTTTTGAAAAGAGAGAAAAAGAGAAGTAAAATACAACATGTTTTTAGTGTACATCACTTTTAGCCAAAATAGATAATAATTATAGTTGATGTTTTTGTTGTGTCAAATAAGTCTACATGACTTGTAAATAAAAAAAAATGATTTCTATCTCGAGCCAAAGGCCCATAGAGCCGAGCTTACCCCGTTTCTGTACGTTAAGCGAACTGATGGTTTTTCACACCCCTGTGACAGGACCTAGTGCGCCAGAATACTTCACAGCAAGCTGGTATCCCAGTCTACACCTGTGGAGTGAGGAAAATAGGAGTAAAGTGTCTTCCCAAGGACACAACACCGATGCCGAGCGGGGATCGAACCCCGACATCTTGGATCACGAGTGACGCCTAACTTCTACTTCGTGACCACGGTGCCTCCTCACATGACTTAAATGGCAATAAAATATTCTGAATCTGAATCTGAATCACTACACACCAACAGAAACACACACACACACACACAACACACTACACACACACACCACAACACAACACACACACCACACACAAACACACACCAAAAGGCCGACGAGTTCACATCTCAACGAGGACATCGATACAGGCCGCTCATGAATATTCACGACGATTATTCAAATCCACAGGTCCACACTGAAACGGGATCGCCTAGGAGAGGCCTCGGGAGGCCAAGATGTGATGTGTAAGATGTGTAAACGTTGGCCACATTTTGTCAGGGACCACTCTATCTGTGATCACATCCTCCTAGCTTATATTTTTTCCCCTTTCTCTTCCTTTAAACCAAGCAAGCAAGCAAGCAAGCAAGCAAGCGTGCGTCCGCGCGGGCATGCAGATACACACGCGCCGATGCAGATACACACATGCATGCATGCAGATACACACATGCATGCATGCAGATACACACATGCATGCATGAGCACACACAGACACACACACATTGGACCATAAGTAGAGTGGTGTGTGTGTGTGTGTGTGTGTGTGTGTGTGTGTGTGTGTGTGTGTGTGAGAAGAAGAAGAGATGAGAGAGAGAGAGAGAGAGAGAGAGAGAGAGAGAGAGAGCAGTGTAGTGAAGTGGGTGGTGAGTGAGAGAGAGAGGGAGAGATGAGAGAGAGAGAGAGAGAGAGGAGAGGAGAGGTGTGTGTGTGTGTGTGTGTGTGTGTGTGTGGTGTGTGTGTGTGTGTGTGTGTGTGTGTGTAAGTGAGTAAAGAAGAGAGAGAGAGAGAGTGTGTGTATGTGTGTGTGTGTAAGTGAGAGAGAGAGAGAGAGTGTGTGTGTGTAATGAGTGAGAGGAGAGAGAGAGAAGAGTGTGTGTGGTGTTGTGTGTGTGTGTGTGTGTGTGTGTGTGTGTGTGTGTGTGTGTTGTGTGGTGTTTTGTTTTAATGTCTATCCACTAAAAAGCTTTTTTAAGATAGGTGTGTGTGTGTGTGTGTGTGTGTGGTGTGTGTGTGTGTGGTGTGTGTGTGTGTGTGTGTGTGTGTGGTGTGTGTGTTTTCGTTTTAACGTCTATCCACTAAAAAGTTTTTTTTAAACAGGTGTGTGTGTGAGTGTGTGTGTGTATGTGTATGTGTGTGTGTGTGTGTGTGTGTGTGTGAGTGAGCGAGAGAGAGAAACATGAAGACAGACAGAGGGAGGGAGAGAGAGAGAGAGAGAAGAGAGAGAGAGAGAGAGAGAGAGTTCATATGTGTGTGTGTGTGTGTGTGCATGTGCGTACATGCATGCCTGTGTGTGTGTGTGTGTGTGTGTGTGTGTGTGTGTGTGTGTGTGTGTGTGTGTGTGTGTGTGTGTTTGTGTGTGTGGTGTTCTGCGCGCATAGCGTAGTGATATGTACACAAGCAAAATATAGCGAGAGAGTGCGGAATGTCGTTGAATAATGTTATTTCTTATTTTCGCGCCAAAACTACTGTGGTTTTAAAGCACATTATATATTTGTACTTTGATATTAACTTGTTCAGCTGAGAGTTTTTGAGTTTGAATATTCATAGTCTTTTTTTGAATATTCACAGTCTACTTAGCTTGTCTTTTTTCTTTATGTTCACTCTTTTTTTTTACAGGAGCTTTGTTGGTCACTTATGAATATTCATTATCATGATAGTAATACTATTTGAATTATTTCGATTTTCACTCAAAGAACCATACACGTATTTTCCCCCCATTCACTACACAAAGATTGTTGTTGCCGCTGTGTTGTGATTGTGATTGTGAATGCTGTTGTTGTTGCTATTGTTGTATAGCATTTCCCTACATTAAGCAACCTCAGGATCACGGAGAACATGCACTCTGTCTCACTCATCCCAGCTGGGAATCACTGTGAGACTGTAAGTACACACTGGTACAGTAGGCAGTATGTCACAGTGGTGTAAAGAATCGTGAAGTGACGAATAATTTTCAGGTCAATTATGACACGAATAGTATGAATATTAACTATGTTTTTTACAGCACAATGGGCGATTACGCAACGAATGGTCTAAAGACAGATTATGCAAAGATTAACGCAAAGACTGTTACTGCAAGAAATAATGCCAATGCTTGTAATTATTTTTCTTACCATTGAGCATTATTCTTGTTGTTGTTATCATCATCATTATTACCATTAACATCATCATCATTCTTATTATCATTATTATCATCATTATTGTTATCATTATATCACCATCATCATCATCATTACTACTACTACTACTACTGCTGCTGCTGCTGCTGCTACTGCTACTACTTCTACTACTACTACTACTACTACTACTACTACTACTACTTCTTCTTCTTCTTTTGCTACTACTACTACTACTACTACTACTTCTACTACTACTACTACTACTACTACAACTACAACTACAGCTACTGCTGCTTCTGTTGTTGCTGCTGCTGCTACTACTACTACTACTTCTACTACTACTGCTGCGGCTGCTGCTGCTGCTGCTACTGCTGTTTCTGCTGCTGCTGCTACTACTACTACTACTTCTACTACTACTGCTGCTGCTGCTGCTGCTGCTGCTACTCCTACTCCTGCTGCTGCTGCTGCTGCTACTCCTGCTGCTGCTGCTGATACTACTGCTGCTGCTGCTGCTGCTACTCCTCCTACTCCTGCTGCTGATACTACTGCTGCTGCTGCTACTGCTACTCCTCCTACTCCTACTCCTGCTGCTACTCCTGCTGCTGCTGCTGATACTACTACTGCTGCTGCTACTCCCTACTCCTCCTGCTGCTGCTGCTGCTGCTGCTGCTGCTGCTGCTGCTGCTCCTCCTCCTCCTACTACTACTACTACTACTACGAACAAAATTGAGACTGATTCTGTTTAAAAACGGTTTTCAGACTGTGTCTGAAGATAACTGAGGATGACTCCACTGATTATGTCTGGAGACTTTAATGCGAACAATATGGGGACTGATTATGTCACAAACGGTATAGGGACTGATTATGTCACAAACGGTATAGGGACTGATTATGTCACAAACAGTATAGGGACTGATTATGTCACAAACCGTAGAGGGACTGATTATGTCACAAATAATACAGCGCCGGAATATGTCACGGACAGTATAGAGACCTATGTCACGAACAGTATAGGGACTGATTATGTCACGAACAGTATAGGGACTGATAGTGTCAAGAACAGTATAGGGACTGATAGTGTCAAGAACAGTATAGGGACTGATAGTGTCAAGAACAGTATAGGGAGTGATCATGTCACGAACAGTATAGGGACTGATAGCGTCAAGAACAGTTTGGGGACTGATAGTGTCACGAACAGTATATGAACTGATAGTGTCACGAACAGTATAGGGACTGATAGTGTCACGAACAGTATAGGGACTGATAGTGTCAAGAACAGTACAGGGACTGATCATGTCAAGAACAGTATAGGGAACTGATCGTGTCACGAACAGTATAGGGACTGATAGTGTCAAGAACAGTATAGGGAACTGATCGTGTCACGAACAGTATAGGGACTGATAGTGTCACGAACAGTACAGAGGCCGATTGTGTCACGGACAGTATGGATCCTGATTAAGTCATGGACAGTATGGATCCTGATTAAGTCACGAACAGTGTGGAGTCTGATTAAGTCACGAACAGTATGGAGCCTGATTAAGTCACGAACGGGTATAGAGACTGATTATGTCACAAACAGTACAGAGAATGGTTATGTCACGAACAGCACAGAGACTGACTGTGTCACGGACAGTATGAAGCCTGATTAAGTCACGAACGGGTATAGAGACTGATTATGTCACGAACAGGGTAGATACGGATTATATCACAGGCAGTATAAGAACTGATTATATTACGAACAGTAAGCAGACTGATTAAGATACGAACAATTAGACGACTGCCCATGCTAAGAATAGTCTGAAAATTGATTTATGTTACGAATAGTTTAAACAATGATAGCATTAAAACGGTACGGGCAATAGTTATATTATAAACAATTTAAAGAATTGTTATGATATGATTCATGAAGAATATTTATGTTAATGTAGAAAGCATAATGTTACGAACTATATAAAGAATGGGTATGTAACAAACAGTTCCAAAAAACCCAACTCATTGCAACGTAATATTGAAAAAAACAACAACACCAGTCATCGTGAGATCAGTGTGTGCAAAGGCAGTACGAACAAAATAAATATGACAACGTCAATAAACATGACAACGTTTAAACAATATTAACATGATTTCGTTTCAAAATAATTCTTTACACTGTTCGTGGCATAATCAATATCTACAGTCTACGTTTAAAATGTGCTAAAAGTAATGGGGAAAAACACAAACAAACACATCACCCACTTCTTTTTTTTTCTCAGATTAGAATCCTATTTTTTATACATTGGCTTCTTCTGATCTCAACTGATACTTCGATTTTTTTTTTAAAAGGGGGGGGGGGGGGGGAGGAAATAACAAATTTTAAAAAATTCTGACAGTCTTTTGATAAGTAAGAGCAGCAATATGACTAAGGGAATTGAAAAAAAAAACCCACGCAGAAAAGTGACTGTGTTATTCGGACGAAGCAGAAATAATCTGCAGAGATCCCAGAAATCAGAATACGGCTACCTTAATGGTGGGCAAAAACGGGGATTGGATGTAAAAAAGTGCATGTGTGCTTATTCCATTATCCTCGAAATAAGATAAACGAAAGAATAAATAAATGACAAATCTTTACACTGTACATAACATGATAATTCCTTACACTGTACGTAACATAATTCCTTACACTATACGTAACAGTATTCTTCTTTACACTATACGTAGCAGGATCATTCTTTACACTATATGTAACATGATTATTCTGTACATTAGTCGTTGCATAATCAATCCCTAAAGTATACCTATCATAGCAATTTTTGTTTCACTATTTGTTGCACAATCTTTTGGAAAATTTAGGCATTGATGTGTGTGTGTGTGTGTGTGTGTGGGTGTGTGTGTGTGTGTGTGTGTGTGTGTGTGTGTTGTGTGTGTGTGTTTGTTTGTTTGTGTGCGCGCGTGTGTGTTGTGTCCGTGTGTGTGTGTGTGTTTGCATGTGTGTGTGTTTATTTATTTATTTTTATTTTTTTTTTTATTCTTTTACATGGAGGATAATGGAATAAGCACTCATGTGCTTTTTTACATCCAGTCCCCGTGTGTATGCAGTTTTGTCAATTTTGTCATCTGTTTCCACCGGCACACAATGGCCTACTCTTCCGAAAAGCGGAACAGGATTTAACGTGTGCGCAAGATATTCTGCATGCGTTCGAACACGGGGCCTCGGTTTATAGTCTCACCCGAAGGACTTTGACACTCAGTTCGATTTTTTGTAAAACTGGGAAGAAAGGGCGAGGCTGGGAATCGAACCCAAAACGTCACGGTTTACTTGTTGGCAGGCGAACGTCTTAACCATCCTGCCACCTTCCTTCCTTCCTTGTGTATGTGTGTGTGTGTGTGTGTGTGTGTGTGTGTGTGTGTGTGTGTGTGTGTGTGTGTGTGTGTGTGGTGAGTGAGTACGCGCGCGCGTTTGTGTGTGTGCGTGTGTGTATTTGTGTGTGAGTATGTTAGAGAGACAGCCAGCCAGCCAGACAGACACAGATTGAGAAAGACAGAGAAACAGTGACAGAGACAGAGACAGCAAGAGAGAGAGCGAGAGAGAGAGAGAGAGAGAGAGAGAGAGAGAGAGAGAGAGAGAGAGAGAAAGAGAGAGAGAGAGAGAGAGAGAGAGAAAGAGAGAGAGAGAGGGGGGGGGGGGCTAAAGGCGAACATTAATGCACTAAAAGTGTATTTTAGCTTTATTTTTTGTAATTTTCTAATGAATAACTGAAGAACATGCATTAGCTATTAGAGCAAGGGGAGAGCAGCCGACTTGTCAAACAAACACCAAACAACAACAACAACACACACACACACACACACACACACACACACACACACACACACACACACACACACACATCCTCCCCCTCAAAAAAAGGACATTATTGTCAAGCCACTTCTTTTTTAAACTCTAGGATTGTTTTTTGTTTTTTTTGTTATTTCATTTACTTGAACTATGAATTTACATTTCCCTCATGTTCTCCCCATTTACTTTTTTTTTTAAATGGAGATTGTTTTTTTTCTTTTTAAATGATTCAAAACATGCATTCATATTTTTCTTTAAATAATTCGGAATATGCGTTTTATTTTTCATGAGTGTTCTAAACGACTTGACTTTTCTCCAGGAGTGATTCAAAACATGCATTCATGGTTCTTTTGTTTGGAGTGTGTGTGTGTGTGTGTGTGTGTGTGTGTGTGGTGTGTGTGTGTGTGTGTGTGTGTGTGCGCGCGCGTGCGTACGTGTGTGTGTGTGTGTGTGTGTGTGTGTGTGTGTGTGTGTTGTGTGTGTGGCGCGCGCGCGCGCGTGTGCGTGTCGTTCCTCGGCTAGAGCTCCGATGTTCGCCGATTGGAATTTTTGCGTATGCAACCGTTTTTAACCCACCATGAAGGTAGCCGCATTCCGACTTCAGGGATGATGTCTAAACACGACACCTGTGTAAGGAAAAGGTGTCCCATAACCTATGTGGTCGTAGTGGAGTGAGGCGTTAGAGACTTCACTTCTCTAGGGGCCAGCATATTGAGGGTGGCGCCCATCTCCTCTCCCTCGCTGCTTTACCTTCCCTGACCCTAAAGAGAGCAGGTACCCATTTACAGCTGGGTGAAGTGGGGGAACTGTGCTGAAGCCAAGGCGCGCAAACAAGTCACCCATCCAAGTGGTAACCACGCTCGACGCTGCTTAACTTGGCTGAGGGAAAGCGAGTGCTCCTGTGATTATGCATGTTATTTTTCTTTTTTAATTTGTTATCCTGTTCCTACTGGCACAAAATGCCTACTCTTTCCAAAGGCCAAACCGATTTTTAACGTGTGCGTTAGATGTTCTGCGAGCGTTCACACACGGGACCTCGGTTTATCGTCTCATCCGAAGGAGTTTTGGGGCAACCGTAGTTAGTACTGATGTTAACTCCAGGGGAAAATCCCCTAAAACGGGCGTCTCCGTGGTGGCTCGATCCCGGGCCGTCAGATCGCGAGCGCAACGCTCTAACCACTAGGCTACCCCTTCCCCCCACCCCCCACCCCCCTTTTTTTTTTTGAATGAAAGACGAATGAAGCTTTTCTGCTATTCTATATCCTTCAAATTTGGATTCATTTAGGTAATAAAAATCGTTTTCGTCGATACTCTGTATATCTATATTTCTTCTTTAATCAATTCGAAATGATTGCACAACCTTTTTTTTTAATACTGTAGATTTCATCTTTAAAAAGATCTGAAATTTAAGTTCAGTTGTTATTTTTTTTTAAAAAGGAATAAGCTTTATGATTTCTCTTCGTGTTTTAAT
This sequence comes from Rapana venosa, assembly GCA_028751875.1. Lineage (NCBI taxonomy): Eukaryota > Metazoa > Mollusca > Gastropoda > Neogastropoda > Muricidae > Rapana > Rapana venosa. The sequence goes on from CM054156.1 coordinate 6,115,354, forward strand.
CAGTTTGAAGAACAAATACGATTTTCGACGGTATGCTGTGTATTTCTTTCTTCTGTGAATATGGGGACAGGATAGCTCAGTAGTCAAAGCACTCGCTTTCCCCCAGTCAAGATTAAGCAGCATCGAGCGTGGTTACCACTTGGGTGGCTGACCGTTTGCATGCGCGCCTTGGCTTCAGTACAGTTCCCCCAGTTCACCCAGCTGTAAATGGGTACCTGCCCTCTTTAGGGTCAGGGAAGGTAAAGCAGCGAGGGAGAGGAGATGGGCGCCACCCTCAATATGCTGGCCCCTAGAGAAGCTTATCAGACATCTCGCTCCCCAACGACCGCATAGGTTATGGGACACCTTTACCTTTACCTTTGAATAGAACTGTTTAACCTGCTTTACGCTTTTAGAAAAAAAATGATATAAACTAATATAAAGAAACATGACTGTCTACCCAAAACAGAGCTGACAGGGGGAGAGGAAGGAAAGAGAGGTGGACAGAGGAGACCCAGACGTCAGTGGACAGAGGATGATGTCACAGACTGGACAGTGGGCAGTAGGCTGGCTGAGTGCATTACATGGAACTGCTGGCCCAAGACAGACTGACTGACTTGGAGATCCATGACACCTAATCCATCCATCCATCTACCCATAACTAAGATTTTAAGCTGTTTTTTTAAAAGAAAATCTTCTACATACTTTATTTTCATGTTTGAATTGAAAGACTCCGATAGTGTTCAATTTAGTTTTAAAACAAGATATAGGTAAAAAGGAGGGGGAAAACGTAACTTCTTAAGAACTTATTTTAGATTATATTAAAGAATACACTGAAGATTGAAAGCATGTCCTTATTTCAAATATGGGATAGAGTACATAGCGTTTCAATGGAAACTTTATTCGTTGCTCAAAATCATACTACACTATACTATACGCGCTTTGATTTAGTTTTTTTGCAAGATATAGCGGTATATAAATTCCATATATTATTGCTACACTACACTACACTACACCACACCACCCTACATCATATCACCACACTACACTACACCACACCACACAATACTACACCACACAACACCCCACCACACCACACTACACCACACAACACAACACTGCACCAAACCGCACCACACAACACTACACACCACACCACATTACAAACCACACGACATAGATAAATGGCTTGATGAAAAAATAGCAAATGCACTGCTTATTCAATGTACCATTTGAAAATAAAAGTTTGACTTTGACATCACACCACACCACACCACACCACACCACACCACACACAATGAATAAAGGGACGACTATAATTCGTAGAACACAGAAAAATCTTCACTATCTCAGAAGCAACAATAAAGCTGCTATTGCTGTTGCTGCTATTGCTGCCGCTGCTGTTCCTGCTTTATCATGATGTCACTACACATTCAAACAATCATACCAGATACCAAAAAAATCAATCACAAATCCTCACACACGATCGATTACAGCTTTTTTTCCCTAGTTCGTCCACATAAAAATCAACCAAAACCAAAACAACAACAAAAAAGAAATGCTTATGGATAACGTCTAAAACTAAGACCCCCCTAAGAAGAAGAAGAGCCCTCATGAATATTCATCATATTCATGGAGCGAACAGAGCAAGGCGCAGAACTCCTACAGCACAAAACGTCACACCACAAAAGCCCCTCTCACCCCCACCCCCCTCCCTCACCCTCCCTTCCATTTCCATACAGCCCCCTCCTTTCACTCATGAATATTCAAAAGCCCCTTTCCCCGATCACGTGCAACTATGACGTAAATCGGCGGTCTTATCTTGCAAGAGGCTCAAGGGGGTGGGGGGTGGGGGGGGGGAGTATGTGGACACTGAAAGGGGCAGTAGGGGAGAGGAGGGAGGGGTGGGAGAAGGGGGAGAGAGGGGGTCTAAGTGTGACAGAAAGCATCAAACACGAACATGGTCTGATCTCAGTGCCAAAGATAGAGAGAGAGGGAGAGAGAGGGGGGAGGGGGAGAAGAGGGGTTGCCATGGCAATCCGCCCAATTCCGGTTCTGGGATATCATTTTGACTACAAAGAGAGACAGAGACAGCCAGATACAGAGAGACAGAGACAGACAGATACAGAGAGACAGAGACAGACAGATACAGGAAGTGAGACAGAAACGAGACAGATACAGAGAGACAGAGACAGAGCAGTACAGAGATACAGAGAGACAGACAGACTACAAGAGAGAGACAGACATACAGAGAGAGAGACAGACAGACAGGCCGACAAAAGACACATACAGAGGAACTGAGATGGAGACAGAGGAGAAGAGAGAGAAAAACAGAGAAGAGCAGAGACACGAGAGAAAGAGACGAGAGAGAGACAGAGACAGAACAGAGAAGCAGAGCAGAGAGAGAAGAGACAGACAGAGAGTAAAGAGACAGACAGAGAAGGGCAGGAACAGACAGACAGAGGCAAAGAAAGAGAACGACAGACAGACAGAGACATATATATATAGAGAGAGACAGACAGAAAGACAGAGGCAGAGAAAGAAGAGACAGAGAGAAGACAGAGCAGAGAAAGAGAAGAGACAGACAGAGACAGATATAGAGAGAACAGACAGAACAGAGATACAGAGACAAAGAAGAGACAGACAGAGACAGATATATATAGAGACAGACAGAGAGATACAGAGATAGAGACATAAACAAATATAGAGAGACAGACACAGAGAGAGAGACAGACAGAGGAAGAGAAAGAGAGAGACATATATATAGAGAGCGAGACAGACGTGGTACAGAGACAAAGAGATAGAGACAGAGGCAGAGAGAAGACAGAAAGACATAGACAGATATAGAGAGAGACAGACAGCCAGACAGACAGAGGAGAAGAGAGCAAAACTGAGACACAGCTAGTCAAAAACGACGGACAGAGAAGTGCAGAGAAAGACAGAAACAGAGAAGGAGGGAAGGAGAGGGAAGGAGAGAGAAAGAGAGAGAGAGATGAGAGAAGAGAGAGAGAGATGAGAGAGAGAGAGAGGAGAGAGAGAGAGAGGAGAGGAGAGAGAGAGGGAGGTGAGAGACAAAGCGAGATTGTGGAGGAAAGAAAGAGGGAGAGATAAGAGAAATCAGAGAGAGAAGGGGGGGGGGGGGGGGGGATGGAGGTAGAGGGCAGAGAAAGAGACAGAGAGAAATAGAGAGACAGACACGGACACAGAGACAAAGACCCACAAACACAGTGAGAGACAGATTTTTATTTTATTTGTTTTTATTTATTCTTTTATATCGAGGATAACGGAATAAGCACTCATGTGCTTTTTTACATCTAGTCCCCGTGTGTATGCAGTTTTGTAAATTTTGTCATCTGTTCCCACCGGCACACAATGGCCTACTCTTTCGAATAGCGGAACAGGATTTAACGTGTGCGCAAGATGTTCTGCATGTGTACGCACACGGGGCCTCGGTTTATAGTCTCATCCGAAGGACTTTGACATTCAGTTCGATTTTTTAGGTCAAACTGGAAAGAAAGGGCGAGGCTGGGAATCGAACCCAGAACCTCACGGTAGACTTGTTGGCAGGCAAACGTCTTTACCATCCTGCCACGCTCCTTAGCAGTGTGAGAAACAGAGACAAAGACAAAGACGCACAGACACACCAAGACAGACAAGAAAGAGAGACAGACAGAGATGGAGAGACACGGGAGAGAGAGAGAGGGAGGGAGAGAGGAGAGAGGAGGAGGAGAGAGAGAGGAGAGAGGAGGGGAGAGGGAGGGAGGGAGAGAGAAGAGGGGGGGGGGGGGGGGGGGGAGGGAGAGAAGGAGGGAGAGGGGGGGGGGGGGAGGCAGAGAGACAGAGAGATATAGCGTGTTACGTCAAGATGAAAGTCTGCGTTTTATAAGCAACACGTTTCCCTTTCTGTTTTAATCCGACTCTCCTATCCATCTCAATTCTTACACACACACACACACACACACACAGAGACGAAGAGAGACAGAGACTGAGACAGAGTGATAAATAAAGAGACAGAGAGAGAGAGCCTTAGAGGAAAAGACGACCAGACACAGCCAGAAACACACACACACACACCACACACACACACACACACACACACACACACACACACACACACACACACACACACACACACGCATGGTATAGCTGGTAGATTCATCTTCTCGCTTCGGAGGTTATATTGAAGACTTTTCAACAAGTATTCTGCTTGATGAGGCAAATTCTAATATTTCTAGAGGGAAGGTGGGTAGCACAGTGGTTAAAGCGTTCAGCTCGCAATCCTCACGGCGCGGGTTCGAGCCACCACCACCTCAGAATTCTAGCCGGGAAACGGGAAAATGTAGTAGTAATCAGGCAGTAGTAATCAGGTATTAGTAATCAGGCAGTAGTAATCAGGTATTAGTAATCAGGCAGTAGTAATCAGTGCGCCCAAAGATGGAGAGAGCCTGGTACGGCTCTAATGTAGCTTAATAAACACAGCTTTTATTTGGTTTTCAAGGCGAAAAATGTTGCTTTTTTCGTTAATATAGAAAAACCCGGTAGAAGTGTTCCCATAACCTATACGGTCGTTGGGGAGCAAGGCGTCAGAGACCTCAACTTCTCCAGGAGCCAGCATATTGAGGGCGGCGCCCATCTCTCGCTCGCTGCTTTATCTTCCCTGACCCTAAAGAGGGCAGGTACCCATTTACAGCTGGGTGAACTTGGGGACTGTACTGAAGCCAAGGCGCACGAACGGTCGCCTATCCGCGCGGCAACCACACTCCACCACTGAGGGAGAGCTTTGACCACTGAGCCACCCCGTCCCCATGTAGAAACAGCAACACTTTGAAAAACAGCACTTTGCACATGAACATTTACAAAATGTTCAAATTAAAAACAGCATTACGGAGATGTTATTGTTTTTAATCTGAAAATTGTGTTGATTTAATCGTGCAAAGTGCTTTTTTTCTCTCTAAGTGTTGCTGTTTGTACCAAAAAAAAATTGGCTGTTTTATGAAAATTATTGTTCTTCAATGCGGAAATTGTTGAGTGTATCCAGAAAACTACTCTTGTGGATGTAAAATTGACTGTTTCTACAGTAAACACAATTTTTGATGAAAAATGCTATTTCTGTGGGGGAAAAAACCACCTTGCTATTTCGTGTGTGAAAACTGCAGATTTCAATGTAAAAATTATTACTTTTGATTGTAAAATTTGCTTTAATACGTGGTTCACAGCGCTTTTCTGTGAAACATTTCTGCTACATACTATAGAGATGATTGTTTCTTTGCTAAAAAGGACTATTCTTGAATCTGAAATTTGCTATTTCTGTGTTAATAACTGTCTTCTCTTGGAAAAAATATTGCTTTTTGATGTAAAAGCTGTTTACTCTGTGGGTGAAATGACTTTTCAATTAGAAAGCTACTGTTTCTATGGTCAAAATTAGTTTTCAATGTGAAATTCTTTCTGTGGTAAATTCAGTTTTTCAATGTAAAAACCATTAATTTTTATTATGAAAAAGACTGTCTTGATAATTATAAAAATCACTGCTTTGTGGTAAATATTGCTGTTTTGATTGTAAAATTGGTTTCTGTAATAGCAGTTTTATTTTCAATGTGAATCTACATTTTCTATGAGAAAATTGCTACTCTACCCCCAAAAAGTTATTTTAGATGTAAAATTCAAAATAATTATTAATTTTTTTAATCTTTGAGTTACCATAACACAAAAAGATGATATGGCAATATATAAACTTTTCATACAAAACTCTTTCATAAACCCATACATGAAGTGATTCTCTCCTCGCTCATTGTCACCTACATGTCGTGATTGACACATTTTGAAAGACTTGGTTATTGGAACACTTTGATGACTAAATGATACACACAGACAAGCAAATAGAGACATAGACACAGAAATAGAAAACACACACACACACACAGTGTGTGTTTGATTGTTTATTTCCTTGTTGTGGTTGTTCTTGTTGATTCATCTTTTTTTGTTGTTTTATTCAGTTGTTTGTATGGTTGAAGGTTTGTGTGTGTGTGTGCGTGTGAGGGGGGGGGGGGGGGAGGGAAGCAGTTGGTGTGTTTTTTAAATTATTTTTATTTTGTTTTGTCTTCTTTGTTGTTGTTTTTTGGTTTGGTTTTTCTGTGTTGCTTGTTTGTTTGTATTATGACGGATATTTTTTTTCAAGATTTTTGAATTATTTGAATTGTATGGTTTAATATTGTTCTTGGTTTTTTGTTTTGTTTTTAGTTCCATATATGCATATGTTATTGTCTTTTCTTGTTTGATTTGCATAGTTTACTGTAGATTAGGTTTTTTATTCTATGTCTGCATATACATTATCTTTTTTTCTCGCTTCTTTTTCTTTAGATAGATGGCTTGATGAAAAAAAGCAAATGCACTGCTTATTCAATGTACCATCTGAAAATAAAAGTTTGACTTTGACAGCGCGGGCCATACTGTCCCACGTAAGGTCCTCTCTCTCTCTCTCTCTCTCTCTCTCTCTCGGAAAACGACGTGACAGGACGAGAACTGAACGGGTGTGCTGTTAGTAAGCTGCTGCAAATTTTTGCATTTTAGCTTCAAAATGTCAGTTACTGGCCTTCCAGCAACTGTAATAACAACTTTAAACGCCCTGCTGATCGACAACGTCGTATCGAGTTGGAAAGTCGCGGGGGAGAGCGGGAGCGTTGTGTTCTTCTTGCGAATGAAGCCAGCTGACAAGTCAGTGTCAACAGAAATGGCGGACCAGTGCTGAACTGTAACTCCCATGTTCAGTACTATCGCAAAAAGCCCCCATGTCAAATCCGTCGCGATGTTCAAAGAAGCAGACAACACCAAGAAAGACAGGCAAGTCGCCAATGTGACAATGACAGTGTCTTGGAAGAGCCGGTCTTGTGTAACATTGACTCCCTGCTCGATGTGGAAACAGAAGGAAAACAAACCAGTGTGAACACAGAACTGTGTGTCAGCAGTGAATTGAATGCCTCGGCCACACCAGATTCACTTGATCTACTGTGTGATCCAGCAACAGACAGCAAGATCGGTGTGTCTTCTGAGGCGTCTGATGTGCAGGAAGAGCTGACAGTTGGCTGCACAGTGGATGACTCTGATACTGGTATTGTGAAACAGTATGTGTCTACTCTAACTGACAAACGTGTGCAGCCTGGATTAAGGGACAGCAAGAGAAACATGGTTTCGAAAGGTGGTGGTACATAGTTCGGTTGATCAAAACATTGCGATGTGTGAATCAGATGACATCACCCTGGAATACTCTTGGAATGGAGATCCTGGCGAGGAATCTAAGTGTGTGTTCTGGTACATCAAGCAAGAAGAGAAAAACATCTTGCCAGAAGAACGTGTCAGGCTTGCCAGACAGGGAAACAGTGTACTAACACACAACACACAGCCACAGTGGTGGCAGGAGTTACTGTCCCGGTCTTACATGGGCTGACTTCGCTGGCTGTAGACTGGAAAAGGAAAGGCTGGTTTGAAAATTGGGACACTTGAGACACAGACAATAATGTATCGAATCTTGATGTACATACCACTACTGCCATGGTTTCCATGTCATTGTAATTGCATCACCTTCGATATCATTGTTACCCACTGCAGTGCTATATGGCTTGATTGCTAAATAGCAATAAAATTGTGTCAATTGTCAAAATTGTGTCAATTGTCTCTCTCTCTCTCTCTCTCTCTCTCACTCTCTCTCACGTAGTCTCAGTATGACGTTTAATTTGAGACGTCATAACAAAGTTTCACAATGACGTATACTTGAGATTGACGTCATTCCATCAGGTAACTATAATAAACACCCCATGAGGAAGGCGAAAGCCGAAATATTCTATATATGTTGGTTGTTCTACTTTCTTTTTGTGATAGATATATATATAGATATATATATAGATATATATATAGATATATATAGATATATATATATATCACAAAGAGATACACACACACACACACACACACACACACACGCACGCACGCACGCACGCACGCAGGCACACTTCTGTCATGTAAAGACATCATCCCGAAGTCGGAATGCAGCTACTTTGATGACGAGAAAACGCTGCATACTCAAATCAAAAAACGTTCGGTGTTACTGGCACAGCCCTCACCTGGTTTAATTCATACCTTACTGACCGATTCCAGACAGTTGCAGTAAACAAGATTCAATCAATACCTGCCAAACTGGAATGCGGTGTCCCACAGGGATCAGTTCTAGGCCCTGTTCTTTTCACTCTTTACACTGCCCCACTGTCACATATAATAAACCGTCATCAAATCAACCACCATTTTTACGCAGATGACTCTCAGATTCAAAGCAGTGTTACTCCTGAAAATCTGCCTTCTCTCCTGACAAATATGGCCCGCTGCTTTGAAGATATTCAAAACTGGATGACACAGAACAAATTACAGCTAAATGCATATAAAACCGAAGCCATGCTGGTTGGGACCAAACACAAGCTCTCTTCCATTACAACAGCTTCAATAGAACTCGGCAATACATCAGTCCCTCTATCTACTGCTGTGAAGTATCTAGGTGTCGTTATCGACAACACACTCTCTATGAAAAAATTCATCACCCAGACTTGTCAGTCGTGCTACTATCAATTACAGCGTATTTGTGCAATTCGAAAGTACCTGTCCACCGATGCAACAGCCAAACTTGACACTTCTCTCATTCTTTCACGTCTGGACTATTGCAATTCTCTTTTGTCTGGTCTGCCAGCACCATCTATCCACTCCCTTCAACGTATACAAAACTCCGCAGCTCGACTAGTTCTTAGAAAGAAAAAATATGAGCATATTACCCCTCTCTTGCGATCTCTCCACTGGCTGCCTGTGCCACAGAGAGTAAATTATAAGATATGTACCCTCTGTTACAAATGTCTCCACAAAACTGCACCCTCCTACCTCTGTGAATGTCTTAACCTGTACACTCCTTGACGTTCCCTCCGCTCTGATGCAGATACCTTGTGCCTACGAATACCTAGATTCAACCAATCTACTGTTGGCCGCCGCTCTTTCTCTATTTCGGGTCCATCGACCTGGAATGAGCTCCCTCTCTCTCTTCGCCAGAAACCTAGTTATGACACTTTTAAATCCAGCCTCAAGACATATTTATTTCAAACCTAAGATTTCCCCCCTCCTGTTTCATATCAGAGCTATCCCACCTTCACTAACCCATGTCCTATCACCCTTCTAAAGTATATGACCTGTGTGTGTGTGTGCTTTTTGAAAAACATTTGACTATTGAAATTTTATTTAATAGATTTTGTCTGCATCCCACCATGTTTGTAAATATATGTTTGTTTAAACCATTGATTATTTGTCATTGATTGCATGACTGTGTAAGATTAGGTTGAATGCATGCGCTTTGATTTGTCTTTGCAAGATATAGCGCTATATAAGTTCCATTTATTATTATTATTATCAAATTCTCACTATCGGTGAAATTTGGAGCTCAAGCCGAGATAAGAAAAGAAAAAGAAAAAGAATACGCGTCAATGTATATAAAGTCAAAATGTGAAAACATCAGGTTTTAGACAACTTTTACAGCATAACACCAATTGTCAGCACACTGCATAAAATGTGGCCACCACCTAAAAAAAATCGGGGCAAAAGTGACAAGCAGAGTGTAACAAACCATCACCCAACAAGTAAAGCACTACGAAGACCTGCTGACCACAGTCAAGAAAAGGAAGCTCAGGTGGTATGGACATGTGACAAGATAAGATGGGCTCTCCAATACCATACTGCACGTAACAGTGCAGGGGAAGAGAAGGCGAGGCAGGCCGAGGAAGAAATGGGCAGACATCACTGAATGGACCAGGAAGAGCTTCTCCATAACCCAGGCACTTGCCCACAACCGCCGCAAATGAAGCCAACTGGTGCAACGTTCGTCACTGCAGTGCCTCTATCCTACAACCCCCGAGGGGGTTATGGGAGCAGACGAGATGAGAGTGTAACAAATCTAGCTGTTCAGAATTTGAAGCCATTCTCAATGTATTATTGTCACATATTTCTTCCATTTTGTATCGATTTTTAACTATATTTAAAGGATTTGTTAAAAATGTCTAAAATTTGTAATATCAATCATATTCCTGACATCTTCTAACTTCTAAATTTTAAGGATGTGGTGTTGTTTTTTTCCCTTTTCAAATGCAAAATTAAACTTCAGTTTTTAAGTTATGTGATTTTCACATCATACGCCGTCAGAATATTCTTTAAAGTCCAAATTTTTAAGAGAGTAGTAGTCTAAGATTTTTTTGTCAAGTCTAAAACCATAGTTTTACAGCAATATTCAACAGGAAAACAGATACATGAAGACACATAACGGGGGAAAAATAATGGGTGGCGCTGTTCTTGTGGCGACGTGCTCTCCCCAAGGAGAGCAGCCTGAATTTCACGCAGAGAAATCTGCTGTGACTGAAAGAGGTATACCATACAATACAATAAAACACAATACAACACAATACAATATATCGCAATACAATCAAGTATGGTCTAAATGTGTGGGGTGGGTTTTTTAGGTGGTTTTTTTTTTTTAGAGATTCCAGATTATAAGGTGGTAGTACTAGTCTTTTTTTCCAAATCCAAAATCAGACTTCACTTATATTCCGATGTATTCAGACATCAATTTGACCCTGAAATTGTTCAAAATATTCAAACAAATACAAATTCTAACGCGGTAGAGCTACATTATTTACAAATCTAATATTCAGTTTTAAGATCTAGACCTAACGCGACATGATCGAATATTCGCACCAAACAAGGTCACATTTTTCTTTAACTAAAAATGTTCAGGTCGCAGTGTTCGATTATTTTTTTCAAACCAAAAATCATATTTAAACACCTGTGTGATAACATTACTGGTATCAAAATGTTCTGAAAAGCTCAAACTTGAAGGTGGTAGTATTGCGATTAGATTATTAGTTATAGATTGCAAACAAATCATGGTAATTCGATTCATTATGGAAATCACGAAGCAGGAAGGGGAGATTAAAAAACAACAACACATAAGCATGCAAATCAACAAATGAATAAATAAATCGACAGAAGAAGAGAACTTGACCAACATGTTCATAAAACAGAGAGAGAGAGAAAGAGAGAGAGAGAGAGAGAGAGAGAGAGAGAGAGAGAGAGAGAGTGAGAGAGAGAGAGGAGAGATAGACAGAGACAGAGAGAGAGGCAGACAGAGAGAGAGACAGACAGACAGAGACAAACAGACTGAGGCAGATGCAGGCAGGCAGACAAACAATCAAAGATAGAAAGAAGAGAGAGAGAGGAGAGAGAGAGAAGAAGAGAGAGAGATGAGAGAGAGAGAGAGAGAGAGAGAGAGAGCTAGCTATAAAAATGTACTATTGGAAGGTACGCTTGAAAAAACTACCAATAATAATATATATACTATATATATAATATATATATATATATATATATATATATATATTATATATATAATATATATATATAAAAGAAGATAAAACCAAACACCACACCCTCAACTTTACTGTGGAATATGCGTTTACAGCTGTACAGCGCGCGCGCGCCCGCGTGTATGTATGTGTGTGTGTGTGTGTGTGTGTGTGAGTGTGTGTGTGTGTGTGTGTGTGTTGTGTGTGTGTGTGTGTGTGTGTGTGTGTGAGTGTGTTAGTGTTGTGTGTGTGTAGTAGTAGTAGTTCTTCATTTTAACGTCCTTCCACTAAATAGTGATATCAGACAGGAAAGTGTGTGTATGTGTGTGTGTGTGTGCCGTAGTGCGTGTGTGTGCGTGCGCACGCGCACGTGCTTGTGTGTAATGTGTGTGTAGGGGGAGGGGTATGCATATAACTAATCAATCGTAATAAACAACTATTATGAAAAAATGCATAATCAGAATCTGGAAAAACAAAACAAAAAACAAAGAAAAAACCACCACCACCAACAACAACAACAACAAAAAACAAAAAAACAAAAAAACTCAACCCCACAAACATCAAACAGCAAAAATACCAACTTTCCAATTCATATACTTGAAGCTATCCTTATATCAGAGAAGTCTGAAAATAGGTATGGCTTAATGACAATACAATTTCTTTCATTAATGGAATGTCGTTAAGAATTTGCTGCAAGCTACGGACTGGGAAGGCAGGTAAGATGTTTTTCAGATCTCTGCATCGTAAAAGAATGTGATCATTTGTAAGATTTCACCACAGATACATGTTGATTTTTTAAAAATTTGTTCTAAAAGCATTGAGCTTAAACCTGTATATAAGAGAAACAATATTTCTATATCATGTAAATTACGATATTTGATCTTATCGAAAGATAATATATGGGCTACATCATCACTCCAGGAATAACCAGTACTTTGTAGTTTCTTTTTAAAGTGTTTCCAACATGCATTTGTAACATGCTATAGCCCTCATGGATGGACAGAGGACACTTATGCTGCAAGACCCATCGATATGCTCAGCTCCACATTTTGCTTTTCTGTCAACTTTTTCATTAAAGTAAATACCACAGTGCGAGGGTATCCAGCAAAGGTAACACCAGTGCCTCGAATCATCAGAAAATGAATTAGATGACTAATCTCAATTATGAAATCTTGTCTCACTTTTGAACTGAAGTTTCTCAGGGCAAGTAAGACTGACCTGGAATCAACACAGAAAAGTATTTGAAATAATGTCTTTAGGAAATTCTAAAAGATAATACAAAGCCATCACAAATAGCAGACAATTCAGTCTGTAAAAATAGATCGATTTTTCCTACATAAAATGATCTCTCTATTTTCAAAGATGGTATGACAAACGCTGCACCCGCCTCATTATTGTTCAAAAGGGAACCATCTGTGTAAATTTTTAAATGATCTGGATATGTAGTTTGTATATACTCTTTCACTGATGCGCTAAGAATATTTTCATTACCTTTTTTCGTTAAAGAGGAATAATCTACGTCAAAATTAGCTCTCTTAAGTTCCCATGGGGACAAGGCGAGGGAGTGAATCTTCGATTTAGCTATTATTTGTGGGATTTATATCTGCTTGATCAAATAATTGAGAAGTATAGAGTTCTAGCTGTGGTTACAGAGCGAATGAATGTGCTCTTTTGGAAAGTTGACATCAGATCTTATACTAATTTCATTGTCCACATTGGTTTCTTGTGTTGAACAACGTAAGAGATATTTAGCCACAGCCAGTTGTCGATATTCGTCTAATGGCAAAATTCCTATCTCCTTATAGGTACCCATGGACGATGCATGAAAAGGAACCCCCAGAAGCTAATCGAAAAGCCTTACAGTCTAGTCTTGTCATTTTCTGTAATAAATATTTTGGAGCACTGAAAAATGCTTCGGCCATAAATGAGTCTGGAACGCACTAAAGATAATGCCAAATGTTTTAAAACAGCTACATCATAAGCCCACACTTGTTTACTAATAACTTCAAAAGATTAAGACTTTTCCGAGCCTTAGTATTTAAATAATCATGTGATAATTCCAACTTAGTGTAGACATAAAATATACTCCTAAAAAACTTCACCAAAGTTTTATATTCCAACACTTTTCCCATCTATTGGAAAACAGGTAGAGCTGGGGGGTTAGTGCCATTATTGAAAAGTACGAGATTAGTCTTTTCAGGAGACAATGAAAGACCATTCTCAAAAATGTAGCCATTAAGTTTGTTTAGCTCAAGCTGATACATATTTTTTTATATAGTTTAGATGCCTCTTTGGTGTTTCTTTTTCATCGTAACATTCATCCACATACAAA
>CM054156.1:6134078-6154078 GCA_028751875.1 Rapana venosa
CCGAATTCTATTGAAGCTGTTGTGATGGAAGAGAGTTTGTGTTTGGTCCCTACAAACATAGCTTCGGTTTTATCTGCATTTAGCTGTAACTTGTTCTGTATCATCCAATTTTGGATATCTTGAAGGCAATAGGACATATTAATCAAGAGAGAAGGAAGATGTTCAGGAGTATCACTGCTAAGAATTTGAGAGTCATCTGCATAAAAATGATTGTTGATCTGATGACGATTTATTATGTGTGAAAGAGGAGCAGTGTAGAGAGTGAAAAGAACAGGGCCGAGAACTGATCCCTGTGGGACTCCACATTCCAGTTTGGCAGGTTTTGATTGAATCTGGTTTACTGCAACTGTGTGGAATTGTTGTGTAAGGTATGAACTGAACCAGGTGAGGGCTATGCCTTTACTACCAAAAGTTTTTGGGAGACGGGAGAGAATTGAGTGGTCTATAGTGTCGAAGGCTGCAGATAAGTCGAGAAAAGTGAGAGGGGAGATTTTTCCTGAGTCAGACGCTTGTAGAAGCGTGTTTAAGGTGTGAACTGGGGTGGTTTCGATACTGTGGTTGGCGCGATAGGCAGACTGAAAAGGGGGAAGGAGATTGAATGAAGATGGCTGTTGAGTTGTATCATTACCATTGTTATAATAATAATTCTTCTCTGGTCCACTTCTCTCTGCCAGATTTTCGTTTTTCTTTCTTTTTTTCTTCTTGTTATAGCTATTATCATTATCTTTAACATTGTCATCATCATCATCATTGTCATTATTACTACTATTCTTCTCTGATCTACTTTTCTCCGCCAAATTTTCACTTTACCTTCTTTTTCTTCTTGTTATAGCTATCATCATCACCACCATTACCACCACCACAACCACCACTATCATCATCATCATCATCATCATCTACTACTACTACATTGGCGTCGACGATAGCGACGACATTACTACCTTCTTGTTTTTGATGTATTTGTATATTCTTGGTGTGTTTTCTCTTTTGTCGTTTCCTTTACTCTTTTTCTTTCAAAAATATTGCTTATGGTGTTTATACGTTTTTATTCCTTTTTGAGGGTTGGGTGTTAAAAAAAAAAAAAGAGTCATTGTACTTAATCTCCTACCCTCTTTAAATAAAATTTCGTATTTCATCATCATTGTCAGTTTACTTTTCCACCTTAGTTTTTCAATAAAACGTATAGATCTAGATCTATGTTCTGCTGAACAGCAGTCAAAACAGTTGACTTGTTGCAAGGAAGGTCGCTTGTTCAGTTTGTTCACTGGTTATCTATCCTGTGCTTCCATTTGTTGAGTTACTTCACATGCCTATGCCTTAGTTAAGAGCGGTATACATGAATATGTTAGCCGTTGTCAATACTGTGAAGTCATCCGTCCAATCTTTGAGTTTGTGTGTGTGTGTGTGTGTGTGTGTGTGTGTGTGTGTGAAGAGAGAGAGAGAGAGAGAGAGAGAGAGAGAGAGAGAGAGAGAGAGAGAGAGAGAGAGAGAGGAGAGAGAGAGAGAGAGAGAGAGAGAGAGAGAGAGATGACAGGACTCTCACAAATCTACTTGTTATCTTGTCAAGGCTATGCTTTGTGTTTTTTTGTGACGCCTTCCATTTCTAAATTTATCCCCGAAGTATGAATGTGGCTGCCTTAACGGTGGGTTAAAACGTCCGCATATACACAATCTCACCGTTGGTGAACCTCGGAGCTCTAGCCGAGGAACGAAAAAAAAAATTCTAAATTTCTGTTTAAATCCGAAGAATAACAAAATCTTCAGTGCAGGGAGGCACCGTGGTCGATGGTTTTAGGGGGTCAACTCTGATAAAAGGGTGCGGGTTTTCGTCCCCGCTGGGCTGGGTGTTGTTCCTTGGGAAAGACATTTTACCCTTTTTTCCTCACTCCACCCAGGTGTACAAGTGGGTCCCATTTGCTGGGGAAGTATCTGGCGACGACACCCCTGTCACAGGGGGGGTAAAAACCTCAGTTCGTTTAAACGCTACAAAAAACCGGAAAGCCCCGGGCCAGGGGCCTTTTTCTCGAAAGAACATACTTCTTTACTTTCAAGTGCGGGTATCGCAGTTTTCCCCCGCTTCCCCAGGGGACCCTTAAACTGACCAACTCTGGAGGGGAGCCACCCGGAACCCCAATAACATTTTGTTTTATGCCATTTTAAGTCCCGGCACTTTCCTCGCGTTAAAAATTGGGGCTGCTTCGCTGGGGGAAAGAAGCTTCGCCCAAGGAGCGCCACTTAAATTTGAAAAAAAAAATTTAGCAGTAAATTTTTCCTTGTGTGGTTTTCTTCTACAAATTTGCCAAGATTTTTTTATTTGCTGTGGGTTTTTTACTTGCTTTAAAAATAGGAGTGCAAGGGGGCCTTGGGGTTTATGTATCATCGGCTTTTGACATTTTTCATTGTTTTTGATGGGGGGGGGGGAAAACCCCCAAAGGGAAAACCCTTTGACTCTCATTTTTTGACAGGGGTGCTTTGCCCCTAGCCGGGAAACCCACATACCCTAAAAAGTTTGCTTTTCCAGAATCGAACCTACAATCCCTAACTTCGTTTCAACCACCCTGAAAAGGCCACAAGGGGATTAAAAATTTCCCGACTCGCACCCTCAGAGTCATAATGATTAGAAGTCTGCTCCTCACCCATTACCCGTGATACATAAAATCATAAATTTATATACTAGGGAGGCGGGACAGCCTGGTGGTTAGAGCGTTGCGCTCGTGATCTGACGGCCCGGTGTCGAGCCACCACAGAGACACCCGTTCAAGGAGATTTTCCCCTGAAGTTAACATCAGTACTGACTCTGATACCCAAAAAGTCCTTTGGATGAGACTGTAAATCGTGTGCGAACGTACGAAGAATATATTGCACGCACGTTAAAGAAAAAACAAAACCGGTTTCACCTTTAGGAAGATTAGCATACTGTAGTGCTGATGGGAACGGATGACAAAATTTACGAAACCGCACGCACACGGGGACTAGATATAAAAAAAGCTCAAAAGTGGTTATTCATTATCCTCGAAATAAAAAGAATTTAAGTGAATGAATAGAAATGCAATATTTCCACCACCACGTACACGTCAACAAGCAAACAAACAAACATGGCCCAGTCCAAAGCTGTGTCAGTTATTAATGTAAGAAAAGTACCCAGGCCTACATTAACAATATTTTTATACTTAGAAAATATGTCTAGACTGTCTTCATTCATGAGAAGCTCATAGCATAACAATTATAATAAATTATATAAGATAACAAAGAAGCATTTTTCTTTGGTAAAACACAGAAGCCAAGCACTCAAATATTTTTCGACACAACAGCTGTTTAGAAACGAAAGCACGCATATACGGACACGCACAGAAATCGGGGGGAAAAAACCACCTCACCCAAACCACAAATCAAATTGCATCATTACTAAAATTAAGAAGAAAACCGTCACACAAAAAAACTGAAAGAAAAGAGTTTGGGTTTTTTAATTAAGAAAAAAGTAAAAGACAAGAAAAAAAGAGAGAAAAAACCCTAAAACATTTAGCTTCAACCTTGTACATAAAAAATGCATCACAAAACTCTCTCTCTCTCTCTCTCTCTCTCTATCTCACACACACACACACACACAAACACATGCGAACAATCACACAAAAACCCCTACTTATCCACTTACCGACAATTGTTTGCCAAACGCGTGTAACCCCGTCCCACACCGCTGCTAAGGGGGTCTAGGCTGTGCTAGGCTGTGGTAGGCTAGGCCAGGCCTCAAAGCGGCTTCATCGATTCCGAAGCTCCAAACCTTGGGCAGCCAAACTTCGCCATCTTGATTTCGTGACGCTCTCAACTTCCGGCGTCGCGTCATGTCAAAAACGTCCTGGAATGGAAGACAAAAGATTAGGCGTGCATATGAAAGAGAGAGAGAGGGAGGAATGACAGGAGGGACGGGGGGAGGATGAGGGTGAAGGAGTGAGGGTGGGGTGGGGTGGGAGGGGAAGGGGTGGGGGTTGGCTTAGGCCCGGCTTCGTAGCGAATGATAAGAGATTTGGGTGGCATGCATAATAATGAAAATCAATATGCTTTCCAGCTTTCTGATTGGAGGGATTTTTTTTTGGGGGGTTGTTGGTTATTCTGTCCTTCACCCAACCACACAGCCCACCCGAACTCTCTCTCTCTCTCTCTCGTGAGTGAGTGAGTGAGTGCGTGCGCGCACACACACACCATACCATACCATACCATACCATACCATACCAAACCACACCACACTCAACACGCATACTTGCACCCCCTACCCCCCGCACCTCCCCCTC
Organism: Rapana venosa; assembly: GCA_028751875.1. Classification (NCBI taxonomy): domain Eukaryota; kingdom Metazoa; phylum Mollusca; class Gastropoda; order Neogastropoda; family Muricidae; genus Rapana; species Rapana venosa. The sequence continues at coordinate 6,138,365 of CM054156.1, forward strand.
CACCGCACACACACCCAACACACCACACCACCACACACATCCTACCTACCTAACAAAACCATACTACACACACACACACATGCACCCCCCCCCCCCCCCCCCACACACACACCAAACACAGACACACGCATTTGCTTGTTTACCCCCCCCCCCCCCCCCCCCCCCCCTCTCTGTTTTTTGATAATGTTTTCCCTATTGTATGGGCAGTCCAGACACTCTAAAACAGAGTCAATGGTGAATTGCAAATTAAATACATAAGTATCCTGTATGAGTCTAGTAACTTTTGGTGTGTGTGTGTGTGTGTGTGTGTGTGGTGTGTGTGTGTGTGTGTGTGTGTGTGTGTGTGTGTGTGTGTGCCACCTACCACACCATATTCACTGTATAGCAGCGCATTCTACTCTCTGCATGCCCTCAGCACTTAACCCTCCACCTAGCCACTTAACAAACCACATCACACGACACCACAAACCACACTAGAACTACATAACACCACACCAAGAGACACCACACCATACTAATATTACAAACACCACACATTACAACATTGGCACCACACCACTCCGCACCACAGTAAAACACCCCACAGTACACCACATCATCACAACACCACATCAGACACAACCACACTACATCACATTACACCATACTACACCAACATCACATCCATACTACACACCACACCACCTCCATAACTACAACCACTTCACACCATACTACACCACGTATCACCACACTACAACATATCACTCCACACAACACCCACATCACAACCACACACATCACACAACACAAACCACCACATCACACAGAACTCACTCCACACTGAACCCATGACATCAACACTGAATCACATCACACCAGCGAATAGTCTCCATACCACACCCAAAAACACACCAAGTACACCATTCACACCACACACCACATCACTCTGCTTCTTAGACTTAAGCTCCTAGCGGAGAATAGGCCTCACAGCGTCCGCTCCACCTTCTCCTGCTCCTGCAAAGGTCTTGCCTCTTCCCATGTCAGGAATCTGGAGTCTCTCAGCTCACTATGCAGCTTCTCCTCCAGGTCAGTTTGGGTCGCCCTCTCTTTCTTTTCCCCTGCGGTTTACTCGAGCGCCTTGTCTGGTGATGTTTGGCAGGCTCCTTCCGTAGGTGGCCGACCCCCAACGCCACTTTCGGGGCGCCTTCCTGGACATCCATAGCTGTTGGTTCGCCCTCATCCACAGGTCGTACTTTTGGCACTCTGCCGATCCATCTGAATGAAGGATCTGCCGGAGACATCCGTGGATGAAGGTCTGGATCTTGGAGGAGCTGGTTTATGAGACCCCCAAGTGTTTCTGACCCGAGAGAACCAGACTCACGTTGGAGTTGAAGATCCTGAGCTTGGTGGTTGTGGAGATCGCATTTGTTCTCCTACGGTTTCAAAGATGGCAAATGCTTGGCGTTTTCTTTATTCTTGCCTGATGTCTGCGTCGGTCCTCCTGTTGGCTGATCTTACTGCCCAGTACACAAATTCACTGTCATCCTCTACTGCTTTCCCAAATGTGACAGGATCCTCTTGCTGTTGTTGGTAAGCAGTAGCTTGGTCTTCTCTTGACATGATCCTGAGGCCAACACGTCTAGCTGTGTTATCTAGGGCAGAGAACTTGTCTTGGATGTGCTGGCTGCGTGGGATAGCAGAGCCAGGTCATCGGAAAATCGAGATCTTCCAGCGTTGTCATGGAGGGACCATTGGATACCTTCCCGGAACTTGCGTACCGTCCTTGTCACCCAGTCCAGCACCACATGGAAAGGATGAGACTACAAAGCAGCCCTGTCTGACGCCGGAAAGATTCCCTTCGTAAATGTGTCTTATGATGTGACAAACTCTGATGGCACACCTAGTGGAGAAGGATGTCCAGAGTGCTTTTCTTCCACGCTGTCAAAACCTGCTCAAAATCGATGAACAGAGTCGTAGAGAGGTTTCTGCTATTCTAATGGACTGTTCCACGATGATTCTGAGGTCGCATCTGGTCGTACAGGACGTTCTTTCTGAAGCCTGCTGTTCATCTCTAAGTCTTTCGAAGCATCTTTCATTCGGTCCAGGATGACTCTTGGAGACTTTTGCTGGGATGTGACCAACAGGGGTGATACCTCAGCTCGCCATTTTCCACACTGGGGAGAGGTCCCAGTGCTTGGGGACTTCACAAGAACCCTGTCTTCCATCCGCTGGCACTATCCCCAGTTGGTCCAGATCAGTTGACAAGTGGTGTAACTCGTCAACGATGTCACTACCACCCCCTTCCTTCATGGCTTCTGCCTGAATGTTGTCCATCCAGCACCTTGCCGTTCTTCAATCTGCTGATGCCATTCGGAATCTCTGTCCTTGTTATCTCTCCTATGTTGATGTCGAGAGGTCCCCTGCTCCACTGAGGTCGTTCCTCTGAGGCTGGTCGATTCCAAGACCTCCTGATAATGCTCTTTCCATTTTGTTGTAGCTGGTCTTCAAAGAGGGTGAGAACTTCCCTTCCTCTTGTCTCCGTGACAGGTCTTTTGGTGCTGCGACGCCCGCTAAAGTCTGGTGGTGGCATACCGTTCTGATGTCTCCCTTTGCCAGCAGCCTCTTCTGCCTCCCTCATCTGCGTGGCATAGATGCAGCCTCGTTGGTCTGCTCGTAGCTCATTCTTGGCTTCTTTGGCAAGTATGGAGTACTTGGCTGTTGCTCGCCGCTTCTGTTGCGGTCGTAGCTTGGTTCAGCTCTGTTAGGCCTAACTTCTCTCCTCGACTTTCTCTTCCAGGTCTCATCCTTGATCCATGCTTCCTATTACGGCTGTGTTGTCCCCAAACCTCATCACAGCTCCCACAATGCGTCTTTGAAGGTGGTTCCATTTTTCCACTGTTTCTGTCTCCAATCCTCTGACTGGAGCTCTTGGAAGCGGGGGAAGAGATCTGAATGCCTGCTTTGTGTCTTTTTTTACAATCTCATAACGTTGAACTTTTTCCCTTGGATTCTGCAGAGTCTTTCTCGCAGGAACAATCGCATCTTGATCTTGGTGTCCACAAGATGGTGTCTGACCCTATGTCTGCTCCGCGGCCTTGACTCTCACGTCTTGTAGGGAGCTCCGTAGCGTTTGTCCATCACCATACGTGGTCTATCTAGTTCTCTGTCTGTGGCGAGGGAGACCCAGGTTGGCTTTGTGGCAACGCTGGTGTGGATAAAGCGTGCCTCCAATCACTAGGCTGTTGGCAGCACAAAAAACACAAGCATTCCTTCTCCTTTTTCATTCATGTTTCCAAGCCCAGTCGTCCCATCGTCCCTCTCTATCTGTGTTGTCAGTCCCGACCTTGGCGTTCATGTCCCCCATGAGATGAGCATGTCCCGTCTCGAAGCTTGTCTACCACCGACTGGATCTGGGTTAGAATGTCCTTGTCTGTCCTCCTCCTCCGCAGTTGGTAGGGGGCGAGCACATGACACGGGACACCTTCTGGAAAGCGCGACTCAAACCGAGCGTGATGATCGGTCCTGAAACAGCTCCCATTCCAAGCAGGCTCTTGGCTGCATGCTTGACACAGAGAAGCCCTACTCCAGCTTCTGACGTCTTCTTCACTTTTACCGGATAGTAGAAAAGTTTTCTTCTCCTGACTGTATTCATTGTTCACTCCCGTGACCATTCCACCGGACTTCAACATGCCCAGAGTGCGGAGCATATCTGTTCATCTCCCACACTGCCTGCGCACACCGTCCGGTTTCCCAAAGGGGTCCTCATTTCCCATGTTCCAAGTAGGACCGCCGACGTGACACACCCTCGGGACTTCATCAGGGCATCTCCGGTTGATGAGGGGTCGTCTGCCCCTGCAGCTTCCGACGGTTTTGGCTGCAGCGCTCATAGGTTTCCTTGAAGGATCCCCAGATCTCCCAAAGACCTGAGTTGGCACAGTATTTGCTGTTAAAGTTTCTGTAACAGGAGTTCATTTAACAGAGCAGGGGTGTTTGCCCGTGTCCAACCCCCTTTACTAGGGGAAAGGTCCTCCTTAGTCGCCTTTCGACATGCCTGATGGCGGAGGGGTTCCTACTCTGCAATGCATCGCTTTTGCAGCATACCCCGGGAGACCACGGGACACCACATCACACTAGTGCTTATTCCTTTATCTCGAAATAAAAGAATAAATAAAACACACACATTCAAAAAACACACACTTCACAGAGCCACCACACTACACTACATACCACACACCAACCAGCCCCACCAACCACATCCACACATCCCCACACACCCCCCACACCACACGCCCCCTACACCACCACCATACCACCCCACAACCTTAAACCACCCACCACAACGCACTACAACATACCTCGCTTTGGCCACCAGACCTCGCCTCCATTAGCATGATAAAACCCACACAACAAAAATGTTATGGCTTCCAGATCCCTGAACCTCGACCATCATAGCACTCCCTGCCCTGTCTGCATAGTTATAGGCAGACGAGGTGACTTTCTTCCATTCACTGTCTGTTCTGCCCGTCCGTCCGTCCGGCCGTCCTCCTCTGTCTTCTGTCTTCTGTCTATCTTATCCTTCACTGACTCTCCCTCTCTCTCTCTCTCTCCATCACTCTCTCAACCCATCTCTCTCCTCTCTCATCTCTCTCTCTCTCTCTATTATCCATCACTGACTCTCGCTCTCTCCCTCTCTCTCTCTCTCTCCTCATCTCTCATCAATCTCTCCTCCACTCGTCTCTTCTCTCATCATCTCTCTCCCTCTCTCTCTCTCTCTCTCTCTCTCTAAGTATCCTTCACTGTCAAGAAGAGGAGAGAAGAACAGAAAAAGACGAAGAAAGAAAGAAGAAGACGACGAAGAAAAGAAGAAGAAGAAAGAAAGAAAGAAGAAAAGAAGAAGAACACATCACCAACAACAACAACAAAAATGAGGAGGAGGAAGATGAGGATGAGAGAGAGAGAGAGAGATATTCTCAGCACAGAAGAATCCACTCTTTAGTCTCATTTTCACCGACGTTCCTCCTCCAACCCCACCCCCCTCAATTCACCCCACCCCCCACACCCAACATCAACCAACGAACCAGCCACTCAACTAAAGCGTACCGAAAATCAACCAACCAACAGCCAATCAGTCAGCCACCAACCAACCACCCAACAACCTACCCAGTCACCCAAACAACTAACCCAAAAACCAACCCAGCCACCCAACAATCGAAAAGCATCAAAGGAAGAAGCTAATGCTAGTGCAAAGCAAACTGTTGCTAACAGTTCTGCAGTCTTACGTACTGGAAATAACTTAGCCAAAATGTGATTGATAATGACTGATATTCTCTCCCTCTGTCTGTCGTCCCCTGGTCTTATACATGTCTGGCTGCTCGCACCTGTGTTGTGTGTGTGTGTGTGTGTGGTTGTTGTGGTTGTGTGTGTGTGTGAGTGTTGTGTGTGTGTGTGTTGTGTTCTTTTTTTAATTTAACTCTATTCACATTATATGATTTTAGACAAGTGTGGTGTTGTGTGTGTGTGTGTGTGTGTGTTGTGTGTGTGGTGTGTGTGTGAGCGTGCGTGTGTGTGTGTGTGTGTGTGTTGTGGTGTGTGTGTGTGTGTGTGTATGTTTGTGTAAAAAATGTGTTGTTTGAGTGATATTGTGAGAGAGAGGAAGAGCATCACATGCGTGTAGAATTTTTGTACATATTGGTGTATAGTTTGGTATGAGTGTGCGGGCAGCGCACGTGTTGTATTTGTGGGTGGGTGTCACGTTGTGTATGCCTGTGTAGATTGTGTGGTCGTGTTTAATGCATGTTGTGTGGGTTTGGCTGTAAACATCATGTGGTAAGGTTTGGGGGTGGGTGTGTGTGTGTGTGTGTGGGTGTGTGAGTGTGTGTGTGTGTGTGTGTTGTGCGTGCGCGTGTGCGTGCATAGGTCTGTATATCTACATCAGCTAGAATCTGTAGGCCTACATAGTTGTGAATATCACGTGATGTGTTTGCGCGTATGTGTGTGCGCACGCGCGTGTGTGTTTGGGTGTGTGTGCGTGCGTGTATATGTGTGTTTGCGCACGTGCGCGCTGCATGCGTGTGTTTCTGTATGTTCATGCATACAATGCGCGCGCGCGTGTGTGTATGTGTGTGTATGTGTGTGTATTTGTGTGTGTGCGTGCACGCGTGCGGGCAAGAATGCGCTTGTGAGTTCATTCGTGCTTTGCGCATATGTTCATTTTGTCAGATTTGAAATAGACGAACCATGCTGGACACGACTGTAGAACATCAGCGACATCAAACTTAATACACAACAGGGCGGGATAGCCTAGTGGTTAGAGCATTGCACTCGTGACCTGACGGCCCGGGTTCGAGCCACCACCGAGACACCCGTTTGACGTGATTTTCCCTCTGGAGTTAACATCAGTACTGACTGACTCCACTCCACTGAAATTCTTTCGGATGAGACTGCAAACCGAGGTCCTGTGTGCGAACGTCACGTAGAACATCTTGCGCACGCGTTAACACCTGTTCCTCATTTCCGAAGAGTAGGCCATCGCGTGCCGGTAGGAACGGATGACAATTTTTTTTTTAAATAAGCGCATGGGTGTCCTGCAGACTCGACCTTCATGGTTGGTAAAAACGGTCGTATAGGCCAAAATTTGACCACTGGTCAACTGCGGAGCTCTCGCGAAGAAAGCAAAAAGACAACAAACAACAAACACAACAACAACAAAAAGTAAAGCTCGCATAGATTCATACTTTCCATACATTTTGACTTGATTTTTTTTCTCTCTAAAATCTACCACTTTCAGTCCTAGCAGATTTCTTTGCGTGAAAATTCTGGCTGCTCTCCCCGGGGAGAGCGCATCGCCACAAGAGCAGCGCCACCTAAAACCTGTTGTTGTTGTTGTTGTTGTATGTGTATTTGTTTCCCTATCAGAGTGACATTTTCCACATAATTTTGTCAGGGACAATTCTCTTGGTGCCGAGAGAGGCCTTTTAAGTGCTATGAATTCGGCTCATACGAAAGACTTGGACCCAGACCACCACTCAAGGTCTAGTGGATGGGGAGGGGGGGAGGGGGAGGGGGAGGTTTTTGGCAACATGATATACTTGTTTAACTCCTGAAACCTTGTTCTTGAAGGGTTCCAAATAGCTCATGCACACAATCATGTGAAGTCCATTACACAAGCAAGCAGTGTTGAGTCAATCCTAACACAAAGAGGGTGGGAGAGAAAGAGAGAGAGAGAGAGACAGAGACAGAGACAGAGACAGACAGACAGACAGACAGACAGGTGGTGGAAATATGTCCTTTTCTTCTGCTTGCACATTGCTGCAGTCAATGATACACAGACACACTGACAAACACACAGACAAACAGACAGATCGGCAGACAAACAAACAACCAGCCAGCCAGACAGGCAGACAGAGAAAACGAAACAAAATTCTATTTCATGAGGGTAACAGCTTAAGTACAAAGGCTCTTTTTCATCCAGCCCTTGAACAAAAATCCAGAGCATAATAAATTGTCATATCAGTAAACATTTATAAAAGAATAAATATGATGGACATATTCAAGCAGGATGAAAACCATACATGGTATTCCAGAGAGAGAGAGAGAGACAGACAGACAGACAGAGAGAGAGACAGACAGACAACAAGGGGAAGAGAGATAGAGAAGACAAACAGACGACAGACAGAGACAGAGAATAGAAAATGCAAAGAACAAAAGAAGATTCAATACAGAGGGTGACAACCAAGAACATAAAAAGAAAAAAAAAAAGGAGAAAAAAAAGACCCCCTCCCAACCCCCCACCCACCCCCAAACCCCCCAACAAAAAACCTACCTCCCCCAAGCAATACAAAAAGGACGAATGCAGGGCCCGTGTCATTAATTGTCACCGCTACACAGAAATCATTTTGTATAGCTTGTTTTCATACCTTTAAATGTGTTGTGTGTGTGTGTTGTGTTGTGTGTTGTGTGTGTTGTGGTGTGTGTGTTGTGTGTGTGTGTTGTGTGTGGTGTTTTGTGTGTGTGTGTTGTGTGTGGGGAAAGTAGGATGTGAAGTAAGTGTGTGTGTGTGTGAAAAGTGTGTGTGTGTGGTGTGGGGGGGGGGATGGGAAAGTGTTGGGTGTGTTAAGTGTTGTGTGTTTGTGTGTGCGTGGTGGTGGTGTGTGTGTGTATTGTTTGTGTGTGTTGTGTGGGAGTGAGAGGATGAGGGGAGGGAAGAGAAGAGAGAGAGAGAGAGAGAGAGAGAGAGAAAAATAGGGAAGAAGCGAAAGACAAGAAAGGTAGGGAGAAAAAAAGACGAGACAGAATGAATGAATGAAGAATGAATGAATAAATGAATGAAGAATGAATGAATGAGAGGAAGAAAAGGCGGGAAGATATGGACAGAAAGAAAGAAACATGAAGGGGGAAGAAAAGAAAAAAAGAAAAGGGGAGGGGGGAGGGAGAGAGGGGGGGGGAGAGGAGGAGGGAGAGAGAGCGGAAAGGGGAGGGAGACGAGAGGAGAAGAGAAGAGAAGAGAAGAGAGATTATCTTATTACTAATTCATTATTTATCTATTTAGTTATTCATGAGAGAAGAGCAGACACTCAGACACAGGAGAGGGAGAGAGAAGAGAGGGGGAGAGAGAAAAAGGAGAGAGAGGAGAAAAGAAGAGAGAGAGAGGGGAAGAGAGAGAGAATGAATGAATGAATGAACGAATTTTATTTGACAAAAGCTACAAGCCCATCAGTCAAAGGGGGGGTAATTGTAAGTAATATTAACATAGGAATGAATATGAAAAGGACAGAGTAATAATCCAAAGTCCAGATAAACCCAAACCCAATATTTTCAGTTATTACGTATAGGATCCGTTTCTTCATGTCTGCTTACGTTTATCTAGAGCCTGCGTTATATATATTGCTAAAGATTTAAGCTCGGACATATTATTTGAAGATAACCCCTTTTTTGTACAAAAATGGTGGACCTTTGGTTGGGTTTGTCAAAAAAGCAATTTTTTGGCGAATGTCATGATAAGTTCTACAAGCAAACAAAAAAAATGAATTTCGTCCTTCTTCTTCTTCTCCACTTGCTGGACAAGAAGTTGTTGTCTGTCTCTGCTGTAATTATACCATTGTTTGCAGTTCAAAAGACCACACAATCTTAACCTAAATTTTTAGTAAATTACTTCGAAGGCCTTTTATTAGTTAACGATATCAGATACTGTTCTGGACCAAACGCATCTTTAAAGGAGCTATACCAAGTGTATTTTTCACTAGACATTAATGTTCATGCCAGTTTTGATGAAAACATGAAATAAGTCTATCTTTCAATTCTCTAACAAACTGTTCTTCATAACCCACCCCCTGGAAATAGCCAAACAATACCAAATCCATTTATCGTCAAAAGATCTTTTACTTTAGTCGCCCAGTTTACTTTACCTTTATTATGTTGTATAAGCAGCATCTCGTATGCTTGTCTGTTTATTCTTAACATAGGAAGCCTGATAAGTTTAATCCAGTATTTAATGCATTTAGTTATGGTTCTTATATAAAAGGGTATCTACCAGTTTCTCCGTACATAAGTTTATTTGATGCATGTAATGGAACACATAGAATTTTTTCATGGCAAAGGGGGTGTACTTTTTCAATTTGTGTGGTATCTTCTTGACCCCATACTTCTGCTGCTTACGTCAGGGCAGGTTCTATTTGTGTGTCAAAACAGTTTCCAAAATAATTTTACTATCAGCAGAAGCAAATTTCTTCTCATTGATTTGATAATTTGCATAACTCCATTTTTTAGCTTTTTGACCATCATATCAACTTAGAGCTATTACAACAACTTTGTTGAAAATGTTACCCCAAGGTACTTATAGTTTTTTGTTACTTTAAGTTTTTGGTCCCCATAAGTCCATTTTTCTCTCATTCCAAGTGGCCTCCCATCCTAAATACCATAACCATCGTTTTCTCTGAATTTACTGTGGGGCCCCAGACGATCTGCTTCTGATTTTAATGTGTTCAGTTGATTTTGCGTCCTGTAGGTGTGCTAGACAAAAGAATGACATCATCTGCGAAAAGTAACAGGAATAATTCAACTTCTCCTGGGATCATTTGTATTCCATGTTTTCCGGATTTTCGCTACTTCTGTAGCCAGTTCGTTTATGAAAATTGAAAACTTTAAAGGGGACTCAACAAAAACCTTGTTTAACGCCTCTGGGACAGTCAAAGTAATCTGTGTAAAAACATCTGTTCCCGTACACAAGCATTACAGATGAAAATATCCCTTTATAGCCCTATACAGTTTCCCATTAATTCCTGTTTATGAAGTATAACCCATAGTATATTCCTATCTAACCGAATCGAATGCTTTTTTGAAATCTATGAATGCAACAAAAAGTTTAGCATGCTTCTGTAAATGTTTCTGTACAAGCCCATAGAGAGTAAAAATATGATCAACTGCGCTATATCCCTTTCTAAAGCCTGCTTGCTCTTCTCTGATTTTTTTTTTTTGTTTCAACCCAGTCTGAAAGTCTTCTATTTAATATGGATGTGTATACTTTACTCATTATGCTTGTCAGAGAAACTCCTCGATAGTTGTCTGGCATACTAGTTGCTCCTTTTTATGTATTGGCACAATTATAGATTTAGACCACTCCTTTGGAAATAAACCCTCATCAAAAGCTTATTTAACAACTGCACCAAATAGTCAATTATGTGTCATCCACATTTTTAAGCATCTCTCCTATAATTCTGTCTGGACCGCACTTTTCCCCTCTTTCAATCTCTTTTGGCTGCGATTACTTTTTGTTTAGATATAGGTTCTTCAAGGGCTTGGTCTTGCAAACATTGTCGATTCTGACAGTTTCATCTTCCACTGTTTCCTGGTCTGTATCGTATTCTCAAAGTCTTGAAATAATCTAAGGAAATGGTCATACCATTGGGCATTAGAAATTGAGTTACGATTTTTCGTTTACAATTAACAGAACGAATAATCTTCCAAAAGGACTTGGAGTCTCTCACATTTTCTTTAAGTTTTTTCAGTCTATTCTGGGCGAAGTCATACTTTTTTTGCTTTAGCATCTTTTTGTACTCCTTCTTGGATTGTACAAATGTCTCTTTCACTTCGAGTCTATTTGTCCTTCTAAATTCTCTCAGAAGCCTTTAACTTGACGTTTCTTTTCGTGGCATTCATAATCAAACCATCATGGTTTTTTTCATTTTGCCCCCAAACAGTTTTTACCATACATTCTGCTGCTCCAAGCGTGCCTTTGTCGTTACAAACAACTGATTTATCAATATTTTCGTCTAAAACATTACATGCTTCTTGAACTGTTCCCTTAAAAATTTTAATGAGGCTAATTCATTCTTATACAACTGGGCAAACTCATCTGACCATACCACACGATCCTCTTTCATGTCATTTATGACTTCAGTTTCAGAACTTCTGCCTATTTATCCAAGTGCAATTCCACAGGTAGGTGCCAAAAATCTAAACGATCCATGCTTGCATAACACTGTTCATTCGAGAAAACAAATTTTTAGACATAACAAAATAGTCAATTACACTAGAGCCATTTGAACTTATAAAAGTAAAAAACCCCTTTTTTTCCCCCTCACAACCCCATTTAGAACAATGCAATCGAGCATAAGACACAGATCAAGCAATGAACGACCAAAATTGTTAACTTTGTGTCCTTAGAACACCTGTCAAACATTCCCCTTTTTTTCCAAATCATTGTCGTCATCATCATCACCATCATGGGAGTAGACTGGCATGCTCTCTATTTTTGCCTGCTGGGAAGCTGTTCGAGCATCAGATCTCCCCAGATCATAAAGTACACTTCTTCGTTTTTTACCTGATTGGCAATACTGTCCTCTAATATCTCAATGCCATTTTTGGGGCCAAACCCTATTAATCGTATAACGGGCCATTCTCTGGCACAACATAACATGTATGAACAGGACATTTTTGTCTGTGCTTAAAAATGACTTTTTCAACATTACAGCAATTGTGTTTGCACAGTTTACCTCTATTGGTTTCATATATTTTTTGTACAATTTACGTTTAATGAGCAAAATCACCCCTCCCGACCTCTTCCTTGGAAAGGGACAATTTCCTTGCTGGTGATACCATTATGACATGCTCTGGGAATAACCCAGTTAAATCAAAGGAATTGTCAATAAATGTTTCTGTCAAGCATGCCATATCAAAGGAAAGAAACATATTGTATAAAGGAACCATCATGAATCTTACCAGCAAGGCCTTCCACATTAAACTTAAAAAACTGATACACCAGATGAATGGCCTGCCTGTCCTATGGTTTATTGACTTTGCGCTCTGATCGACGTGGCTGAGGCTTCTCGATTCCTTTTAGAGGCAGGACCCTCCCTGGAGCCCTGCTGTCCCTCAGATTGTGCATTCAGATTGTCTTTGTCTGCGTCCATTTTCCGGTTGACGGTGATCATCAGTACAGCAGAGACCCGATTCCTGATGTCTGGCAGTGAAGGTGACCCATGTTGGCTTGGAGTCCTGATGAAAAATCTTCCCCTTCCTGGTGACCCGGTGACCTTGAGGGTTCCCTGTTTGGTTGTTTCTGACAGCTGGGGCCCCGTCCTGGTTGTCTTCTCCTCCAGGGTGGGGACGTCATGATTGCTCCCGTTCCTGCTTTCACTTCCAGCTGGAATGGTTTCATGTGTGCCCTCTGTCTATTTCCTACAACCACTTCTGCGTATGTTCTTGGGTCAGTTCTTCTGGGCTCCACAATCAATTTGCCTTGTTTAAAGTAAGCAAACTTTTCCCTCACTCTTTGCAGCTGCTACTCGCCCCTTGCTTGTGATTTGGTCAAGTCATTTGCCACTCGGATTCCCTTTTTAGTATTTTTTCTCTATAGGGTCGGTTTGAAAGGATTGCCATTTTATCACTCCACTTACTAAACTTGACTATCATTGGTCGTGGTCTTCCTTCCCTGCTCTGACCAATTCTGTGAGCACGAGCAATGTCCTCAGTCTTCCATTTCTTGGTTCCTGTCACGCTGTTGAGAGTGCTGGTCACCAGTTCTGCACACGTGTTGAAGTCTTCAAAATCAGAAGCTGACTTTTTATGCGGCACACCAAACAGTCTCAGGTTGTCTCTTCTTGAGACCTCCTCCAGTCTATCGACTTCTGACTGCAGATTTCCAATTGTTACCTCCATGCTTGTCATTTTGGCTTCAGTTTTCCTTGCTTCTTGCTTCAGCCTTTCATTGTCGTCAAACAGATAGTCAATGTTCTGTTGGTTCATCCTAGCTGCTGCTGCCAGAGCCTCTTGCTCCACTTCAATATTGCTACATCTTTTTTCAATGTCCACACACTTTGATTTCACCTGTGCCACATCTGAGAGAGGAGAGAGAGAGAGAGAGAGGGGGAGGGAGAGAGAATCTAATATATTTATTTATCTATTTATTTATTCATTGAGAGACAGAGTCAGACAGAGACAGACACACAGAGACAGACACAGACAAACTGACAGACAGAGACAGAGAGACATATATAAACAGAGGGAGAGAGAGAGAGAGAGAGAGAGAGAGAGAGAGAGAGAGAGAGAGAGAGAGAGAGAGAGAGAGAGTGAGAGAGAGAGAGAGAGAGAGAGAGAGAGAGAGCCAGATATAAGAAAGAGAGACAGCAACCAGAGAACTGAAATGAATTGACTTGGATTTTAGTTAAAGAGGGTAATGGCATTAGCAAACATGCTTTCGTTTTTTGTTGGTTTTTTTAAAAGTCATTTAAAGTGGCAGACTAACTATGCTACTTTTAATATAACCTACAACATGCATTGTATTGTACTGTGCTGTACTGTATTGTATTGTATTGTATTGTATACCATTTATTTATTGATTCTTTTATTCGTTTATTTCGAGGATAATGGAATAAGCACTCATGTACTTTTTTTCATCCATTCCCCGTGTGTCTGCAGTTTTGTACACTCTGTCATCCGTTCCCACCGGCACACAATGGCCTACTCTTCCGAAAAGCGGGAACGGGTTTTAACGTGTGCGCAAGATGTTCTGCGTGCGTTCGCACACGGGACCTCGGTTTATAGTCTCATCCGAAGGATTTTTGGGGAGAGTGGAGTCAGCACTGATGTTAACTCCAGAGGAAAAAATCCTCTTGAACGAGAATCGAACCAGGGTCACGGTAAAGCTCTACGTGAAATTCGCCCTGTGCTTTTCGGGAGAGAGACCATCACAAGAGCAACGCTGCCTAGTCTGCATCTTTTCCTGTCTGCGTGTGTATTTGTTTCCCTATCAAGGTGGCTTTTCCCTACAGAATTTTGCCGTGGACAGCTCTCTTGTTGCCGTGGGTTCTTTGTCGTGCGCTAAATTTAAAAAAGACGGGACCTCGGTTTATCGTCTCATCCGAAGACTAGCGCCCAGACCACCACTCACGGTCTAGTGGATGGGGGGAAAGTTTCGGGCACAAACGGGGATCGAACCATCATACACTTTGAACTTGGATTTTTGTTTTATAGGCAGGTGCGTTACTTTTAGACCACCGATCCACTGTTGTGTGTGTGTTGTTGTGGTGTGGGTGGGGTTGTGGTTGTTTGTGTGGTGTGTGTGTTGTGTGTGTGTGTGTGTGTGTTGTGTACTGTGTAACACTTCAAGCTTCGTATGTGAGATAGTCTTTTTCGTTTAACAAATAAACAATTCAACAGGCAGCTGTAAATAAAAGTAATATGATAATTATTTCTTCACAACACTTATACTTGTGAATGCAACTCATTTGACAAAAGACAAAACAGTAACAATGCCCATAAAAATACAAAGATCAACAATGTACACAAAGCTTACACACAAGGCACCCAAAAGCATAAGATGGTACGATCAATGCCGTATTTAGCAAGTGTGGTCTGGACATTGTTTCTTCTTCCTTCGGTCTCGTGCCATGGCAAAATTCACTGCTGTGTAGGTTATCTGGTATATCTGCTGACTAATTTAACCGTATATATTATCTTGCCATCTCCTCACTGGCTGCCTGTTTCACAAAGAGTGAAGCATAAGATCAGTACCCTCTGTTTCAAATGTCCCCACACACCTTGCAAAAAGGACGTCTGCTTGTTGTCTGAAGTGATATTTATCCCCGAAATCGGAATACTGCTACCTAAATTGGGGGGGGGAGGTCGCATGTGCAAAAGTTTCACCATTAGTGAACCTCAGAGCTCTAGCCGAGGGATGGAAAAAATCTGATCCAATAGTTATCAGCAACTGATGTATCCAATGGAAAACATCTGGCTTGATGTGTCGCAGCCATTGATGGCATGAACCAATAGGAGTGTGTCTCAGACGTCTGAGCCTAGACTCATATCATATTAATATCTCATACCTTGACTTCGTGTCACTGCACAGTCATTCTTCAAAGAGCAAAGAAGATGCCACTGTGCTCATAGTTTGTGTGATGTTAAAGCAGCACAGGGAGGTCTGGGTTCTCTTGCCACTGCCAGACTGACATGGTAGCAGAGGAGTTTTGCAAGTATTCGGCCGGACTGCTCGTACAGAGAGAGAGAGAGAGAGAGAGAGAGAGAGAGAGAGAGAGAGAGAGAGAGAGAGAGAGAGAGAGAGAGAGGAGAGAGAGATAGACAGACAGACAGACAGACAGACAGACAGACAGAAGGGGGAAAGCCCCAAACAAGTAAAAGGAAGCAAACCAAAAGAACTCCAGGAAAAACACATAGAGGAGGTAATAGCTCACACATAGACAAAACACACACACACACATACACAACAACAAAAAC
>CM054156.1:6159078-6176578 GCA_028751875.1 Rapana venosa
GCTTAAACCAACTAAAAAAATTAACCACCTTCTTACTGCCATTTCCACACACTGTCAGCTCCATAAACCACCATCTCCACAAACTGCCATCTTCTTCCTGCAACCTCTATTCTGCCATCTCCTTGCCACCATCTCCATTATGCCATCTTTGCACTGCCATCTCCATATACTGCGATCTCCTTCCTGCTGTTTCCATCCACCCTGTCTTCATACCACCATCTCCACCTTGCCCTCTCCATACACTGCTGTTTCTATACACTGCCATCTCCATACACTGCTGTTTCTATACACTGCCATCTCCATACACTGCTGTTTCTATACACTGCCATCTCCATACACTGCTGTTTATACACTGCCATCTCCATTTCACTGCTGTTTTTTTATACACTGCCATCTCCATACACTGCTGTTTCTATACACGCCCTCTCCATACACTGCTGTTTCTATACACTGCCATCTCCATACACTGCTGTTTCTATACACTGCCATCTCCATACACTGCTGTTTCTATACACTGCCATCTCCATACACTGCTGTTTCTATACACTGCCATCTCCATACACTGCTGTTTCTATACACTGCCATCTCCATACACTGCTGTTTCTATACACTGCCATCTCCATACACTGCTGTTTCTATACACTGCCATCTCCATACACTGCTGTTTCTATACACTGCCATCTCCATACACTGCTGTTTCTATACACTGCCATCTCCATACACTGCTGTTTCTATACACTGCCATCTCCATACACTACCATTTCCACACACTACCATTTCCATACACTTTCATTAAATTTCCATACACTGCCATGTCCAAACACTGCCATGTCCATACACTGCCATTTCCATACACTGCCATCTCCATATACTGCCATTTCCATAAACACCGCCATTTACAAACACAACCATTTCCATAAACACTGTCATTTACAAACACAACCATTTCCATAAACACTGCCATTTCCAAACACTGCCGTTTCCATAAACACTGCCGTTTCCATAAACACTGGCCATTTCCATACTAACAAAACGTAAGTGTGAGGTTAATACCTCTATGATGCCCAGAAAGACAAGGATCTCTGTGTCTGTCTGTGTCTCTCTTTTCAGAACTCAGATTTCAGAATTTTCTCTCTCTCTCTCTCTCTCCCCTCTCTTTTTCTCTCTCTCTCTCTCTCTCTCTCTCTCACGCGCGCGCACGCACGCACGCTAGGGGCGCACGCACGCACGCACGCACGCACGCACGCACGCACGCACGCACACACACACACACGCGCGCGCACGCGCGCGTGCTGACCCGGATGGGGAAAAAAAAGAAGCACATGAGTGCTTATTCCATTTTCCTCAAAAAAAAAAAAGAAATACCCCCCTCTCTCTCTCACTCTGTCTCTCTGCCTCATTTCTCTCGCTGTCTGTCTGTCTGTCTGTCTGTCTCTCTCTCTCTCCCCTCTCTCTCTCTCTCTCCCCTCCCCTCTCTCTCTCTCTCTCTCTCTCTTCTCTCCCTCTCTCTGTCTTTTTTTTTTCTCCTCTCTCTCTCCCCCAGAGGAGATTTCTGGAACGGTTCCAGAAGTCTGGAACATTCTGAAAAGGAAGAGAATGGTCTTCTTACTGTGTGGAGGAGGGGCTCTCGTAGTTTCTTTGCATGTGGTTATGTGTCTGCGTCTGTCTGTATATCCATCTCTGTGTGTGCGTGCGTGCGTGCGTCTTTTGTGGTGTGTGCGCGCGTGTGGTGTGTGTGTGTTTATGTTTGTGTTGGTTTTGTGTGTGGTGCGTGCGTGCGTGCGTGTCTGTTTCCCCCCTTTTCCCTTGATAAGTCTTTTTTCTCAACAATTTATATATTATTATATATTAAAATTTTATATATTATTTATATATATATTATACAATATTTATATAATATATATTATATAATATTATATATAATATTGACCTCATAGTATGTATGTATGAGATGTAGTATGTATGTATGTTGTATTATGTATGTATGTATGTATTATGTTGTATGTTTGTTGTAGTATGATGTTGTATGTGTGTATGTATGTATTATGTTGTTGTATTGTGTATGTATGTTGTATGTATGTAGTGTGTATGTATGTTTTTATGTATGTATGAGTATGTTGTATGTATGTATGTATGTATGTATGATGTATGTAGTATGTTGTGTGTATTATGTATTTGTATTGTGTATGTAGTAGTAGTATGTATTATTATGTAGTAGTATGTATGTGTGTAGTATGTATGTATGTTTATGTATGTGTGTATGTAGTATGTTTTGGTTGTAGTATGTTGTTGTTTTTTGTATGTATGTATTATTTTGTATGTATGTATGATGTATGTGTTATGTATGTATGTGTGTTGTATGTATTATTATGTAGTATGTATGTATGTGTGATGTTGATGTATTTTGTTTTTGTGTGTAGATGTATGTATGTATGTAGTATGTTGTATGTATGTTGTGTGATAATGATGTTTGTAGTATGTATGTATTATGTATATATGATGTAGTTGTGTGTTGTATGTATTTTGTTTGTATTTGTTATGTTTTTTTTTGTTTTTTGTATGTTATTGTTTTTGTATGTTGTAGATGTATGTGTGTTTTATGTATGTATGTTTTTATGTGTGTATGTATGTTTTTTATGTTGTATAATGTATGATGTAGTATGTAGAAAAGTAAGAGGTTTTGTGGTTTTTTTGAAGATGGAGGGGATTAGTTTTTGATTATTATTTGTAAGTTTTTTTTTTGGGGGGAATGAGGGGTATTTAGAGGGTTTAGGTTTTTATTTTAATTTTAATTATTTTTTTTGGTATTAGAAAAAATTTTTTATTTTTTATGGGAGATTTTTTTTTTTAAATTTTTTGATTATTTTTATTTTATTTTTAGTAGTATTTTTATGATTTTTATTATTAGTTTTTTAAATTTTATATTTTTTTTATTAAAATTTTATTAGGGTTAGAGTATTAAAAATTTTTTGTTTATTATTAGTTTTATTATTGTTTATTTTTTTTTAGAGATATTTTTTATTATTAGGTTTTTTGGGGGGGGTTTTTTTTATTTTTATTTTTTATTCTTCTTTTTTCCTCCAAACCCTACCTTTTTTTTTTCCCCCCAATTTCCCCCCCTTTTTTTTTTTTTTTTTAAAAACCCCAAAAAAAACCCCAAAAAAAAAAAATAAAGAAACCCAAACCAAAAACGATAAAGTTCCAAAAAAACCCCCCCAAAAATTTTAAAAACGAGAAAACCCTTTTTAATTTTAAAATTTTTTTTTTTTTAAAGCAAAGGGGGGGAAAATTTTTAAAAACAATTTATTTAATACCCCCCCCCCCCCCCCCCCCCCACCCCCCCCCCCCCCCCCCCCCCCCCCCCCCCCAAAGAAAAAAGGTTTTTTTTTTAAAAAAAAAAGTAGCACATAAAAAAACCCAAAAGGAAAAATTTTAATTAAAAGGAAATTTTACAATTCAACTCCCCAAATTTTTTTTTTTTTTTTTGGGGGGGGGGGGGGGGGGGATGGGGGAGGGGGTTTTGGGGGGGGGGGGTCCCCACCCCTCAGAGAAAAGAAAAAAATAAAAACCCCGAAAGGAAATACTCCGCGTAAAAACAACAAGGGGAACCACTTTTGCTGGCACTATTGATTATCGTTTTATGGACGAGAAAGGGGGGGGGGGGGGTGGGGTGGTGGGGGGGGCAGTTTTGGGGTTATGTGGGCAAAAAAATGGGTTGATGGGGGGTGGAAGGAGGGAGAGTGATGGGTGGGGTGGGGGAGGGGGAAAGATCGATATTGGGTGGTAGGGGGGGGGGGAGGGGGGGGGGGGGGGGGGAAGGGTGTTGGCAAATGCCCCGGACATGAGGAATGGTCAAGACAGAAAAGAGAGAGGGGAAAGAAGAAGAAAAGAAAAAAAAAGAAGAAGAAAAAGAAGAAGAAGAAAAGAAGAAGAAGAAAAGAAGACAAACTTTTCTTTTTTGTTTTCTTTTTCTTCTCTGGTTTTCTTTTTCTGTCTTTTTTCTGTCTTTCTGTTGCTTTCTTTTCTTATTTCAAAAATTTTTCCCGCCTCTCTCTTCGGTCTGTCTCTCTCTGTTGTCCTCTTCGTCTCCTCCGTCCTCTCGTGTCTTTCGTGCGTGTGGTGTCTTCTCTGCTCTATTATCCCTCTCCTCTATTGTTCCCAGGGTCCTTCCCCCCCCTTTTTTCTTCTCTACTCCCCCCCCCACCTTCACCTCCCCCCTCCCCCTCCTTTCTCTCTCTCTCTCTCTCTCTCTCTCTCTTCTCTCTCCCCCTTGCTACCCTTCTCCCCTCCTTTTCCTCCCCCCCCACCCCTGTTCCTCCCCTCTTTTATGTTTTGAAAAATTAAAAAAGTACCATACATCCTCCCACTTCACCCCATCCCCCCCTGGGGAGAAAGAAAATCGAGAAACTGCAGGGGGGGATTTAACTTCGGCGAACAGGGGGGGGAGCCACTTTGTGCAATGGCTAAACAGGGAAAGGGGGGATGGAGGAGGAGATCAGAGAGCACAATACATACAGAGAGGGGGTGGGGGGGGGGGGAGGGGGGGGGGGGGAAGAAAAGGGAAGAGAGAGAGAGAGAGGAAGAGAAGAGAGGAAAAACAGTGACATAGCCCAAGACAGACGACGGGGGAAAATTTTATGAGAAAGACAGAAAGAAAGAGAGACAGTTTGTGACAAGACCAGAGAAAACGTGACAGACATCAGGGAAAATTTTTATGAGAAAACAGACAGACAGAGAGAGGAGAGAGAGAGAGAAGAAACAGACAGACATCAACAGCGAGGAAATGAGGCAGAGAGACAGAGACTTAAAGAGATTTTTAAAAAAAGAATAGACAGAGAAAAAAAAGACAGAAAAAACAGAGACAGTGAAAAAGAGCTGAGAGACAGACAGCGACGATAGAAAAATACATAAAACATGATTCAAAAAGGTGAGAAGACAGAGATTCCCCAGAGAGCAGGGGAAGAGACACACACAATAGACACGGACACAATGAGAGAGAGAGAGAGGGGGGGGAAGAGAGGAAAAGGGGGGGGGGGGGGGAGAGGGGGGGGGGAAGAGAGAGAAGAGAGGGGGGGGGAAGAGAGAGAGAAGCGAAAAGGGAAAGAGGGAAGGAGGGGAAAGGGAAAAAAAAAAGAAAAGGAGAGGGGATACAGACAGACAGACAATAGAGAAAGGAGGGGGGTGAAAAGAGAGAGGAGAGAGAGAGAGAGAGAGAGAGGAGAGAGAGAGAGAGAGGAGAGAGAGAGAGGGGGCAACAGAGGACAAACGGAAAGAGGAAAAAATCCCCAACGCAGCACCACGCCCCGGCGGCCGCGCCACACACACACACAACACAACAACCAACACACACACACAAACGGGGTTGGGGCGAGAGAGAGAGAGACAGAGCGACGACAGACACAGACAGAGACAGAGAGAAGGAGAGAAGAGAGAGAGAGGAAAAAAAACAGCAGACAGAAGAAAACAAGACACACACAGATTTGTGGTGCTGGCGAAAAAAAAATTGTGGGGGGAGTGGGGGGACTTCAGGACTGGGGCTGTTAAGAAAGGAAAGGAGAGGGGGGGAGGACAGAACGCATGTTTGGGTAGAGGGTTGGGAAAAAGGTAAAGGGGGTGGGTGATGGTGGCTGTGGTGGGGGTTTTGGGGTGGGGGGGGGGGGATAGGGAGGGGGGGCCCAGGGGGACCAGCCGACGGGGGGGTGTTGTGAGGGGGTGTCCCGGGACATGACAAATGTTTAAGGAGGGTGGAGACAGTGGCGGTTCACACACCACCACACAAGAGGCGGCGCGCGCGTGCTTACACAACAACAAGACATGTACCACACACACACACACCACAGACGCGCGCGCGCACACAAAAACCATCACAAAACCAAAAAACACAACCACAAACACACAACACACCCCACACAACACACAGAGAGGGTCCCTTGGGTTAAAACATTGCGCCCCAAAATCTGACCCCCGGTTCGTTCCCGTTCAAGGGGTTTTTTCCCCCGGGTTTAACACGGCAGACTCCACTTTTCCCAAAAGCCCTTTCGGATGACTAAAAAACCGAGGCCCCGTTGCGGACGCCGCAGAACATTTGCCCCAAAAACGTTAAATCTGTTCGTTTTTCGAAGAGTAGGCCATTGGGGCCCGGGTGGGAACAGTAAAAAATTTTAAAAAACCCAACAACGGGGACTTCAGTAAAAAAAAAAAAAACCATTGTGCTTTTCCCTTATCCTCGATATAAAAAACAAAAAAATATATATATATAAAATACCAACACACATACACAACTTTTAGGGCCCGACAACCGAATAGGGCACACACTTGTGTGCCGGTGGGAAATAAATAAAAAATTTTTTTGGGGGGAAAAAAACATGCACAGGGGGTCTGGGTGTGAAAAAAAAAAAAACAACCCAAAAAGGCCCAAAGAGTGCTTATTATCTCCTCGAAATAAAAAATTTAGTTCGTTTTTGATATTTCACATACAACACATCACAACACACACGCCGCGCGCAACACACACAGATGCACGGCACACCACTCACACCAACACACTCACATACACACATACACACAACCATCACCCCACAGACACTCCACACACACCCCACCAACCCCCAACACCCCAAAAACACAAAAAACAACCAACAAAACACACACAAAAACCCCACCCCAAAGAAAAACACACACACACAAAATACACACAAACACAAAACCCCACACACGCGACACCACCCCAAAAAACACAAACACACCCACACACTCAACGCGCGCCACACGGCGCACAAAACGCGCGCCACCAAACACCCCACACAAACAAACCCCACCAAACACTCACACCAAAACACACACACCCACACAAACACACACAAACACAACCACAAACACAAAACACACACACAAACAACACATACACACAAACACCCTACACCACAAACAAAAACACACACACACACAAACAAAAACCACGCACGACACACACACAAACACACACACACCACACACACCATACAAAAACCTGTGAGGCAGACTAGACATGCTGGATGGGGCGGATAGTTTTGGGGTTTATTCCCGTTTTGGTGCGTTGTGTGTGTGGTGTGTGGTGTGTGTGTGTGTGTGTGTGTGGTTTGGTGTGGTGTGTGTGTTGTGTGTGTGTGTGTGTGTGTGTGTTGGTGTGTGTGTGTGTGCGCGCGCTGTGTGTGTGGTGTGCGTGTGTGGTGGGGATGCGCGCGCGCGCGCGGGGTTTTTGGGGGTGTGGGGTGTGTGTGTGGTGTGTGTTTGTGGGGTGTGGTGCGGGGGGATGTAAGTGTATTTATTGTAAAGTAAGTTTTATTTCATATTATTTTCAATCGAATTTGTTTTTTTCTGGTGAAATTTGGGTCTTTTTTTCCCCCGTTTTGGCGCTTCCCCAAGGCAACAACACCTTTCCTTTGTGGTAATTTTTTCTGTCTGTATGTCTATTTCACCAATGAGAAGCTTTTTTTCTTTGGAATTTTGCTTGGGATAACCTTTTGTCAGAGTGGGTTCTTTAATGGTGCTTTTTTCATGCATTCAAAGGGTTTCCGGCCCAAAATGCAGGGAAAGGGGTATAGGAGTAAAAAAGAAAGGAAAGGTTTGCATAAAAAAAAACAAAAAGAGAGAAAGAAAAAGGGGGGGGCGCCGGCGGGGGGGAGGGGGGGAGGGGGAGGGGGGGGGGGGAGGGGGCGGGCGGGGGGAGGGGGGGGAGGGGGGGGGGGGGGGGGGGGGGGGGCCCGCCGCGGGGGGGGCCAGGGCCACCCAGGCCCCAAGAAAAGAAAGAGAGAGGAACAACACAGAAAAGAGGAAAGGGGGAAAGAAGAGAGAGGGGGAGAGAGAGAGAGAGAGAGAGATAGAGAGAGAGAGAGAGAGAGAGAGAGAGAGAGAAGACGAGAGAAGAGAGAGAGAGAGACAGGAGAGGAGAGAAGAGAAGAAGACTCAGAAGAAGAAAAGAAGAAGAAGAAGAAGAAGAAGAAGAAGCTCTTATCAAATCCCGTAGCCGTGATGAAAATTTCTGACATTCCGTAACAAACCTGGAGATATGGGATGCAAGTTCTGCTCTTCATTACACCATATCTCCAGCCCCATCTCAGCTTTTGTTTGCTTGCTTCTTTCTTTCGTTTGTTTGCTTGTTTGGATAATTCAGAGCAAGGAATCGCAAGCAGAAGTAATGACTGCAATCACTCCCCATCCTGGGAGTTTTAAAAAAAAGGGTAAAGGTGTTCTCATAACCTATGTGGTCGTAGGGGAGCGAGGCATCAGAGACCTCAGCTTCTCCAGGGGCCAGCATATTGAGGGCGGCGCCCATCTCCTCTCCCTCGCTGCTTTGCCTTCCTTGAACCTAAAGAGGGCAGGTACCCATTTACAGCTGGGTGAACTGGAGGATTGTACTGAAGCCAAGGCGCGCAAACGGTCGGTCACCCATCCAAGTGGTAACCACGCTCGATGCTGCTTAAACCTTGGCTGGGGGAAAGCGAGTGCTCTGACCACATTCACAGAGGTAGGCGGGTGCTGTTTTGTGGAGACATTTGTAACAGAGGGTACTGATCTTATAGTTTACTCTCTGTGGCACAGGCAGCCAGTGGAGAGATTGCAAGAGAGGGGTAATATGCTCAGATTTTTTCTTTCTGAGGATTAGACGAGCTGCAGAGTTTTGTATACGTTGAAGGGATTGGATTGATGATGCTGGCAGACCAGCCAACAGAGAGTTGCAATAGTCCAGACGTGAAAGAATGAGAGACGCAACAAGTTTGGATGTTGCATCTGTGGACAGGTACTTTCGAAATGCACTAATACGCCGTAATTGATAGTAACAGGACTGGCAGGTCTGAGTGATTAATTTTTGCATAGAGAGTGTGTTGTCAATAATGACCCCTAGATACTTCACAGCAGTGGATAAAGGGACTGATGTATTGCCAAGTTGTATTGAAGCTGTTGTGATGGAAAGATTTTGTGTTTGGTCCCTACAAAGATGGTTTCCGTTTATCGATTTCCCTGAAATTTGTCTGTACACCCAAATTTTTTGGATATCTTGAAAGAGGGGGGGCATATTTGTAAGGAGAGGCAGATTTTTCAGGAGTGTCGCTGTTAAATGCCAAAATATCAACACAATAAAAAAGTTATATATCACACTGATATAGTAAAGCAAAACTTTTGTTAAGGTGCCTAAAATGCTATAATTTTTTTCCCCGTTCTACGTCTGATGGAAACGGCCAAATGGTATTTAAAAATTTAAAAAATAAACTTTTTATCGATATTAACCCCATTGTTCCCGTGTGCACATTGTAACATTGTGTTAAAAAAAATTAAATACTGCATTCTAAATGTTTAAAAAACATTTGAATAAACCCAAATAAATGAAAAACTGTTTTGTAAATGCTAATAAATAGAAGGCAGCCTGTGTGTTTTATTTTGGATACTTGTTCTGTATTTTTCATGATAGTTTTTTTCCTGTTTACGCTGTAGGTTTTTTTTCCGTTTACTGTTGTTGTTTTTATATAATTGAAACCCCTTATAAATTTCTCTCTTTGTGGAAAATTAAAATTTGGTGTTCGTAACTTAATGTGTCATTCGTATGTATTTGTTCTAACTAAAATAAAATCAAAATCATTTAGGGGGGGGGGGAGGGGTATTTTTTACTTTTTTGTTTGTTTTGTTTTGGGTTTTGGGTTTTTTTTTGAGTTTTGATTTTTGGGGGTGGTGGTTTTTGTTTCCCCCTTTTTTTTTGGGTTAGGGGTGAGGGGGTTTTTGTAAAGGGGGGGGGGGGGATATTTTAGTTTGTTTGTTTTTGACAGAAAAACATCAAACTGATTGTGTTATTTTTTCTGGCAAAAAAAATACTCTTTTTCTTTTTGGGTGTTAGGGTTTTTTTTCAAAATTGTTTTTGGTGGAGTTGTTTTCTTTTTCTTTGTTTTTTTAGCAGCCAAAAAACTTCCCAAAGGGCGGGGGAAGGTGAGGGGAGGGGAGTTGAGGGGGGGGGGGGGAGAGAAGTGAGAAGGGAAGATGATTCTCTGAACATAGAGGGCTCTATAAATACTGGCGATGCCTAACGATAAAACCTTAACGTTCTGTAACAAATTCGGAGATTTTTGGGGTTTACAATATTGCGTTCATCCATCTAACGAACTCCCTTTAAACTGTCTGGGGAAGATAAACCAAAAAATCACCAAAAGTGATGACAGCATCCCCCCCAATCTTTCTATTCCCGCAACTAGCCCATAAAAGCCAAACGCAATGGGGCTGCATTATTAGTCTAATGCCCAGGGGAAAGAGAGAGAGGAAAGAGAGAGAGAGAGAGAAGGGGGAGAGAGAGAGAGAGAAGAGAGAGAAAGACAGACAACAGACAGACAGAGAGACAGAGAGAGAAAAGGGCAGAGAAGCAGAGAGAAAAGAGAGACAGACGACAGAAAGACAGAGAGACAGAGAGGAAAAATGAAGAGAAAAAGGAACAACGGAAGTCGCAAGGGCAATCACCCCTTTTTTTGGGGAGAGCCTGGAAAAAAGTTTTGAAAACGCCTAATGGCCCGTGACAAAAATTTTAAGATGTAGGTTGCCCATTAGCCCCCTCCCCACATCTCGCGCCCCCCCTTTTTGTCTCTCCCTCCCTCTCTCTCTGGCCCACCCTCTCGTCTGCCGTCTGTTGTTCCTTTTTCTTCCCTCCTTGTTTCCCCCCCTCTCTCCTTCTCTCTCTCCTTCTCTGTCTCCCCCTTCTCTCTCCCCTCTCTTCCCCGTCTGCCACCCCTCTTGTCTGTCTCTGTCTGTCTCTCTCCACTCTCTCTCTTTCTGTGTGGTGTCTCTCTCTTGGGTTCTTGTCTGCTCTCACTGTCTTTTCGTCTCTCTGTTTCTTCTCACGTTCTTTGTTTCTGTCTGTCTTCACTGTCTCTCTCGTCTCTTCTTCTCTCTCTCGCTCTTTTTCGTCTCTCCTCCTTTTCTCTGTCTCTCCCTCTACTGTCCTCTCTCTGTCTTCCCCCTGTCTGTCTCTCTTCTGTCTCCTCTGTGTCTTTTCTCTCTGTGTCTCTCTTTTCTTCTGTGTCTTTCTCTCTGTGTTCTCTGTCTGTCTCTCTGTCGTCTGTCTGCTCCTCTCTTCTCTCTCCCCTCTCTTCTTTTCTCTCCCCCTCTCTCTCTCTCTCTCTTTCTCTCTCGGGCCCCGTCCCGTCCCTTTTTTTTACCCTTTTTTGGGGTAGCAGAATTTGGAGTGGGGGGTGAGGGATTGGGGGGGATGTTTTGTTTCATTTTCTTCTTTGTTTTTTTTTCCATTTTGCTTATTTTTTTGCTATGGCCCTTTTTCTTTTTTTTCTACTTCTTTTCTTTTTCTTCTTTTTTCTTTTTCGTTTCTTCTTGTTCCTTCCTCCCCTCCTCCTCCCTCCTTCCTTTTTCTTCTTCTTCTTCTTCTTTTCTTTTCTTCTCCTCCTTTTTTTCCAGTTTTTTTCTTCTTTTCTGATCTTCTTTTTTTTCTTCTCCTGGTCTTCTTTTTTTCTTTTTCTTCTTTGATATCCCCTTTTTCTTCTTTTTGAGTCTCCTTTTTCTTTTCTTTCTTTTCTTTTTCTTCATCTTCTTTTTCTTCTTCTTTTTTTCTTCTTCTTCTTTTTTCTTCTTCTTTTCTTTTTCTTCTTTTCGCCTTTTTCTTCTTTTTCTTTTTCGTATCCTTTTCTTTTCGTATCCTTCTTCTTTTTCTTCTTCTTATCTCGTTTTTTTTTTTTCTTCTTTTTTTCTTTTTTCTTCTTTTTCTTCTTTTCCTTTTTCTTCTTCTTCTTCTTTTCTTGGGATCCCTCCTCCTCTCCCCCCCTTCTTTTTTCTTCTTTTCTTCTTCTTTCTTTTGCTTTGTCTTTTTTTCTTCTTTTCTGGTCTTTTTCTGAGTCTTCTTTTTTTTTCTTCTGAGTCTTTTCGTCTTCTTTAAGTTCTTCTTTTTCTCCCGGGCTTCGTTTTGCGTCTTCTTCTTTTCTTTTCTTTCTTTTCTTTTTCTTCTTCTTCTTTTCTTCTTCTTCTTCGTCTTTTTCGTTTTCTGAGTTACTACCGCTACTTCTACTGCTACTACTACTACTACTACTCCATCATTATCATCACCATCATCACCACCACCACCACCACCACCACCACCACCACCACTACCTTCATCATCATCATCATCATCATCATCATCATCATCATCATCATCACTTTTAAAAATAAAATAAAATATTTTAGTGAATTTTGTTGATATATTTAAATGAGTTTTTTGTCGGTTGATTTTTCTGTTCTTTTTGCTGATTTTTGTTTTTGAGCTGGGGCAGATTTATAAAGAGACCTTTACAGTGCAGTGTGGTGTGTTCTCTTCCCACTTTCTTTCCTTCTCTCGTTTCTCAGCCAGAGCTCCAAGGTTCACCAGTGGGGAGGTTTTGCGTTTTCGACCGTTTTTAATCAACCAATAAGGCAGCTGCATTCTGGCTTCTGGATCTGTACCCATTGAAGATCCAATCGATTAAATCACTTTTTTTTTCTCCGTCTCCTTCTTTGCATTCTTCTTCTTTGTAGTCCTTCGGGTGAGACTGTAAACCCGAGGTTCTGTGTGCGAACGCACGCAGAACATCTTGCGCTCAAATTAAAACCCGTTCCGCTTTTCGGAAGAATTAGCCATTGTGTGCCGGTGGGAACGGATAACAAAATTTACAAAACTGTATACACACGGGGATTGGATGGAAAAAAGTATAAGAGTGCTAATTCCATTATCCTCGAAATAAAAGAGTAAAAATTTTTTTTAAATCTTCTTCTTCTACTGCTTCTTATTTATCTTCTTTGCATTCTTTTTCCTTCTCTCTTTTTTTCTCCTCTTTCTCTTCCTCCTCTTCCTTCTTTGGTCTCTTTTATCCTTCTTCCATTTTCTTCTTCTTCGTAACTCCTTCTTTTCTTTCTTTCTTTTTTTTCTTTTAAATCACGAGATATAAAAACATCCCCGGAACAATTGACATAAATCACTTCCCATCCTCCAATATCGTTTTTCTCTTTCTTTTTTTCTCCAGGGGGGGGGGTGGAGGGGGTTGTTGCTGCATGGGGAGTGGGAGGGGGGGGGGGAGGAAGGGGAACAGAATTATCGGCCAAGTTGATATCTTTATTTTCAAGATAACTCAATAAATAATGATAAAACCACACTAGTGTGATAGGGTATGGTAAAGTGTGGTGTGTGGTGTGGTGTGATGTGGTGTGGTGTGAAGTGGTGTGGGGCGGTGGTGTGGTGTGATGTGGTGTGGCGTGCCACGGTGGTGTGAAGTGGTGTGGTGTAAAGTGGTGTGATGTGGTGTGGTGTGGCGTGGCGTAGCACGGTGGGTGTGGTGTGATGTGGTGTGATGTGGTGCGGTGTGGTGCGGTGTGGTGCGGTGTGATGTGATGTGATGTGATGGGGTGTGGTGTGGTCACCAGAACAAAAAACACAAAAAATTCCAGAATGCAGGGATGCTATTTATACGGCACGAGCCCCCTGCATCCCCACAGGGGACTGCTGATGTTGTTGCTGATGTTGCTGCTGATGTTGCTGCTGATGTTGCTGCTGATGCCGCTGTTTGAAGAAATTCAACAGCAAAGGAACTTCTGAAAGCATACTGCTACAATCAACAGCTGCTGCTAGTAATATTCATACTGCTGCTGCTACTGCTACTGCTGCTGCTACTGCTGCTACACTGCTTCTGCTTCTGATGCTACTGCTGCTGCCACTCTCTAAAAGAACTCAATAGCCTGGAAACTTCTAGAACTTTCCAACTGCTATTACTTCTGCCGCTGCAGTTCTCAATGTACTCAATAGCAAAGAAAAGTTTCAAAACCCTGTCTCGTCTGTCTGTCTGTTTCTCTCTCTCTCTCATCCTCTTCTTCCTTTTCTTTCTATCTGTTTGATTTACAGACGCACTCGCACACACACACACACACAAAACACACACACACACACACACACACACACACACACACACACACACACACCCCACACACACACACCATTAGCACAAACAACACACCACAACACACACATTTGCGCACCCACTCACCCATATCCATCCCCCCCACACGCACACTCATGCATGCCTCCCCTCCTCCCCCCCCCACCCCCCACCACACACACACGCAACCACCCCCCCCCCCCCCCACACACACACACACACTACTTCCCTACTTCGTTTTCATCTCAATCCCATCCTAAAAATAAAAGTTTGACTTTGACTTTGACCCCACCCCACACACACACCAACAACACACACACAACCACAACTCCCCCCCCTCCCCACCACACACACACACACACACACACTGGACGGGCAGGGAAGATCGATGTCACTGAAGGGTCAGGATGCTGCTAAGCAACAGACCAGGCCCTCCTCTCTACAGCAGGCCTACCTACCCTCTGGGGCCATTCCACACACATGGAGCCTTCAGCCGGGACCGTTGAGAGACAGAGACAGAGAGACAGACAGAGAGAGAGAGACAGAGACAGAGAGAGAGAGGAGAGACAGAGACAATGACAATTTCTTTTATTTCGAGGATAATGAATAAGCGCTCATGTGCTTTTTTTACATATAGTCCCCGCCCGTAGGGATACATCTTAATAATAACCCAATACTCGTACTCTCACACAATAGAGAGAGAGAGAGGGAGAGACACACACACACAGAGACTCACACAGACTCAGATAGACACACAGAGAAACAGAGAGTCACGGAGAGATACAGAGAGATAGACAGACAGACAGAGACAATGAGAGAGAGAGAGTGGGCGAGAGAGATGAATGATGATGAGAGTGAGAGAAAGAGAGAATGAGAGAGAGAATGAGAGAATGAAGAGAGAGAGGAGGGGGGGGGGAGGGGGGGGAGAGAGAAATGTACACACAGACAGAAAGACAGAGACAGTCAGACAGAGAGACAGACAGACAGACATACAGACTGACTTATGGACACACACACACACACGCGCGCGCGGAGACACACACACACACACGAGAAACAGAGACAGAAGAGAAAACAGACAGACAGACAGAACCTAGAGAGAAGGGGGAAGAGAAAGAGAGATAGAAGGTGGGGGGGGGGGGGGGGGGCGATTTTGACGCTTTGAACAAGTTAGTGTTATTGCCCAATGAGGCCTATTGACAATGGGGTGGGGGATAACACGTGGAAGACAAGAGAGAGACGAGATAGAGAGAGAGAGAAGAGAGAGAGAGAGAGGAGAGAGAGAGAGAGAGAGAGAGAGAGAAAGAGGAGAGAGAGAGAGAGAGGAGACCACAATGGTTTATTGTGTTAAGCATTTAAGCCCATTCACATGGGGAACAGTGGGATGGGGAACTGGGCACAAAACAACACGATATATGAAAAACATAATCAATGACAGCAACAACAAAAAAATATCAAAGTTTTTTTTTTTTTTTTAAATGATGGCAGTCCAAATTGTCATCATGACATGGATTCCATAACATTGTTCTCAACACTTTTACCGTCACGTGGCTGAACATAGAGACTTCAGACTTCAGATCTATTATTTCATGCGTAAAGCTTTTGCCCATTGCAAAGGGAAAGGGGTGGGGTGGGGGGAGGGTATAGAAGGGGATGGAGAGTGGAGAGAGGAAAGGAGGGAGATGAGAGTGGAAGGACAGGGTGGAGAGAGAGGAGAGAGAGAGAGAGAGAGAGAGAGAGAGAGAGAGAGAGAGAGAGAGAGAGAGAGAGAGAGAGATGAGAAAGAGGGAAAAAGAGAGAGAGAGAGAGAGAGAAGAGAGAGAGAGAGATGAAGAAAGAGGGAGAAAAGAGAGAGAGAGAGAGAGAGAGAGAGAGAGAGAGAGAAGAGAGAGAGAGAGAGAGAAAGAGAGAAGAGAGGAAGGAGAGGGAAGGAGAGAGAAAAAGAGGAGAAACACACTGATTGAGAGGGAGGGAGAAGAGATAGAGAGGGAGAGGGAGAGAGAGAGAGAGAGAGAGAGAGAGAGAGAGAGAGAGAGAGAGAGAGAGAGAGAGAGCGGGAGGGAGGGAGAGAGAGAGAGAGAGAGAGAGAGAGAGATATGAAGAAAGAGGGAGAAAAGAGAGAGAGAGAGAGAGAGAGAGAGAGAGAGAGAGAGAGAGAGAGAGAGAGAGGGTAAGGAGAGGGAAGGAGAGAGAAAAGAGGAAGAAACACACTGATTGAGAGGGAGGGAGAGATGATAGATAGGGAGAGGGAGAGGGAAGAGGGAGAGAGAGAGAGAGAGAGAGAGAGAGAGAGAGAGTGGGAGGGAGGGAGAGAGAGAGAGAGAGAAAGAGTGAAGGAGAAAGAGAAGAAAAAGGGGCAGAGACAGACAGACACAGAGAGATAGGGAGGGAGGGACGAGCGGACAGACACACACACACACACACACACAACACACACACACACACACAACACACACATCGCACGCACACGCACAGAGTTAAAAACAAGAAAAAGGAATAAAAATAATTCTTAACATTAGATCGAACACGAGTACCATCAATCCATCTTCAGCCTCAAAAGCAAATCTATCTATCTATCTGTCCCGTAGTCTGACGACCGTGGGGGCACCCTCAAAGACTCAGCAACCAGTTCCCTCCATTCTTCTCTCTGTTCTGCCTTTCTCAGGGTTTTGTTGAGTTCTAGGCCTGTCCATTCACTGATGTTATCCTCCCAGCTCTTCCTTGGTCTGCCTCTTCTTCTTCCTCCTTGGACAGTGCCTTGCAAAACTGTCTTTGTAATTCCTTGGGATCTTGTGACATGCCCATACCACTTAAGCAAATCATTGGACGCGAATACCACGAATCCATTCGATAGTCTTGGTATTCCATCTTCGGACGGCTAATACCATCAATCCTTTTATCATCAATTGCAATCTTTTAAATCCCTTTAATTTTCTTTTTCTTTAAGACTTGTCTATGGTTCTAGCGTACTGAAAACTAAGCTGCAGGGTCCGCGAGAGGAGCTGGAAAGAACTTGCCGTTATTATTGTCTCCCACACACATCTGACGGTGTAAAAAAGCGACCAAGAGAAGAAGAAGGCTCTAACATGAGAGTTAGGTCTATCGTCTGAACCAAAGCACACAGTGACCATCCTGAGATCAGCCCTCCGACCGGCCAGTGGTACATGTAAGTTCTGAGTGAGAGGAACATTTTGAAGACTATAATTATGCTACAATGAATAAGGAATTTGATTTTATGCCCCGTTTTAATCTGTATGTAGCTTGCGCAGTTTTAATCTGAAGTTTAGACATGTTACGAGGTGGGCAACCCAGTGTGGCCTCTGTGGTCGGTTGTAGGGGCTAGGCTATAGACAACAAGGTTGGATTGGTTTGGGTTGGAGCCAAAATGCGAAAATCGGTGCCTTGGTTGAGTTTGGTGGCTGGTCTGGCTGGTTTTCTTTTGTTTTGCTTTTCATTGTTGGTCATTTTAGTTTGTTCTTGACTGGTCATTCTTCACTTCAATGAAATTTTACTACTACCAGCCCCTTCGATACTTCCCCACTTCGCTTTCATCTCAATCCCATCCCCTGTAGTCTTCCTCACAGACACACAGA
>CM054156.1:6179078-6187634 GCA_028751875.1 Rapana venosa
GTTTTTTCATTTGGTTTTGGGAGGTTTTTTTGGGGGGGAAATGGACCAAAAAGACATCAAAAAATGCTTTGAGGTTTTTGGAAAAAAGGGATGAGGGAAGAAAAGGTTTAAAGGGAATACAAACAAAAAAAAATTATGGGTTTTGGCATTTTATTTTGGGTGTCTTCTTTTTGGGCTTTAATTTTTTTTTTTTTTAATATTTAAATTTTTTTTTTGTTTCTTTTAATTATTTTAATCTTTCCATATTTTTTGTTTTATCCCCCCCCCTAAATTTTTAATAACCCCATGCCATTTTTTTGTTGCTGCTGCTGCTCCCTCTGTGTGTTGTATCATGAGGGATGATCATGATGTTGATGATATCATGATGTAGTTTTTTATCATAATTTTGTTGTTGTTTATTGTTGCCTGTGTTGTGAGTTTGTTTTTTCTTAAAGGGGGGGGGGGGAAAAGGAAAGTATTTTAAAAAAACAGATGGAAAATTCACAAATAAACTGTGGTTTTGGAAAATTTAAAACCCAAAAAAAAAATTTTTTTTTTTTTATGTGTAATAAGTTAAAATTTTTTAAAAAAGGGCCCCCCCCAAAAAAAAAAAATTTGGGGGGGTTTTCCCCGCCCCCCTTTTCCCCCCCCCTTTTTAAAAAGGGGGGGGCTGGGGTTTTTTTTGAGGGGACGATTAAAGGGGGGAAAAAAAAACCCCCCAAAAAAAAACCCCAAAAAAAAAAGGGGGGGAAAAAAAAAAAAACCCCCCCCAAAAAAATACAAATTCAAAAGGGGGTTTTTTTTTTTTTGGGGGGCCCCCCCCCTTTTTTTGGGGGGAAATTTTTTTTCCCCCCCAAAAAAAATTTTTAAAAAAAAAAAATTTTTTTTAAAAAAAAAAAAGGGGGGGGGGTTTAAATTTTAAAAAAAAAAAAAATTTTCCCCCCCTTTTTCCCCCCCCCCCTTCAAAACCCCCCCCAAAAAAAAACCAAAAAAACCCCCCCCCCCCCCTTTTCCCCCCCCCCCACCCCCCCCTTTTTTTCCCCCCCCCCCCCCCCTTTTTTTTTCCCCCCCCCCCCCCCCCCAAAAGGGGGGAAATTTCAAATTTTCCCCTTTTTTCCCCCCCCCCCCCCCCCCCCCCCCCCCCCCCCCCCCCCCCCCCCCCCCCCCCCCCCCCCCCCCCCCCCTTTTCCCCCCCCAAAAAAAAAAAAGGGCCAAAAAAAAGGGATTTTTTTAAAAAAACCCCTTTTTTTTTTTGGGGGGTTTTTTTTGGGTTTTAAAAAAACCAAAAAAAAATTTTTTTTTTTTTAAAAAAAAAAAATTTTTTTAAATTTTTTTTAAAGGGGAAGGGAAAAAAAAAGGAATTTAAAAAATTTTTTAAATTTTTTTTAAAAAAAAAATTTAAAAAATTTTTTTTTTTTTTGGAAAAAAAATTTTTTTTAAAAGTTTTTTGGGGGGGGGGGGGAAAAAAAAAGGGGGGGGGGGTTTTTTTTTTTTTTTAAAAAATTTTTTTTAAAAAAAAGGGGGTTTTTTAAAAAAAAAAAAAAAATTTTAAATCAATAAAAGGGCCCCCCCACCCCCAAAAAAAATTTTTTAAAAAAAAAACCCTTTTTAAAAAAAAAATTTTTTTTAAAAAAAAAAAAACCCCCCCAAAAAAAAAAAAAAAAAAAAAAAAAAACAAATTTTTTTTTTTAAAAAAGGGGGGGGGGAAAAATTTTTTTTTTTTTCCCGGGGGGGGCGGGGAAAAAAACCCCCCCAAAAAAAAAAAAAAATTTTAAAAAATTTTTTTTAAAAAAAAAAAAAAAGAAACAAAAAAACCAAAAAAACAAATGAAAAAAGGGGGAAAAGGTTTTCCCCCTTTTTTTTTTAAAAAATTTTTGGGGGGGGTTTTGGTTTTGGGGAATTTTTTTTTTGGGGTTTTTTGGGGGGGGGGGGGGTTTAAAATTAATTTTTCCCGGGGGTTTTTTGGGGGGGGGGGGGTTTTTTTTAAAAAAGAAAATTTTTTTCCCCCCTTTAAAATCCCTTTCCCCCCCCCCCCCATAAAAAAAAGGGCCCCAAAAGGGGGGTTTTTTGGCCCTTTTTTTAAAAAACCCCCCCCCTTTTTTTTTTTTAAAAAAAAAAACCCGGGGCCCCCCCCCCCCAAAAAATTTTGGGTTTTGTTGCTGTTTGTCGATTGTTGGTTTGGGGATGTTTTTGGGAGGGGGGGAGGGGGCGGAGTGGGGGTGGGGAATCAATGGGATTTTTTCTCTTGTCCTTTAAAACCACATGTTGGTCGAACCTAGATCTAGAATTATGAGTTTGGTAAAGACATAGAAACTATTCTTCCACTCAGTCATTCACGCGTGACTCCCCCTTCACCCCACCCCCAACCCCAAGGCAGCTAAGATGACCATGTTTAAGAATGACACAACATCACCAAAAGAAACAATTTCAGTGACCAAAAAAAAAACTTACCCCCCCCCCCCCCAAAAAAAAATAAAATAAAAAAATAAAATAAAGAACAGAATTTGGACTTCTTCTTCGTCAAACACTCAGACAGCAACTATTCTTGTCTGTCATCTGAGCAAAAATGCGTTGCGCTGCCGTTAAGCGCCTGGAAAGTCAGGTCCAGCCCATCCGCCTTCTGCGTGGGAAAAAATTGTCATGTTTCAAGACTTTCTAGAAAAAAGGCAGGAGAATGGACCAAGAAGGCAGAAAACAGACAAGAAGGAGGAGACAAGGAAGAAAAAAGACCAAGGCAGAAACAAGAAGATTATCCAAGAAAACCTTCTAGCATAACAACCTGTATTCTCCATTAAAGGATAACAAAGTTACCTGAAGTAAGAGTACAGCTACCTATTTTTTGAAACAGCCACACATGCGAACCTCCCATCCAACGCGTTCTTAACAATCTCACAGTGATTCCCAGGTGTGATGTGACAGACAGAGAGCATGTTCGGGGTGAACCCTCGCGAACTCTCAACACAACATCAGTTTACTTCTAGAAGGACATCTACATGCATAATCTCTTCTACAGTACTCAAGTGTCTTCACATATTTGAACAGAAAAAGGTGATTTTCAGCACGTTGGGGAGTACTCTTTTTCGTCTGCCTTATCCTGCCTGTACCATTAGTGTCGTTGCTGTTTGTCCAGGTGACATGTTGAAGACCTCTACAGAGAGGACATACACACACACACACACACACACACACACACACATACGCTTGCATGTATGGACTCACATGCGCACGTGTGTGTGTGTGGTGTGTTGTGTGTGTGTGTGTGTGTGTGTGTGTGTGTGTGTGTGTGTGTGTGTGTGTGTGTTGTGTGCGGCGCGCGCTTCTGTAGAGGCCTTCAACATGTCACCTGGACGAACAGCGTGTGTGGTGCGTGCGTGCGCGTGAGCGTGTGTGGGTGTCTGTGTGTGTCTGTTTGTGTGTTTATTTATTTATTTATTTTATTTTATTCTTTTATATCGAGGATAATGGAATAACCACTTATTTACTTTTTTACATCCAGTCCCCGTTTGTATGCGATTTTGTAAATTGTCATCTGTTCCCACCGGCACACAATGGCCTACTCTTACGAAAAGCGGAACAGGATTTTAAAGTGTGCGCAAGATGTTCTGCGTGTGTTCGCACACGGGGCCTCGGTTTATAGTCTCATCCGAAGGACTTTTGGGGAGAGTGGAGTCTGCACTGATGTTAACACTAGGGGAAAATATCCCCTTGAACGGGAATCGAACCCGGGTCATCAGATTGCCAGCGCAATATTCTAACCACTAGGCTATCCCGTCCCCCGTGTGTGTGTGTGTGTGTGTGTGTGTGTGTGTGTGGTGTGTGTGTGTGTGTGTGTGTGTGTGTGTGGTGCGTGCGTGCGTGCGTGTGTGTTGTGTGTGTGTGTGTGTGTGTGTGTGTGTGAGTGTGTGTGTGTTGTCTGTGTGTCTGTCTGTTCTGTCTGTTTGTGTGTATGTATGTGTCTGTGTATGTGCCTGTGCGTGCGTATGTATGCGTGTCACTATCTCCCTCCCTCTCCCTCCCTCCCTCCCCCACTTGCAAATTTTTTTCTCTGGTTTTTGACACCCACAGATAACC
Organism: Rapana venosa; assembly: GCA_028751875.1. Taxonomy (NCBI): domain Eukaryota; kingdom Metazoa; phylum Mollusca; class Gastropoda; order Neogastropoda; family Muricidae; genus Rapana; species Rapana venosa. The sequence goes on from CM054156.1 coordinate 6,183,129, forward strand.
ATACATTCGACCCGGAGCTCTGTGACCTCTGGGAGTGGAGGGATGAAGAGGTCGAGGGTGGTGGTGCCAGAGAACTTTGTCATCTCGCCGACAGATAAATGTCTACCTCAGGATGGCACATTAGTGGCACGTGCCAAGCCACATCGACCACTCTGCCACCACAACGGTGAGCAAACTGCCCCCCGGAACTGACGTCATTTATCGCAAGGAATTTGGGGAGATTTTTGTGGGGTTGTAAGTTTTCGTAGGTCTAGGCTTGTTTGAGGTGGTCTAGGTCATCCGCCATCAAAAATATATATATATTGTGAGGGTTGTGTGGTTGTTTTGACCAGATGGGAAAGTTGTGTAATTTGGTTAAATGTTGTTGTTTTTGGTAGGTGGATTTTGTGGTTTATCTTCCCTGTGCCGTTTTCTCCTATGCTCCTCATCTCCTTGTCTTTGTGTGGGTCTGTGTTTGTCTGTCTGTCTCTGTCTCTGTCTGTCTGTCTGTCTGTCTCTCTCTCTCTCTCTCTCTCTCTCTCTCTCTCTCTCTCTCTCATAAAAGGGAAGATTTTTGGTGTGTTTGACTTTTTCTTGCATTTCATTGCTTGGGTCATACTTATATTGACTAGTTCTTTGCTGTATGTTTGCTTGCTTTGTTGTTGGCTGTATTCTATATTTTCCTGAGGAAAATGGGGAGGGGAGTAGGTCATGTGCACAGAAACTTTGTGCTTATTCATTTCCCTACAACATAGTGTCAAATGCATTTGCATATTCTCTGTATCTCTCTCTCTCTCTCTCTCTCTCTCTCTCTCTCAGTATCAAATTTATTTATAAAATTTATTTATAAAATAGTTAATTTATAAAATTTATGCAAGATTTCGACTAAGAACACTCGGCTTAAATGCAAACAAAAGATGGTTTCAACCTGAGACGTCCACACAGTTCCCATGCCCTAAGTATGTTCTTTCGAGCCAGAAGGCCCATAGAGCCGGAGCTTATCCCGGTTTCTGTAGCGTTAAGCGAACTGATGGTTTTTCACCACCCCTGTGACAGGACGCTAGTCTGTCGCCAGATACTTCCCCAGCAGAGCTGGCACCCACTTGTACACCTGGGTGGAGTGAGGAAAATAGGAGTAAAGTGTCTTTCCCAAGGACACAACACCAAGCCGAGCGGGGATCGAACCCGCGACCTCTGGATCACGAGTTGACCGCCTAAACCACTCGACCACGGTGCCTCCGTTCCCATGCCCTATGTGTGGTCATATTCTTGAGGATGAAGTGCATTTCCTGTTTCATTGTCAATCATATGTTTCCATACGTGAAAACTGTGGTGTTCTCAATCTAGAAGCTTTCCGAAGGCAAGATATTTTTTCTATCTTATCGTCTGATGATGATATTGTGATCAAATCGGTTGCAAAGTTTATTGCTGAAGCACTGAAATTAAGACAATTACAGCTAAGTTCCAATTAGCTTAACATTTGTGACTAAACTAAAGTAACATTTATATTATGTAAACTCCAGCATTTTGTGAAACACCTAAAGAAACATTTATAATTACGCTGTAGTCTCCAGCAAGAATATTTTTGAAAATTTCACATACAATGTCAATGGATGGTCTATTATAGCATTCTAGAATGTTCTTTTCATTGTTTTAGTTATTGCTTATTGGTTCCTATTGTTCATCCTTGTTATTACTTTGCGTTCAGTTTGAAACTGAGTTTACGTCAGAGCTTAAAGTCGTATCCGTTCATAGAGAGCTCATTTTTGGTTTTTTTGGTTTTCATTACGTTAAATGCATCATGTGATTTTTCTTGTAGCCTATTTATTTGTATTTACAAAAGAAAGTCGTGTATAACCCCCCTTGTCAATAGGCCACTTTGGGCAATGACAATAAATTGGTCAAAGCGTCAAAGCGTCTCTCTCTCTCTCTCTCTCTCTCTCTCTCTCTCTCTCTCTCTCTCTCTCTCTCTCTCTCCTGTCTGTCTGTCTATCTATCTCTGTCTCTTTCTGTCTCTCTTTGTCTCACTCTGTCTCTCTCTCTCTCATCATCTAACTATCATTAATAGTAGTATTTCATTATGATGGTCATTTGAATCTTCCTTTGATTATTACTGTTTACATACGTTTGTTTATTTGGAGGTTTTTTGCATTAGTGTTTGTTTGTCTGTTTGTTGCTGTTGGGTTTGGTGTCGGTTCTTCTGCTTTGATTAGAGGGGGGGAGAGAGAGAGAGAGAGGAGAGAGAGAGAGAGAGTGAAGAGAGAGAGAAGATGAGAGATGGAGAGTGAGAGAGATGAGAGAGGGTGTGTGTGTGTGTGTGTGTGTGTGTGTGTGTGTGTTTGTGTGTGTGTGTGTGTGTGTGTGTGTGTGTGTGTGTGTGTGTGTGTTTTTCTTGATTTTTTTCGTCTTTTCTTTTCTCTTTTTTTCTCTTCTTTTCTTTTCTGTTTTTTTTTGTGAGAGCATGGTATAAAGAAGCCCTGTGCTTATCCATTTACTCTCAATAAACATTTCGAGTTCGAGTTCGAGTTCGAGTTCTCTCTCTTTGTCGTTCTTCGCGATTTTTCTTTCTTAAATTTATCATGCAGGATCTTTTGAACGCAGATAGGCAATGTAAACCAACCAACCAAAATAAAGTAGCAAATCACCGCTTCTGTATTGTCCTCAAAATAAAAAGCTCTCTCTCTCTCTCTCTCTCTCTCTCTCTCGTATTTTTTAAAAATGCAATAATATCAATGAAATGCATGCCACGCTTCAGAATGGCTTGTAATGTTTTAACAGCAATACAGTTATGCTCATTGTTCATCCCGAGCCTATTTGAAATTTCGAACGTATTTCACATCTGTTCCACTGATTTTGATGTTCTGAGGGCTGACCGTACCATTAACGTGCGGCACTTTGGCTTTTTTTGGCATTTTAACTTAAGGCCAGCAGTGTTGCCCTCTGCATCGGCTCTGAGATTTCTTCACATGCTTGTGATATCACTGTTGGCCATGTATGTTTGTCCGTCGTGTTCGACGATGACCTCCAAAACAGCAGAGGAGGCAGCTGCTGTTTCGGAAATTGGGCAGAAATTTGATTAAAGTGGAGATGCCTTGCCCACAGTACATCCCCACTCTCTCGGCCAAGTACAGTCAGCGTTGGAGATGTTCTCCAAAGGCCAACTAGCCCCCAGGGCTGCAGCACATAAGGACTGTGCAAGTCAGGCCTCCTAGTCAGAGACTCATAGTTGATCACTAAAGACTAAGCTGTAAAGTGGAATTCCATGAGTGGGAAAGCCACTTATCATGCAGTATCTCACTTTGCTGTTGCCCCTAGCGTCAGTGGTTTAATCAAGAACTGTGATAAACCCCAGTCGCTGACGGCATGAGTGCTGTATCAGCAGCAGTACCTGAAGTCTGTGATGATCCTGCCTCCTATATTTTTCCCATGTCATCTATGTCTGCTTTTCTCATGATCATTTCTGTATATCATATGCTGCAAAGATGCGGGAATAATATGCAACCCTGACAGACCCCCTTTCTATATATCAAAGAACTCACAATGTTAGCTCGTCATTCCATCGAATATTTGCCTTCTGATGTGAATACAAATTTGCTATGAGCGAGATTAAGTATTGGTTTAAATATTTTTTTTATTCAGAAATGAGTATCTCATCATTAACCATTCACCCAGCGGTGTGTAGGGCAGCAAACAAAGCGCTTCCATCTGCTATTCGGGGCCCAAACCCTAGTCACTGATCCCAAGAGTGCTGCATGGCCTTCATCTCACTTTCTACAGTTCTTCTCCACGTTGCTTTTGGTCTTCCTTTCTTTCTCCTTCCTTCTGGGGTCCAGTGCAATGTGTTCTTTCGATTTGACTGTGGGTCTCTTCGGAGGTGGGGCCCAATCCACTTCCACTGTCGTCTGGTGATGATGGTTCCCCTGTCCTCTTGCCTGCATTCCCTAGTAGGTCTTCATTGGAGATCTTCTTGGCCAACGATCCGGAGAATTCTTCGCAGGCATATGGTGTGGAAGGATCGAGTTGGTAAGATCCACTTCCGTCATCCTCCCGCATCAGAACCGTTTCAGGAGCGTAGACAAAAACACAGCTCTGTATTAGCTTCAGCTTGGGGTTGGTGCTGTATGGTTGATCTCCAGATATTGTTCATCTCCCTAAAAACATTCCTGGCCTTGCCCAGTCTGTTTGTGGATGTCTTCTTTGTGCCGCCCTCTGGTTTGATGATGCTGCCAAGGTATGTGAACTTGTCTGTCTGGCAGCAGGTCAGTTCCATTCACTTTCACAGGGGTTGGTGTGTTCACATTGAGGCGACATTGTCTCTGTTTTCTTGGTGTAATACGAAGCCCCACTTGCTGTCTGAATGTTTGGAGTCTTTTGGTTTCTCCTGGATATGTTGGTTTTTGGGTGCAGCGCCCGGGGCATCGCAAAGTCAAGGGCGTCTAGTGTTGAGAAAGGCTCCAGCGAATCCCCCTTGGGGTGTTTTGTCTCTTCCCCTACCCAACATGGCCCGATTTAAAAGAATGCTGACAT
>CM054156.1:6190634-6193134 GCA_028751875.1 Rapana venosa
CAATGTCATCAATTGATACATCAACAGACTGACAGTCGGGCAAGAAAAAATAAATAATAATAAAAACTTACTTTTTGCAATAACTATCGCACAACGAAATTCACAAGTCCAGATACACACAGACATGTCTGTCTGTCCCCCCCCCCCCCCCCCAAATCGATACATGATAAAGAAAAAAAAAATCACAAGCCCGATACATACGTCTGTCTGTCTGTCTATCTATCTCTTTTCTTTCCCCCCCCCCCCCCCCCCCCCCCCCCCCCCCCCCCCCCCCCCCCCCCGATTCCTTAAGTCTAGACACGATAGATAAACAACATAAATAAATAAAGATATAGAAAAACGTCATGCAAAAATGTAACCAATTTCAGTTGCATAATTACAAAAGAAAAAGAAAAAAGTACATCTTGTGACTCACCTTTTCCCCCTGTGAGGATGCCGGGAGCTTGTCAGTTTAAATAGCATCCCCACCTTCTGGAAATTCTGTGCTAAGAATTCCCTCTTCTCTATCCCTCTCTTTGTTTCTGCCTTCTTCCTTTTCTTCAAGTCCATTCCTTCTTGTCTGTTTTTTTTCTGCCTTCTTTGTCCATTCTCCTGCCTTTTTTCCCGGCAGAGAGCAAAAGATTTTCTCTCCCACACTGAGTCCGCTGTGCTGGGCTTCTGAGGGGCTTTGTGCAGCGCAATGCATTTTTCGCAAGGCAGACACGATAGTTGGAGTTGAGAGTTCGACAAAGAGAGAAAAGAAGAGAAGGTAGTGGTGGCGGTGGCGGGTGACGAACGACGAGAGAAGAAGAAGAAGAAGAAGAAGAAGAAGAAGAGAAGAAGAAGAAGAAGAGAAGAAGAAGAAGAAGAAGAAGAAGAAGAAAGAAGAAGAAGAAGAAGAAGAAGAAGAGAAGAAGTGAAGAAAGTGAGGGATAGAAGAAGAAGAAGAAGAAAGAAGAAGAAGAAGAAGAAAAGAAGAAGAAGAAGAAGAAGAAGAAGAAGAAGTCGTCGTCGTCTTCAAAATTAAAGACTTTTCATTCTTGAATAAAATGATCTGCCACTTAAGATTTTGTTTTTTAAAAATTTCAGTTTGCCCGTTCTATTTCTTCCCCTTGTACACTCTTAAAGCCTACGTAATTGTATGTGCGTTCCATAGCATTATCATTGTTGATATTAACTGAAACTTTTTTTTCTCCACTGTTCATGTTTCAAAGTAAGTGTGTGTGTGTGTGTGTGTGGGGGGGGGGGGGGGGGGGGGGGGGGGGGGGGGGGGGGGGAGGAGGAGAAAAAGACAGATTGTGTGTACACGTGCGTATGAGAGAGTGAGAGAAAGAAGGGGGAGGGAGAAAAAGAAGGGGTTTGCTTAACATACATATGAGCACATAATTATGTGCATGCTCATGTGCGTGTGTGCATGCATGCCTAGGCGTGCATGTGCATGTTTGAATATGGTGTATATGTGCAGTATTTTTTTTTAAAGGACAACAGGGGTATACTTTTTTTTTTTTCAATTCCTTAACAAGAGCTCCGCGGTTTACCAATGGTAAGATTTTGCGTATGCAACCGTTTTTCCACACATCATAAAGGTAGCCGCATTCTGACTTCAGAGACAGGAGTATTATACAAAGACAGCAAAACAGGACATCTACTGCCATTCAAGCTAAAACGATCCAGGACATCCCACCGACCATCAGCTGGGAAATGATCCCAGATTTCTCACACTGACGGAACAGTACACAAGGCTCACATTTCTCTCACAAGGGTAAAAAACACAAACATCGCTCCGTAAGAATCTTTGACGTGAAAACTGAAGCTGCGAGCGTTTATGAAGAAAAATGAAATTCAAACCGAGAGAGTGAGTATAAGAGCAGCAGACGTCACATAAGTGACAAGCAGCAAGACAAAGGGACTGCTGTCTCTTCTCTTGGCTTAGATGTAAACTTAAAGCCTCGCTCACCTACGCTTCAAGCACACAACCCGATCTGCTGGATCGGAAGTTGTGGCTTTAAGTTTAACATACATGAACCTGAGGAAGATTGTGTGGTCGACGGAGAGTACACATCTACATCACTTCTGCACTTGATAATTGTGATGAGGGTGAGGGTGAGGGTGATGGTGGTGGTGGTGGTGGGGTAGGGGGGTGATGATGATTATTGATGATGACCGTCATTATCATAGTCACCATCATCATTTTATTATCAATTTTGCTATTGCCTTCATCATCATCATCATCATCATTTTATTATCATTTTCGCTGTTGCCATCATCATCATCATAGTCATCATCAATTTATTATCATTTTCCCTGTTGCCATCATCATATATAGTATCATTTTATTATCATTTTCGCGTTGCCATCATCATCATCATTTTATTATCATTTCGCTGTTGCCATCGTCATTATCGTTGTTGTTTGTCGCCAGATTATTATCAGTCAGTAGTAGTAGTAGTAGTATATATAGTAGTAGTATTAGTGCTACAATATCATCTCATGCACCACCATAAATCATCTCTTTTTTCCA
>CM054156.1:6195634-6200634 GCA_028751875.1 Rapana venosa
ACACACACACCTCTTCGATTCTGGACATCACAATTCCGATGTCGGCACTCACTCTCCTCATACTCAAAATGGAAACAAGTCAAACGTGAGACATCGTAAACGACAGACCAGACCACACACACAATAGCTGATAACAAGGACACGACAGACAGACAAAAGGATATAGCATAGCCAGTGTATAAGAGAGGGGGGGGGGGGGGGGGAGAATAACATGAGGAGGAATAAGTTGTGGGTTAACGGTCGACGTTGATTTTATACTGATTCTTTTCGTTGGAACACTCTCTGCCCACTTCTGACCCCTTTAGGGTTTTTTCGTGATGTGGCTATGTGTGTGTGTGTGTGTGTGTGTTTTTTGTTGTGTGTTTGTTGTGTGTGCTCTGCTGTGTGTGTGTGTCAAGTCTTCCAATTTTACACGTCTTTCCACTTTAGGATACCAGACGACCACAAAATAGAGACTGAATGATGTCGGAGACGATGAAGCTGAGATAGAGAATGAGAGACAAGACGTAGAAAGTGGAGACATAGTAGAGAGAGAAGACGAGACAGAACAGAGAGCGAAAGAGAGAGGAGGAAGACAGACTAATGTGTAAGGCATGCCATGTTATAGATAAGTAGTGGTGTGTGTGTGTGTGTCTGTGTGTGTGTGTCTGTGTGTGTAATTAAGGTAAACACAGGGAAATACAAATAGTATTCTAACTAAACAGATCAGAATTTAGAAATGATTATCATAGAGAACTCAACTACAATAAGTGCCTTAGGATTAACAATAAACCTTTTCCCATGTCAAATGTTACCTTTACTTGTTCCTTTGTGGTGTATTTGTGTGTGTGTGTGTATGTGTGTGTAGTGTTGTGTGTGTTTGTGTGTGTGTTTGTGTGGTGCGTGCGTGCGTGCGTGGTGTAGTGTGAGAGAGAGAGTGTGTGTATGAGATAGTGTGTGTGTGTAGAGAGATGTTGTGTGTGTTGTGTGTGTGTGTGTGTGTGTGTGTGTGTGTAGTGGTGTGTGAGACGAGAGACGTGTGTGATGTGTGAGTGTGTGTGTGTGTGTGTGGTGGTGCGTGCGTGGCGTGTGCGTGTGTGTGTGTATGTGTGTGTGTGGGTGTTGTGTGTGCTGTGTGTGTGTGTGTGATGTGTGTGTAGTGCGTTGGTGTGTGTGCTGCGTGCGTGCGTGCGTGTGTGTGTGCTGGAATGCGGCTTCCTTAGTGGTGGGCATAAACGGTTGCATGTATACACAAAAAATTCACAATTGGTGATCCTTGGAGCCCTAGCCAAAGAACAGAAAAAAAGATAAAATAATACAATACAGTACAGTACAGTACAGTACAATACAACACAACACAGTGAAATACAAAAAACAATACAGTACAATACAGCACACTAAAACACAAACAAACGCACGCAGAACATCTTGCGCACACGTCAAATCCTGTTCCGCTTTTCGTAAGAGTAGGCCATTGTGTGCCGGTGGGAACAGATGACAAAATGTACAAAACCGCATACACACGGGGACTGGATGTAAAAAAGCACATAAGTGCTTATTCCATTATCTCGATTAAAAGAGAGAAGAAGAAAAAACAAATAGAGTTTAAAAACAATTGTAAAACAACACAACACAATACAACATAAAACCATACCACGCAGCAAATTGCACACACACACACACACACACTACATACATACATACAACACACACACACACACACAACACACACACACACACACACACAATCACACACCAATTTTTCGGTAACGCATCCTTTTTATTTTTTTCTAATTCACATCAAAATAAAACACACCGTACAAATTTCATTAGCGCAAACAACAGTCAGATTTGTCTTTAAACTGAAAAAGTTACACTCTTTTTTGTTAACACTACAATATCACATGAACCTGAAATGAACGGTTCATGCGATACGCTTTTAGCAAGCTGGCCAAAAAACTTGGCAATCTCAAATGCGATTCGGCTTGATTTCACAATATTCTTTCTTACAAACACGATAGGAGTCAACACACTTAATTTCGTTTCCTCGCTATCAATTTCTTTCCGAGTGATGCTGTGTTCAAATTGCTTTAAAAGAAAAAATTTTTTAAAAGAAAGATAGATAGAAAGAAAGTGAAGATAGTTTACAACAAAAAAGGCAACAACAACAAAAATGTAATGTTGATTCAATTTAACTTTGAAAACATGCGCACGCGCTCGCACTCATGTACTCGCGCGCGCGCGCACACACACACACACACACGCACGCACGCACGCACAGACACACACACGCGCGCGCGCGCGAAGAGTACTTTGATGTTTGTTATACAATCACCCACATTTATTACTATACACACACATATTCTACCCCCCCTCCCCCCCTTCACTTTTATCCCCCTTGCCCCTCTTCAAACCCCCACCCCCACCACCCATATTTTTAAATTATCAAAGAAATATGATTTCGCATTCTCATCCATTCACAACAACAAAAATGAAAAGAAAAAAAAAAGACAAGAAAAGGGTGGGGGGTGGCATTTCATTTCCTGGCTACCCAAAGCCAGAGAGGTTGCACATGCTCTCTATCATCAATGATTTCCTTGATAAAACCATTACATCCCCCAATCTTTGCTTTCTCTCTCGCTTAGACTCTCTTCTCTTCTCCGTGTTCCTTTATTGGGTGGGGGTTCGTAGTGCCAGGTCTTCTCCTGTGCTTGTCACTCTGCAGGAGTAAGGTCTGCCTGCTGGCCTCAGCCTACACATTCCCACTTCACAGCAGCTCATTTTTTTTCTGTTTGCACAGGGTGACCGTTTGCGCGCCTTGGCTTCAGTACAGTCCCCCAGCTGTCAATGGGTACCTGCCCTCTTTTGGGTCAGGGAAGGTAAAGCAGCGAGGGAGAGGAGATGGGTGCCGCCCTCAATATGCTGGACCCGAGAGAAGTTGAGGTCTCTGACGCCTCGCTCCACTGCGACCTTATAGGTTATGGGACACCTTTACCTTTTTACCTTACAGGATGCATGCTGGGTATGTTCATGTTTCCGTAACCCAAAGGACGCTGGCATGAATTACAGAATCTGTTGTTGTTGTTGTTGTGCGTTCCCCAGCTTTACATCCTGGGGGGTCACCCAGAACATGCCACACTCTGACTCTACTCATCATCCCACCTGGGAATCACTTTGAGATAGGAAGTACACACTGGATGCGAAGTTTGCGTGTATGACTCTTTTTCAAGTACCTCGCCATATAGGCAGCCATACTCCGACTTCAGGGAATACAGAATCTTACACATGCATTTTTTTTCTTCGTTTCTCGGCTAGAACTCAGAGGTTTACCGATGTTAAGATTTTGCGTATGCGACTGTTTTTGTCCACCTTGAAGGTAGCCGCATTCAAACTGTGGGTATATGAATATTTGATTTATTTCTGCATGTGTTTATAACACAAAGGGTATTGAAACACTGGCAGGTCTGCTGCACTTGGGGAGAATTCACCCAATGCTACAGTCCAAAATTCGAACCCACGTCTTCACAGACCCGCGAGATTGGAGTCCAACAGTCTTAACCACTCGGCTACGTATTCATCATCTGCAATCTGAATTCCAGACACTCTCTTTCCCTTCCTTTGCTTCCCACATTCTGACCCCCAGTCCACCTCCTCTTCCTTTCATCTCACGCGCAATCTCTTTCTGCTCTTTGATGCAAAAATCAAAAGTAAAAAAAAGAATGGATAGGAAAGAAAGAATAAAGAGACAGAGAGGGAGGGAGGGAATGAAATGAAACTGGCGTGACACGTCAGCAGATTCAGAAATCTGCCTTTGAATGAATGAATCTATCTTCTTTTTCTTCTGTTCCTAGACTGGAAGGCAAGGAAGAATGAATGAATGAAAGAAAGAAAGAAAGAGAGGGGGGAAAAGAACGAAACAGGAGACAGCAAATTCAGAAATCTGCCTTTGAATAAATAAATAAATGAATGAAAACACACACATATTGTTAGATAGATAGATAGATAGACAGACAGACAGACAGACAGACAGACAGGCAGGCAGGCAGGCAGGCAGGCAGGCAGAGATAGATAGATAACATAGATAGATAGACAGACAGACAGATAGATAGATAACATAGATAGATACATGTAGATAGATAGATAGATAGATAGATAGATAGACAGACACAGACAGACAGATAGATAGATAGATAGATAGATAGATAGATAGATAGATAGATAGATAGATAGATAGATAGATAGATATCTTATCCTCGGCTAGAGCTCCGAAGTTCACCAATGGTGAGATTTTTCCATATGTTACCGTTTCAGCCCACCATGAAGGTAACCGCACACCGAATTCGGGGAGAATGAGTCAATGATGTATAACGCGAGGTTTCGGTGCAGGATGAGCACACTTCAAGGGTCCAGGCAATGATTGCAGCTTGACCCTCTGCGGTACTTTACTACGGCCAGACACTGGTCATCGTTTGAAAGTGACCGCCCCATTCACACGAAGGTACTGAAGCCAAGGTGTGCAAACGTTAAAACGGTCACCCATCATCCACTTTGGTAGGTTAGCACGCTCAATGCTGCTTTAACCTTAGCTGGGGGGAAAGCGAGTGCTCTGACCACTGAGCTATCCCGTCCGGTCCCCAAACTAACACACACACACGCACGCACACACACACACATGCACGTGTGTGTGTGTGCGTGCGTGCGTGTGTGTGTGTGTAGTCAAAAGCGCCGTCCGGCGAAGGTTAAAAGCATAATAATAATAATAACAATAGCTCCATTTACATTTTTCATTTCTACACAAAGTCTCAGACCAAGATTTTAGTACCTGCCAATAGTTTGGTGAATATTTCCACTCGAACGCTTGGCAACGAGAGTTTTATGATAATAACACCATAATGCGTCATAAGTAGGTAAATAGAAAAAAAAAAGTCATAAGTAGGTGGCACGTACAACAAAAAAGAAAAAGAAAACAAAAGACCATCACTGAACGATCCGTTCGAGCGCTTGAAAAGTACGAAGAAGCC
>CM054156.1:6208134-6223134 GCA_028751875.1 Rapana venosa
ACCACCGAGCAAGTCGAAGGTTTGGAAGGGTAGGGGGATGGGTGGGTTGCGGAGTAGGGGTGGGTATTGAAGTAGCCTCCCCCCACCCTCATCTGTTCAACCCCCTCCCTTCAAACACACACACACACACACACACACACACACACACACAGAAACACACACATACACACACAATACAGAAACACACATACACACAAAACACACACATACACACACAAACACACACACACACACCAAAACGAAAAAGGAAGTCACCGCTATATCTTGATGTCGCAGATTGTTACCTTTTGGTGTCCTTGGTCCTCCCTATGGGAGGAGGGAGGGAGGAAGAGAGAGAGAGGGAGAAGGAGAGAGAGAGAGGGAGGAGGAAGAGAGAGATACAGAGAGAGATGGGGGGGGAGGGAGGAAGAGAGAGATCGAGAGAGAGAGGAGAGAGAGAGATGAGAGAGAGAGGAGAGAGAGAGAGAGAGAGAGAGAGAGAGAGAGAGAATCTATAGTACAGATGCAGAGGCCATTGCCCTCTATCATGAGGGAAAGAGACAAGAGAGAAGCAACAGAAAATGTTTTAATCATCTGACAGACAGACTGACTGACAGACAGACACAGAGAGAGACAGTGTCTCCCGCAAAGGTCACTGGCCCTCTAAATTAGAGATCTATCACAACGACCAGCGACAATTTACCTCCTCAGCAAAGGCCCTTGATCTTTTCCAGTAAAGAAGGGTGATTACTGGCAAACAACTAAACATGCATTATATATACATATATAATGTGTGATTGATATGTATATATACATCATGGCGAAGACTAATTAATAACACATGACAAGTGTCTGTGAGGCGAAACAAGTTTTGAGCCTTATACCACAACCATGTTTTAAAAAAAAGAAAAAAAGAGGGTCGAGGTGGTAATAAGGTAAAGGTGCCCCATAACCTAAGTAATCGTAGGGGAGTGAGGCGTCAGAGACCTCACTTCTCCAGGGGCCAGCATATTGAGGGCGGCGCCCATCTCCTCTCCCTCGCTGTGGTGGCGCTGCTCTTGTGGCGACGCGCTCTCCCCGGGGAGAGCAGCCCGAATTTCACGCAGAGAAATCTGCCGTGACGTAAAAGTGGTATAAAAAGGTAAAGGTAAAGGAGTCCCATAACCTATAAGGTCGTAGGGGAGCGAGGCGTCAGAGACCTCACTTCTCTAGGGCCAGCATATTGAGGGCGGCGCCCATCTCCTCTCCCTCGCTGCTTTACCTTCCCTGACCCTAAAGAGGGCAGGTACCCATTTACAGCTGGGTGAACTGGGGGAACTGTACTGAAGCCAAGGCGCGCAAACGGTCACCCATCCAACTGGTAACCACGCTCGACGCTGCTTAACTTGGCTGGGGGAAAGCGAGTGCTCCGACCACTGAGCTATCCCGTCCCCCTGTGGTATATAAAAAAATTATAATGGTATATAAAAGTGGTATATAAATGAAAAAAAAAATGAAATAAATTACCTTCCCTGTCTCTAAAGAGGCAGGTGCCCATTTACAGCTGGGTGAACTGGGGGACTGTACTGAAGCCAAGGCGCGCAAACGGTCGGTCACCCATCCAAGTGGTAACCCACGTTCGATGCTGCTTAACCTTGGCTGGGGGAAAAGCGAGTGCTCCGACCACTGAGCTAACCCGACCCGGTATGGTACAGGGACATTAAATTAAAACAGACCGGTAATAAACACAATATATATAATCCACATAAATATATCATTAAGCACAGAGAGATGAAGCACAGACCATTCTCCATGTTTCATGGTGAGGTACTCTTGCCATAACAGGAACTGGACGGGGGGAAAATGGTCGTGGCTATTGTTTACGTCTGTAGTGTAGGGAAAATGGCGAGAGAGAGAGAGAGAGAGAGAGAGAGGAGAGAGAGGAGAGAGAGAGAGAGAGAGAGAGAGAGAGAAGAGAGAGAAGAGATGAGAGAGAGAGAGAGATGAGGAGAGAGGAGAGAGAGGAGAGAGAGGAGAAATATTTTATTTGAGAGTGCAAATGTACTTTTTTTCTCGCTGATCCTTTGTTCATTTTTACACACAGAGGGGGGAGAGTGGGAGAGAGGGGAGAGAGGGGGGGGGGAAGGAGGAGAAGAGAGAGGGAGAGAGGGAGGGGAAGAGAGAGGGGGGGGAGGAGAGAAAGAAGAAGAGAATAGGGAGAAGGGAGAGAGGCGGGGAGGATGGAGGGGAAAAGAGAGAGGGGGGGGAGAAGAAGAAGAAGAAGAAGAAGAGAGAGAGAGAGAGAGAGAGAGAGAGAGAGAGAGAGAGAGAGAGAGAGAGGAAGAGACAGAGAGAGAGAGGGGGGAGTGAGAGACAGAAGAGGGGGGAGTGAAGACAGACAAACAGATGAGAGCGAGCACAAACAAGCAAGCAAAAACCAAACAAACAACAAACAACAGAGAAACCTAGGAATACACCAACACAACAGTAACAACAACAACAACAGCAAAGCTAGACAATCCTGGAACTTGAATAAAACACAGCAACAACAACAAATGCAATGGAGTCCATTCCTTTCCCTTGAACCCCCCCCCCCCCCCCCCCCTCTTCCACCCCCCCCCCCCCCCCCCCCCCCCCTCCCTTGGAACATGATACAAATTATACGTTTCAGTCCATCCGACAGTGTAATTAGCATAGTTATATCCCAGTCGTTTAGCTTCGATCATAGAATAATTACAACTGACCAGGGGGGGAATGTTCACACCGCGAACACGAAAATCAGTGAGCAACGCTTCTAAATGAGTTTACCTGTCCTTTTTGTTGTTGTTATCTCGCAATTCTTCCTCTTTTTTTCTCCTTTTCTTTTCCTTTTTTTAAAAACTGTTTTTCCTTTTTTTTTTTTTTTTTTTTTTTTGGGGGGGGGGGTATGGTGGTGGTTGGGGAGGGGTGGTCATTCGTTGGTCACTAATATTATGGGCGTGCACCCACAGTTAGTTCGCTAATGACCTGACAAACCGTTCACCTGTGTGTCGTTGTTGTTGTTTGTATCAACGTTGTAGCTTGATTAGCGTCTGTTTTCACCGTCGTTTGTTCCTACCGGCACATAATGGCCTGCTTTCTCTTCCGAAAGGCAAAACCGGTTTCAAAACGTATACATATGCATACATACATATATATCTATCTATATCTTCTGTGTGTGTGTGTGTATATTTGGTCTGTTCTTGGGTCGGAAGGGGGGGGAAGCGGTGTTAGGGTCGGGGGAGGGGGGCAGAGATAGAGAGGAAGGAGGAGTGAGAGAGGAGAGGAGAGGAGAGAGAGAGAGAGAGAGAGGAGAGAGAGAGAGAGAGAGACAGAGAAGAGACGAGAGAGAGGACAGAGAGAGAGAGAAGAGAGAGAGGAGAGAGATGAGAGAGAGAGAAACTCGAACTCAAAAGATTTATTCACAAAAAGGCCATTGGCCCATACATGAAGGGGGGTTGCCGAGCTGCTTAATATTTTCGTGAGAAAAATAAGGAAGCACAAAACAAAACAAAAAATGTGATTGTATAACCACAACCACCACAATAAAATCAGTTACAAGAGAGAGAGAGAGAGAGAAGAGAGAGGAGAGAGAGGAGAGAGAGAGAGAGAGAGAGAGAGAGAGAAGAGAGAGAGAGAGAAAGAAGAGAGGGGGGAGAGACAGACAGAGAGAGAGAGAGAGAGAGAGACAGACAGACATCATTCATTCCTACCGGCACATAATGGCTTTCTCTTCCCAAAGGTGAAACTGGTTTCAAAATATACATATGAGGTCATATGTTCTCTGAGAGTGTTCGCACACACAGGATCTTGGTTTAGTCAAGTCAAGTCAAGTCAAAAACACTTTAATCATCCCATGAAGGGCAATTACAAAAGGAAAAATGGTTTAGTCTCAAGGACATTTTTGGGGAGTGGAATCGGTACTGATGTTAACTCTTGGGGAAAATTCTCCTTCAACAAAGCGTCCTCGTTAAGGATCGACCCCACGCTGTCAAACCACTAGCTAAACACTTCTAACCACTAGGCTATCACTTCTCCTCCCTCCCCTTCCCAAACAGACAATATGATAACTAATGCTAGAAAATATATATCTTACACACACAAAAATACCATAGAAACCCTAAGAAAAACATAACAAACAAAAAAATCTGACAAAACAAAAAGTACACAACAAGAACAAAAGTTACAGATCTATGCGACAACAACAAACAATGTGGACAAAACTACAACAAAAAATATGGACAAGACATCTCAACAAAACCAAAAACATTATATATGGATAAAATAAAAGGATAAAACAGTCGACAACAACAAAATCAGCCAGTACAAAAATATACATACAGAACCACAAAAAACATGGACGCAACAAAACACAACAGACAAAATATAAAGAAAACACCAAACAAACAAAAAATATACAGACATACCAAACAAAATTGACAACAACAAAAAACATACACAAAACTAGAAATATCCACAAAACCACACACACACACACACACACATAAGAAAAGTCAAAAACCTGTTCACATGTCCTTTACGTATGGAGAGAAAAACAGTCTTTTTCTTTTGGGCTTTTGGGTTAGTGTGTTTGTTTTTGTGTGGGTCATTTTGTGTTTTGTTTTGTTATGGGCTGTTTTCTGTTGTGTAAACTTCTGTCCTCTCTGCAGTTTTATCTAACACCAAGAAGATGAGCAAGACACAAGAGGTACAATTCTTCACCCCATTTTCAGTTTGTCATGAATATTTCATTTACATAAATGTGTGTGCATGCTTGCATATATACACACACACACATATATAAATACAGGCATACATACACACACATATACAAGGCCCCATGCGTGAACGCACGCAGAACATCTTGCGCACATGTTAAATCCTGTTCCACTTTTCGTAAGAGTAGGCCATTGTGTGCCAGTGGGAACAGATGACAAAAGTTCCAAAACCACATACACACAGGGACTGGATGTAAAATAGCACATAAGTGCTTATTCCATTTTCCTTGATATAAATAAAAAAATTAAAAAATTAAAAAATATATAGATATGCACGCACACACTTACACATTATGCACATGAAGATGCATCCACACACACACATACATAACACTGTGCACGAATGACAGACTTTTTTTCCCTATGTTCAGCAGATGGACAGCTCAGACTCTGTAACAAAGGCAGCTGTACACTGCAGGCCCTCCAAGTATGCATGAATGTGAATACATTACGTCTATATCTTAAGAAAGAGAAATTCACACACACGTACACACTATCAAAATGTCTGAGTAAGAAAGAGACTTGACACAGAGAATGGGAGAAAGCAAGACAGAGAGCGAGAGACAGAGAGACAGAGTCAGACAGACAGAGACAGAAAGAAAGACAACAGAGTCACACAACACACACACACAATCACACACACACACACACACATATGCACACACACGCGTGCACACACACACACACACACACACACAATACACACACACACAATCCCAACCCCTACCACCACCACCACACAAACACACACACACACACACGCACAGAGACAACAGAAAAAGACAGGGAAGAGTCAGACTCAAGAGAGACAGACACTGAGACAGACAGCACACATTTCAAACACCAGGAAGAAAACAGAAACAAAACAAAACATTTTTTAAAAATCTATTTTCATTCTCAAGGGTCAACTCCTCCCATTACCATATCCCGTTCACAGCTCCGAATGTGTCGCGCGACAATAGAAATGCATTACATTTACAACTTCCCTTCTACAACCCCAAAAAAACCAACCCAACAAAGCATCTCCCCACAATTTTTTTTTTTTAATGGTCAAAAATGTAAAATTCATCAGAAACATACAGCTGGAAATTGGCAAAAATTTATCAGATTCAATCCATACACTATGGAGACAGGAGGGCCTGCAGCAGACATACAGCTGCCTTTGTCACAGAGACAGCTACCCATCTGACGAATGCCAACCCATCCATCCCCACCCCCTAAAAAACACTATTCCAGAGGGCCGGATCTATTCTCAGAACAAAGGACTGGTTGGCTGAATAGTTGGATTTGTGTGTGTGTGTGAATAATTTGTTCGTGAATACAAGTATGGTGGATTTTGAGGAGAGAGAGAGAGAGAGGCAGTTGTGTGTGTGTGTGTGTGTGTTGTGTTGTGTGTGTGTGTGTGTGTGTGTGTGTGTGTGTGTGTGTGTGTGTGACAGGGAAGTCTCGTAGAGAAAGAGCAGACCAGAGAAGAACAGAGAAGAGAAGAGATAGTGAGTGTGTGTGTGTGTGTGTGTGTGATGTGTGTGTGTGTGTGTGTGTGTGTGTGTGTGTGTGTGTTTGTGTGTGTGTGTGTGTGTTGTGTTGTGTGTGATGTGTGTGTGTTGGTGCAGTGGTGCGCAGCACACACATGTGTCACTATATATCCGCATGCATACATGGCTGTGTACATCAATGCACAAAAGCGTGTGTTTGCATGTGTGCACACTTTAATGTGCACACAGCACACCCATACATATGCAATAGATAAAACAAATTTCAAACATTCAAATGAACAGAGGGGGGGGGAAAAAAACAACCAGCAACACAAAAAGTCAGCAAGGACAAACACCAGCATCTGGAAAAAGGAAAAGAAAGAAGAAAGAAATAAAGGCAGACACTGAGTCAGAGGAGACGACAAAACAACAAACAAAAAAGGAAAAAACAAAACATAGAAAAATGAGCAAGAAAGAAAGAAAGAAAAGACAATCAAACAGAAAGACAGTAAAGATGATGGAAAGAAAGAAAAAGAGGAAAATTATTGAGGGAAAAAGAAAAGAAAAACCTAACACATATACATGCGCGCACACACACACACACACACAAACTCACACAAGAATTTTCCATTCATTCTTGTTTTTCCCATGTGTCTAATATCACTGGATGTGGAAAGATAAAAGTGAAGATTACTAATACATAGCAAGTACTACTACTACTGCGCTCGCGCGTGTACACACATACACTTTCTCTCTCTCACTCTCTCTCTCTCACACACACACACACACAGTCACACACACACACACCCCTCCATAAAACTGCAGACTTCTTCTCTTCAACACTCAGTAACTATCAGGATAGCGAAACCAACAAACCAAATTCATCATTCTACAATCCACCATCAAGGAAACCTTCAACAAAGACATCACAACAGTCAAATCCATCATGCAGTTACCACAACACAAAGAGAAGTCGACTTCTCCTGCAAGAACAACGTCGATAAAAGAGAACAGAACAGAGAACAATTGCGATACAGTTAGTACAAGTAAAAGAAACATGCAACATTCAGATCCAATCCAATCTTCTTGTTTATAGCCGACCACAGAGACCAATCACGCAAGGTTAAAACAATGACATACTCGCAAGGAAATTTGACCAGGGAAATCTAACACACAAATAAAACAAACAACAACAAAACTCGCACAAGTAGTGAGTTGGAATTTTGAACATAATGAAAATATCCTCCGTAAAATACGGGGAGGAAAAACCAATGCAAACAAGAATTTAGGGAAAACAATATTTTTTTAATACTTTTAAGTGAATTAAGAATATGGAGGGGGGGGGGGGAGGGATAGAAACAAAAAACCATAACAGATTCAATGTAAAAATTTCCCGCACACCAACAGAAAACAACAAAAACACCAACAATGAAAGGGAAGGGGGGGGGGGGGGGACATAACAGAAGGATGAAGATGGTGAAACAGAAATCAATAAGTAATCTATAATTAGCACCATAATAAAAGGGATTTCAGTTAGCAAGCCCCCCCCCCTCCCCCTTACACTCCCCTAACCACCACCCCCCCCCACCACCACCAAATCCCCTCCCCAACACAGCACATCTGCTTTCTCTCCGCCCCCCCCCCCCTCCCCCCCTCCCCCCCCCCCCCCCCCCCCCCCCCCCCTACTTTTGTGGAGTTTGACAAGCTTATTGACTTGCTTGACCTCAATGTGTCCAAAACCAAAGAAAAGAAATGAAAAGGAAAGGAAAGATGCAGCCAGTAAACTATGTGAGACAACTGTTTCTGTGATGCTGAGTCCAATCTGTCTCCTGTATCCACCCCCCCCCCCCCCCCCCAACTCCCCTCCCCACTTTCCCCCTCTTTTTGAAATGACCCCAGGCATGATCGCTTGCACCTGTAAGCAACTGAACACTAGGAAGGGCATGTATGCACCACAGAGAATGAATTTCATTCTCTCTCTCTCTCTCTCTCTCTCTCTCTCTCTCTCTCTCTCTCTCTCTCTCCTCATATATACTCTCTCTCACACACACACATACACTCACTCACTCTCACTCTCTCTCACAAACTCACACACAAACACTCACACAATCAACCGCTCTCAGAAAACCTCCACAAAGACCTATTATTCCTTCTGTCCTTGTCTTTTCCCAACACAGAGACGATGACAGACAAAAACCAACGCACTCTACCTTCCTTCACACATTATGCAGGCTCTCAGAGCAGCACTCACACACACTCACACACACACACACACACACAACACTCACACACAGACACACACACACACACACACAGAGCATTCTTTCAAAGAAAAGAAAATAACCCCCCCATCCCCCAAATTTTTTTCAACATTATTCTTGTGGACAAAGGGTTGGGAGGGATACAATCGAAGATTTCGACCACCCAGAGGTCAATAGGCAGCAGCATCAACATAATCAATGAGATCACTGACCCTTACTTTTCTGCCTCCCCTCCTCCCCCCCCCCCCCCCCTCCCTCCTCATTAATTTTCTCCCTCCCCTTCCCCCTCCTCCCCCTTCTTCAGCTAAGGCTCCAAGATTTACCAATGGTGAGATTTTGCAAACGCAACCATTTTTCCCCCACCACGAAAACTGTTGTGTTAATCATCCTTTCCTAGCATCTCACAATCTGGTCAATTCTTCCGATTCTGGGCTTTAACATGTATGCAAAGATGTTCTGTGTGCATTCGTACACACAGGACCTCAGCTTATAGTCTCATCCTTAGAATTTGGGGGAGAGGAGTTGGTACTGATGTTAACTCCAGTGGAAGAATTCCCTCAACCGGCGGTGGCTCGAACCCGTGCTGTTAGACTGTAAGCTCAACACTCTAACCGCCCGGCTTAATGCTGAGATTTGAGCGTGACACAAATGCAGCAACGCTGTGAGTCTTACCCACAGGGGAACTTTAAATTCAGGCTGAGAAGCAAGCCCGGATATTCAGCTTGACAGTACCCCTTTCGGTGTTTGAAAAAAAATCCCTTCCTAAGGGATTTCCGAAAGCTAAAGGACGAGGGATTTTCAGGGAGGGGGGGGGGGGGGGGGGGGGGGGGGGGGGCGGGGAGGTTTCCATCCTGGATTAATCAGGACTGTAAGCTGTTGTTGTGCCTGTTCATGTTGTTGATGATGATGTTATTTTTGCTGCCTCGCCCTCTGTGACATTCCTGTCCTGCTGTTCCAACCCACACCCCTTGTGTCAGTCTCCCCGCCCCAGCCATACCCAGATTTGTTATGTCACAAACTCAGTGTCGCAAGTCCACAAGGAGCCTGTCAATGTCAGGCTGCCATGAGGCCACCCGCCAGAGGGGCCCTGCACTGCTGCTGGATCCCTTTGGTTTTCAGCTAACATAATTATGCAGAACACCACCTACTACTAAGCCCACTACTGACTACATTAACAGCTCAGTCGTGAAGCCAGACTGAGACACCCACTCGAGGTGGTGACCACCACAACGTCCCTCCAACAACTAGAAAAAAGCCATTCTCATTTCAGGAAAGAAACGCTGACAAACCAACAAGAAGATTTTAAAGTCAAAATGCGGCTACCTTAGTGGGTGATATACAGTCGCATTATACGCAAAATCTCACCGTTGCTATTGGTAAGCCAGTCCAAGCTTTAGTCCAGTAACGTGGGGAACATTTTCTTTGGTTTTGGTTTTTAATGGTTAGTGCTCACTGCTTTTGAAGCAACATACTCTCCCCAGGGAGTTTAGCCCAAATTTCACACAGAGAAATCTGCCATGGCTGAAGGTGGTATATAATACAATGCATCGATATTAATACATACAATACCATACACTACAGTGCAATACAACACAGTACACTACAACACTACACTACAACACAACACAATATAACATTACATAATTCAACAATACAATACAGTCAATGAGCTCTCCATGACAAAATTCCATTACCAAACAAAAAACCAACAACAACAAACATACAACAAAAAAACAACGAACTCAACAACAGCACCATGAAAAACACAAAAACAACAACAAAACCCCACTAACAACACAATAAACTTGCCGTCGACAAGGCAAGGCAAACAAAACCAAGATCTGTACGCAAACACATCACACCACAAGACATGGACTTTAGTGGTCACTCAGTTCACTAACCCCTGACCATAAATAGACAAAGGGGAGGAGGGGGGGATAAGAAAGCAACAACAACAACAACAACAAAGATTCAAAACAAGAGACATGGCATGGAATAGGTAGGTAGGGAATCTATCATTCGATTCGTTGCCTAGTTTACTCGTAAGTTCTAGGAGGAGGGATGGGGTGGCGGTGAGGATAAGGGGGGGGGAGAGAGAGAACCAAAAGCTAATGATTTGGCGGAGTCGACTATTTCGGGATCGTCTTGTTTGTTTCCACTGCGCACTGCAGAATACATGGGGATTTGAGTTCTTTGCGAGATTCTTTCTCGGAGTTGTCTGCATCCATCGGTATTGATTACCCTCCCTTGCCGGATTTATAGTTCGGCATTTACGGGTGGTAGGGAAAAGTAGGTTGAGGGGCTGTACGTGTTTGTGAGTGTGGGGGTGAAGGTGCTTGTATGAACGTGTGTGCGTGAGTGTGAGTGAGTGTGTGAGTGTGTGTGTGTGTGTGTGCGTGCGTGCGTGCGTGTGTACTTGTGTATGTGAGGGAGTGAGTCAGTGCGTGTGTACTTGTGTATGTGAGGGAGTGAGTCAGAGTCAACACCAAAGTTTTATTTCCAAGATGGTACACTGAATAAGTATATGAGCATTTGCTTTTGTTCATCAAGCCATCTGTCTAAGAATTATCCAAATAATATATAACTACAATTAGTGAGTGAGTGAGTGGGTGAGAGGTGAGTCAGTGAGCAAGCGAGCGAGTGAAAGAGTGAATCCGAACGAATCAGTGATATTCATCATACACAAAACCCAACAGCTCCAACAGGCACAATGGAAGCGGAATGTCTGCAACATCCCACTGCTTATAATTCTGCAGGTCAAGAAGAGACCACATCAACCAAAAACCCACCAAAAACACCCCAAAACAAAAAATGAAAATAACCCCAAATAATAATAATCATAGCAATCCTTTTTTCTTTCCTTCCTTCCTTCCTTTCTTTCTTTCTTGTCTGTTGGCCACTTTTCAAGAAGACAGCAATCAAAAAGGTGCCGAGTGCTCTGGGAAACCCCAATTTCCAACACACACACACACACACAGAGAAAAGAAACAACCACTCCAGTCACCAGGACGTCTCGCAGGAGACAGTTTTAATGAGAAGGGTTCAAGTGAGCATGCATGTGTGTTTGCAAGCGTGCACGCCTGCACACATGCACACAAACACACAAAGGGGGCACACATACGTGCCAATGTGAGCATACATACCCATGCGAATACACACACACATTCATACTTCACATGCAAGCACGCGCGTGCACACACACACACACACACATACTTCACATATAATAATAATACATGGAATTTATATAGCGCTATATCTTGCAGAAAACAAATCAAAGCGCTTTTTTGCATATGCATGCACACACGCACACACATGCACACACACACACACAAATACACACACAAACGCACACACGCATGCACACACACACGCACAAATACACACACACATTCTTCACATATGCATGTGCATGTACGCACACACACACATAGTTACACAGACACATTATACACATTTGGATGTGCATACATGTACACACACACACACACACGCTTGCACGCACACATGTGAATACACACACACACGCAGACACACACACATACACAGCAGGCGGGCGCAAAATCAATATATGGAAGGGATCTTACTTCTATGGCAGCAGCGATTGCGATATAACCTTTCCATTTTGCAGGGATGTCATTTTTTTTATTTTTACCAAACAGAAAAACCAAGAGAGAAAAAATAGAAATTAGAGAGAGAGAAGAGAGCAAGGTGGGGGAAGGGGGGGATGGGGTGGAGGTGGAGGAGCAAAAAAGGTACAGGAAAAAAGAAGAAGAGAGAAAAGTACAAGCCAAGTTTAGCAACCTCACATTTTCAGTGTTATTTTGTTGTGAGGTATTTTGTGTGAGTGGGTTTGGGTTGGGGTTATTGTTTTTTGTTTTTTTATATACAAGCTTCCTTTCCTTTGAAATGTACAGTTGAATTGTTCCTTTACTTTCTCCCCTTCCATATATAAGACAGACAAACCAACAGACAAGCAGGCAGGCAGACAGGCAGACAAAACAACAGAATGATAGATTAAAAAAACAAACACAAACAAACAAAAAACAAGACAAATAAGATGACGGATAAAATGAAAAGAGAAATAAATTGACAGATAAAATGACATACCAGGAAGAGGGGAGTGGGGAGATGGCAGAACAAACACAAAGACGGAAAAGACTGGAGGAAGAAAAAAAATATATAATATACGCTAACTTTAGCAACCTCAGGTTTTCAGGGTGCTGCCTTTACTATTTCTTTCTTTTAAAAATCTACAGTTGATTTTTCTTCTCCCCTTCCATCATTAGTTTCATAAAGGCAAGACAAACTGACTGACAGACAAGCAGACAAAAAAAGGAAACACACACACACACACACACAGAACTGAGGGATAAATTGACAAGACAAACAGTACAAGAGACAGTGACAAGGAGGGTGGTATACAGATACTGATCCAAAATAAGGAAGATGGGGGGTGGGGGGTGGGGGAGGGCAGGATAGGAAAGATCTCAGACAGGAGAAGAAAAACAAATAGCATGGGGAGGATGGGGGGATGGGGCGAGGGGGAGGTGGGTTTCAGACAAAATGAATTCTTTCCTGTTGTTTTCAGGATCAGGGGACTACTACTACTACTACTAGGAAGTCTGCATCTCTCTTGTAATGCCACCACCCCTGGTGCAAATGAGGACTGCAAGTCACAGTGATATTATCATGATAAGTGACATGTTACTGTTGGCTGCTGCTGCTGAGTGTGTCAAAGTCAAAGTCAAACTTTTATTTTCAGATGATACATTGAATAAGCAGTGCATTTGCTTTTTTCATCAAGCCATCTAGGCCTATCTAAAGAAAAAAAAAAGCGAGAAAAAAAGATAATGTATATGCAGACATAGAATTTTTAAAAAACCTAATCTATGGTAAACTATACAAATCAAACAAAAAAAGACAATAACATATGCATATATGGAATTACAAACAAAACAAACAAAAAAACAGAAAAATATTAAACCATACAATTCAAATAATTAAAAATCTTGTGTGTGTGTGTGTGTGTGTGTGTGTGTTTGTGTGTGTGTGTGTGTGTGTGTGTGTGTGTGTGTGTGTGTGTGTGTGTGTGTGTGTGTGTGTGTGTGTGTGTGTGTGTGTGGAGGGGTGTGTGTGTATGTGGAGGGGTGTGTGTGTATGTGTGTGTTGTGTGTGTGTGTGTGTGTGTGTGTGAGTGTGTGCATGCGTGCGTGTGAGTGTGTATGTATGAGTGAGAGAGAGAGTGTGCACACACACACACACACACATGCATGCATGCATGTTTGTGTGTGTGTGTGTTTGTGCATGTCTTCATGCATGCATCCATTCCTGCAGGTGTATGCATGCATGTATGTACAAATACATACGTGTATTGCCTCTATATATATGATCTATGCTTCCATCAGGGTTTGGCAGGGCGGGCTGTTTCTCTGATGATGCTTGATTTGGTTTGATTATTTTTAAATCTATTGTCCTACTTTCCCATTCTGTCTGTGTGCCGAAGAAGACGACAACAACAACACCGCAGTTGAAAATGGAGGCTTAGGGTTAGTAGAGACTCTGACTTGGGGGGAAAATGAGAGACAGAGAGAGAAGGCTGAGAGACAGAGATAGAGAGTGAGTGCTTGAGTGGCAGAGATAAGGAAACAAGAGACACTGACAGAGAGACAGCGTGACTGAGAGAGTGCAAAAATGAGATACAGACAGCAGACAGAGAGACAGAGAGAAGAGAGAAGAGAGAGAGAGAGAGAGAGAAGAGAGAGAGAGAGAGAGAGAGAGAGAGAGAGAGAAAGAAGAAGAAAGAATTAAAACACAAAAAACAAAACAAAAACAAAAAAGAGAAAGAGTAAGAGAAAGAAGGAAGCAAGAGAAAGAGACAAAGAGAAGAAGAAGAAAAGAAAAAACAACACAACACAACAACACAACACAGACACAGAAACACACACAACACACACAATGAGAGTTAAGAGGAAGAAGCAAACAGAGAACAGACAAAGGAGACAACACAAAAAAGACGATTAAAAAAGTATAATAGTGATAAAAAACAAGCATTGGGGATCGAAAGAGTACCAGAAACAAGAGTGGAAGAAGAGAGCGAGGGAAGGCAGACAGAGCAGAAGGAACAGACACAAGGCAACAAGGCGTTAGGTTGCAGTTATAAACCCAGGGAATATACTCTAAATTCTTTTTAATTGATCGATTGGGGCAAGGCAAGAGAGGGAAGGTGAAGGGCACATTAGTTGGAGGGGGGCAGGAGTGGAAGGTGAGGAGAATGGGGGTTAGTGGTTGCAGTGAGTTGTACCACTAAATTTGTGCGTGGTAAAAATTAATTCTATTGTGTGTTGGGGTAGTGTGTTTTCGCTTGTCTTTTGTGGGTGTGTGTGTGTGTGTGTGTGGGTGGTGGATGAGGTGGGGGGGTGTGTGGTGTGTGTGTGTGTGTGTGTGTGTGTGTGTGTGTGTGTGTGGTGTGTGGGAGAGAGAGAGAGAGAGAGAGAGAGAGAGAGAGGA
>CM054156.1:6225634-6330634 GCA_028751875.1 Rapana venosa
CTGATTGTCTGATTACTTGCTTAATTGGTTGGTTGGTTGGTAAATATATTTCTACTGGTTTGCTACTTAGTACTTGGTTGATACTTGTAATGCTTGCTTGCCTAACTGATTGATTGACTAATGTCTGACTGATTCATTTTTAGGTTGGCTGATGAATATATAATAGTTACTTGGTTGCCTGATTGGTTGGTTGGCTTATTGGTTGAATGATTGGCAACTCTAATGGTTGGCTGATTGGTCGGTCTGAATTGTTCATATCAATTTGTATGTTTTCCATCTTGCTTCAGGCTCATGAGTCATGTGCTTTCTTCAGTCTTCCATTATTGCTGCTTACTAACAAGGAATAACTGTTTCTTTTTTTTCTTCTTCTTTTTTTTTTTTTGGTGTTCCTTGGATAGAGCTCCAAGATTCACCAATGGCGAGATTTTGCGTATGCAACCTTCGCTGCATTCCAACTTTGGGGATAATGTATTTACTGTTACACCACACCAGTGTGCGTGAGTTGTTTAGAAATTTTGTCATCTATTCCTTTACCAGTTCACAATGAATGGCCTACTCTTCAGTAAGGCCAAACACACACACACACACACACTGGCACGTCTGCATTTTTAATAAGCTGACTTGACAGACCGTAAAATTCCCCACAGATAATACACCACACTGCCCTGCTAAGATTCAAACCCACGACTCCACAGTCTGTGAAGTCAAAAAGGTCTTAACCACTAAGCCATAGACAGCACCTGTCTATGGTGCCAGTCAAATGTGTTTGTAAAATAAAAAAAGAAAAGGTTGTTTTCAGCGTGGCTTCCCTTAGACAAGACAATGCATTACAAGGCAATACACTGAAATGCACTTTACATTGTCGGAAAATCTGCAACAAAACTAGGACAGCGTGTGCTTGGGGCAATAGGATTATCAGACAGCGTGTGTGTGTGTGTGTGTGTGTGTGTGTGTGTGTGTGTGTGTGTGTGTTGTGTGTGTTGTGTGTGTGTGTGTGTGTGTCTGTGTGTGTGTGTGTGTATGTGTGTGTGTTGTGTGTGTGTGTATGTGTGTGTGTGTGTGTGTGTTTTGAAGGGGGGGAGGGGGAGGGAGGGGGAGAGAGAGAAAGAGAGAGACTCAGAGAGAGAACTCGAATGATTTATTCACAATAAGGCCATTGGCCCATACATGAAGGGGGAAAGGGGGGTTGCCGAACTGCTTAGTATTTTGGTTTGGGGAGGGGGGGGGGGGGGGGGGGGGGGGAGCAGAAGCAATAGTAAGGACAAAATGTTATTGTATAACAAAAAAGTCTGCTACAAAAATATGACTTAGGATAACAATATGAGAGAGAGAGAGACTGAGAGAGAGCATGTGTTTTGATTTGTTACTTTACAAGATTCAGCGCTATATAAATTCCATACATTATTATTATTATTATTATTATTATTATTATGTGTGTGTATAAAATTATGTATGTCAGTATGTGAGTGTGTATGTGTGTACGTGCGCATGTGTGTGTGAGTTTGTGTGAGTTTGTGTGTGAGAGAGTGTGTGTCCATCTGTCTGTGTGTGCTTGTAGCCACATGCGTGTATGTGTGTGTCGCGGTACATATGTGCATGCATACATGCGACTGTGTGCATGCACACACGCATACCCATCTCACTACCACTGGCACCAGTGTGAACATACCAGTATGCTAGTCTGTATGTACTCATATCCATGCCAGAGTGTATGCTTACATAGGACACACGTGCAAGCATACCCACACATGTAAATCAATCATACATGCTCCTTCTTCCCAATTTTTTTTTTCCAAAGGGTGGGGAAGGGAATGGAAGGGAGAGGGGGGGGGGGGGGGCGTCTTCTCCTTTTTCTTTTTTCTCAAATATGCCTTGTTCCTGTTCACCCCCACTCTTCTCTCTTTTTTTTCTTCTTTTTTTCCTCTTATTCCGACTTCCAAGAGCGAGAAAAATCAATATTTGAAGGGAGCTATTTATGGTTGGAGCTGACATGTCTGCTGTTTTCTTCTCATCCATTTTAAATCAGACCCATCTTCAGACAAAACTCTCTCCTCTCTCTCTGAGTCTCTCTCTCTCTCTCGGAGTCTCTCTCTCACTCCCAGTCTGTCTCACTCTCTGAGTCTCTCTCTCTCTGTCTCTCTCTCTCCCTCTCTCTCTGAGTCTCTCTCTCTCTCTCTGAGTCTCTCTCTCTCTTGTGTCTCTCTCTGAGTTTCTCTCTCTCTTTCCCTCTCTCTCTCTCTGAGTCTCTCTCTCCAAGTCTCTCTCTGAGTCTCTCTCTCTTTTATGACATCCCAGTTTTCCAGAAAGGAGGACTGAGTTTTCATCCCTCCCCCCCCCCCCCCCCCCCCCCCCCCCCCCCCCCCCCCCCCCCCCCCAAAAAAAAAAGAAAAAAAGGAGGGCTGATTTTCACTTCAATATCTTCTGACTGTGGGTATTATGAGGTATTATTGTGAAGGGAGTGTTGTGTTTTGGAGTTTGGGAGTGGAGGGGGGGGGGGGAGTGAAAACTGGGGGAGAAGGGGTTTGAAATATGTGTGTATGTGTGTGCTTGTCCATGGTTTGTGTGTGAGAGAGAGATGAGAGTGTGTGTGCGTGTATGTGTATATGTGTGTGCATGCGTGGTCGTTGTGGTGTGTGTGTGTGTAATGTGTGAAAAAGAAATTTTAAAAATGATTCTAAGTGTGGTGTGTGATGGGGGGGGGGGGGGGGGGGGGGGGAAGACGCCGTGTGTACATGCATATGCACATGTTTGTGTATACATAATATATGTCCATACATCCACACATGTATCCACACACACACACACACACACCTACACACCTGTGCACACATATAGATGCATACATCACATGTGGTTACAGCATGGCAAAAATCTCTATCATTATCATGTGCACCATGCTTGTGTAATAATACCCCAAAAAGTTGTGTTTTTTTTCATTCATTGGCTAGGGCTCCAAGGTTTTCCAGTCCCCAGTGCCAGCAGTGAGACTTTGTATCTAATATATAATACACATGCAACCAACCATCCACCCACCACTACCTACAGCTCTGCAATCTAACTTTGAGGATATGTCATGTGTCAAATAAAAAATGATACAAGCTATATACACCACAACCCACTCTTCCATCACACACACACACACACACACACAAATCCACAATACATCACAACCTTTCTTCCTCACATAACTGGGTGCAAGCATCCCTATAACGAATATGACAAAGAACACTATCATCATCTAAAAAAAAAACCACGAGAAATTCACGTGGGTGACAGACAGGCCCACCTAAAAACAATAAACACGTAAACATTTATCACATAAAACAGTACACATCCCCATCCAACTTTCAGGCAAAATCCATAACCAAAAAAAAGAAGAGAAAATCCCCTCCAAAAATCCCCAACCCCCACAAAAAAAAAAACAACAACCAAAGTCACAAGGCATCAGCAAAAGCGAAAAGGCTAATCCCCCAGATTTCTTTCCCGACACAAAATGGCAGAAGGTTGGTGGTGACGCAATAAGACAGCCATTAGCGACCCTCTCCCATGCCCTCTCCCCCCCCCCCCCCCCCTCCTCCACCACCACCACCCTCCCATCCTCTGGATCAGGAGATGCTGAGGTGTACTGCAACTATTGTCATGGCAACACCACAGCAATCAAGGAAGCAGGGAGGCTGCTGTGGCAGATGCCACAATGATTGTCTCTCTCACTGGTGGTGGTGGATTCACTTTGCAGGGGGTGGTGGTGGTGGTGGTGGGGGTATAAACCATGCAGGCAGGAGGCACACATGTATGTATACGTGTATGTACTGTATGTAAGCAGGTGTGGATGTGTGGGTATGCCTGTATGTGTGCCGGTCACACCAAGATACAGATCTAATCTTGAGTATTATAGTTTTATATTTATACATATGTACACCCACACACATGTATATGCACACACCACACACAGAGTGCTGTCTGCCTGTCTGTCTCTCTCTCTCCCTCTCTTACACACTCTCTCTCACACACTCACACATACTCTCTCTCTCTCCCTCTCTCTCCCTCTCCAGTAATGCAAGACACACTGAACTTTATATATACCATCCCCCAAAAACCTATTCTGCTGGCTATTATCAGCAGCTATCAAACACCATCATGAGACAAGTCTATGTGTTGTTGTTGTTGTTGTTCTTGTCGTCGTTACTTGCATTACTTTTTTGTTCATGTTAAGAGTTCTTCTTTGTTTATTGTTGTTTCGTCGTGTGTTTTTTTCTCCCCTTACTTAATCAGGGTAGGCTCTAAAGACTTCCTTATGGGACTTCTTCGCTAGAGAGGATGATCTAGGAGAACACAACTTTTCTGGAAAAGTGAAACATCCAACTATTTGCACCGACACAGTTTGGCAACCTTTCGCGCAAATTCAAATGACTACACAGGAAGGAAAGCAGCAGGATGGTTAATACATCAATATTGGTAATAACAGACCTTCACCTGCCCTTTCAAAGACAAACCGTGAGGTTCTGGGGTTCAATTCCCAGTCTTGCCCTTTCTTCCCAAGTTGACAGGAAAATCGAACTGAATGTCGAGTCTAGAATGTCGAGTCTTTTGGAGGAGATTCCAAACCAGGAAGACCTGTGTGTGCATACAGACTTGGGCATGTCAAAATAACCCAAGACACTTGAAAATCAGAAAGAGCAGGGAAGTTATGATATACTGAACTCCTCTGACTGTCCTGAAGTTGTGTTCCAAACCGTAACCCCAAAGTCGGAATGGGGCTACCCAGTACCCTAACCGGGGGGATGATTGGGAAGGGGGGAGGGGGATGGTCACATACAGTATACACAAAATCTCACCACTGGTAAACCTCAGAGCTGTAATTCAGGAACCAAAAACAACAACAAAAAGTTTTAAAAAACAGTTTGCACCCTTTCACTCCAATTCAAATTACAGTTCTGGGCCCAAGCCCAAAGCTTTTGTTGGTTACAAATTGATGTTAGTTAGCCAAATGCCAAGACCTCAATAAAAAAAATTTGTAAAAATAAAATGCTTAAGTCTTCATAATGATCTATGATGGGTTTTTTTCTCTTTTTTTCCCTTATTTTTGGAGGGGTCATTCCTCAGCTAGAGCTCCAAGGTTCACCAATAATGAGATTTTTGCTAACATAACGTCACTGTGTGTGTGTGTGCATGTGAGTGTGACTGTCTTCTGTGTGTCTGTCTGTACGTATGTATGTAAGTGTATCTGTGTGTCCGTGCATACAATCTTTGTCTTATAAATTTATACTTATCAATAAATTATATATTCATAGCACAAACAAAGAGAATTGAAAGAAAAAGAAAAAAGTGTGCGAGTGTCTGTGTGTCATATCACACACAACACACACACACACACTACATAACAAACATCACAACACACACACACACACAACACACACGATGCATGCATGCACACGTCACAAAGGGAATAATGAAAGGAAAAAAGGAGGTGTGGTGGTGGAGGAACAGGAGTCATTACAACCACACAACACACAGACATACACACACACACACACTACACACAACAACACACACACACACAAACAAACACACTCAAAAACATACACATGTATGCGAATCTTCATAAAACTACAAAACACTGATCTGAGGGAACCCAAGTGGGGGTGGACAGAAAATGAAAACGACTGAGAAGACGACATAAAAATTGGCACTGAAAAAATTATTATCAAACAGACACACACACAAAAAAGGGAGAGAAAACAAATAAAACATCTTCGTGCCAAAAAAAAAAAGGGGGGAAAAAATGACAAGGGGCAATAACCCCCCAAGGACCCAGACATAGCCAGGTGCTTCTTCAGATCGTAACAAGCGGCTAACAAACTCGCAGACCGCCTTCGCTCTCTTCTTATTTCTCCGTCGCCATGGCAATATGCCGAGAACAGCCAGAGAGAGAGAGAGAGAGAGGGGGGAGGGGGGGGGGGGGGGGGGGGGAGGAGTAAGAAGAGAGAGACATAGAGAGGCAGAGACAGACACAGAGAGACAGACACAGAGACATAAAGACAAGACAAACAGCTGTATTTTATAAAGACAGACAGAGACAGGTATATAAAGACAGAGAGGGAAAGAAACAGGCAAAGACAAAGAGAGACAGACAACAGAGACAGACAGATAGGCAAAGACAAAGACAAACATATACTGATATAGTAATAGAGACAGCTCAGAAAAAGAAAGAGGCAAAGATAAACATTCAGACAGAGATAGAGACAGACAGAAACTGAGAAAGAGGCACAGACAGACACAGAGACAAAGATGGAGATCTATGCACAGATCTCGGAACTTGTTTAATGTACTGAGCCACAATACACAAGTAGGAGAAATATATATATGAAATATATAATTTTCATCACACAAGACTGGTTATGTTTCCATACGTAGCCCAGAAATTTTCATCAAACGTACATCAAAACAAACTCATCTTACTCATTCTCTTCCATCTGACTGTGACAATGTAGTAAAACATGTAAGAAAACAGCAATGACTGACACTGTGATACATAACAATTGACATTGTGTGATACAAAACAATCTGAAGCAGACCATCAATCTTCAAAAAGCATGATTTTTAAATAGATTACTTTCATTGAATGAATCCAAATATGTTTGCAGACTGTTAATGTTGAAGATCATTTTTACAATTCTTACTATTTCAAAAGGATACCTATTGTTATCGTAATAAGCTTTACAATAATAATTAGAGCAGACTGGTCGATGAAGAGAGGAAAACAGGTAGTTTTGAAGGTAGTTAACCACAGCTATAAGCCTCTACCATGATTTCATTTAAAACAAACAAACAAACCTACAAAAACAAAATGAAAATCGAGATAGATTGAATAAAAGAGAAGCAAAAAGCAATGTTTAAACACATCCCATTTTTACTCAGCTCTCTTAGCTCTAGGACGAAGCTGAGTGCTGTTAATTGCATAAGACTTTTAAACTGAATCTTGCTTCCTAGCAGAAATCTGTCAATCACTGTCTTCTTCGTATAACATAAAAATGTACATTGATACCTGCAAAGAAAAATGTGTATTATTAGCATGAAGAACAGCACACAACGGTAGATGAAAATATTATGAATAAATTTTGCTCTGAGATCTGCATACATATGACATATACATCAAATGGTATTCATCTTCCTTTACGTTCTTACAGAAAGGACACATTTTGTCTTGCAAGCTTTGACTGTATCTGTGACGATTGCTAATTAATGGTAGGACATTTGATCTGGCTTGTGACAAGGCAACTTTATGCAGAGAGAGAGAGAGGGGGGGGGGGGGGGGGGGGGCAAAGACAGACAAACACAGAGAGACAAACAGAGACAAAGAAAAGGACAGAGTGTGGCAAACACAGAATGATGGACAGAGACAGAGAATGAGAGATGTTGAGTGAGGTATAGAGCTCTAGGCAAAGGCAGAATGAGAGAGACTGAGAGAGACAGAGAGCCAAAGAGACAGACAGAATGAGGCAAAGACAGACAGTCAGACACAGAGAGATAGATGTAAAGGCAGAGACAGAGAACTAGGCAAACACAGTGACAGAGATGCAGAGAGAAATTATGCTGATAGACTAAAGGCATAAACAGACAGACACAGAGAGACAGAGACAGAGCCCAAGGGACAGACAAAAAGAGACAGACAATGACAGACAGAGACAATGACAATGGCACATGCATAAAATGCATTCAAAAGTACAACTTTGGTTATTTTTTCTCCCCCCCCCCCCCACCCCCCCCCCTTTACATTTTTTTAAAATAGTAGCCATCTTCAAATCATTATTTAGCATTTCGACTGTATTTGTTCTATAAACTGGACATTCCATAATTTGAACTACGAGTATCCGGATCATTGTCAAACTCAAAGCACAAGTGTCTAAAAACTCTAATTCAACTGTTTTTATCTGCATTAAACTATCAAGAATTTTTTCTAGAAAAGTGGGTTCCCAGACATTTGTTTGAATCATGAAAAGAAAGTTAAGTTTTAAGTTACAATGTTTTCCAAATTTAAAAAAGTCAGGCTGGTGCACAGTAAACCAAGTGCACATGTGTGCATGCACAACACACACACACACACACGTAAACTGAAGGATAATGTCAGCTTTGAAATTAAAGTACTTTCAACTTTGTCAGTGTGTTGTGCGTGCGTGCGCGCATGCGTGTATTTGTCATTGTGTGTGTTTGTAAGCCATCTTCAATCAGTTCCATGATAACCAGAGCTACAAGAGTCTTCACAAAATTGTGGGTTTTTTGCTGTTTTTCTTTGGGGGGGGGGGGGGGGGGGTGACATCTGGGTGATCATGCTTAACAATGTCCACCTATAAACTCAATCACACGACACCATTTTTGGTTCAACAATACCTACCAAAAATATCTGCCCTTTTAAGATCTGAACAGAAACAAAAAAAGACGAGACAAGCAGACTTGTTAATTGCAAGGTCGTGAACCTACGTAGAACCCATAAGATCTTCCATTATACGTCGCCCTTATGTATCTGGCGACAAAGACACAATAACGGACCGCGTGACAGACCCGTTAATTTGCCTGCACGAACAACAACGTCAGACACATCATTTTCTCTGGTATAAGGACTCGTCTCCATGGATACGGAGCAAAATATAACCAAGATGTTGGACGTTAGTGTGCGTGCGTTGTATGTGCGTGCGTTGTGTGCATGCGCGGCACGAAACAGTCTTTCGTCTTCTTGGAAGGATACGCCTGAAAGAGTAATGCCCTGAGACTGGGTGGGGTAGGTTTGTGCCTTTTGTCAGTCTGCCTGCTAGCTACACTCTCACTCTCTCTCTCTCTCTCTCTCTGACTCTATCTTTTATGAGGGCCTGGAACAAAGAAACATCTGGCTTATCCCATTACCCTTTAGAATAACCTAATAAGATATATTCAAGTGCGAAAAATGTTAGAGCTTGAAGTCTATCTATGATCTATCTCTCTATCGATCAATAATTATATATGATCTATCTATCTGTCTACCTCTCTATCAATTCATATATAATATAATGATAATCATTTCCTTTTTGTTGTTTGTAAGCACAGTTTTTCATTCCTAAGTCAATCTTTACATAATTATGTCCATGTGAGTGCATCAGTCATTATGTGTGGTTGAGTGTTGCAGACACAATGCCCATGCATGCCTGTGTTTATGAGTGCATAGCATGTCAGTAATATAAACTTGTATGCCTACATGTACATTCATACATAATTATGTGTGCATGCTCAGCTGTGTGCCAGTGTGTGTGAATGTGTTTTTTCTTTATTTTAATGTCTCTTCATGATATTAGACCACCAAAAAA
The DNA here is from genome assembly GCA_028751875.1 of Rapana venosa. Classification (NCBI taxonomy): domain Eukaryota; kingdom Metazoa; phylum Mollusca; class Gastropoda; order Neogastropoda; family Muricidae; genus Rapana; species Rapana venosa. Next base: position 6,234,970 of record CM054156.1, read on the forward strand.
TTGTGAAATGACAATATAAATTGTGTCACATTTACAGGATGCGTGTGTGTGTGTGTGTGTGATTGCGTGCATGCGTGCGTGCGTACATGCGCGCAGGACAAAAGGGCTTTAAACTAAACGTTTAACTATTTCCAAATTAATCAAGTTATCAGCCAATATTTGTTTAAATGACATTTGAGTTAAGCTATAATTGTAGAAAAGTACGGTCAAAGTAGTTCACAGTAAAGAATGACACTCTTAGACCAAATCAGAATCACATACACTGTACATTATTTGCTTACAGAGTCTAATCTGACAACCCGGGTTCGATTCCCATTCAAGAGGATATTTTTTTTTGGAGTTAACATAAGTGCAGATTCCACTCTCCCCAAAATTCCTTCGGATGAGACTATAAACCGAGGCCCTGTGTGCAAACGCACGCATCTTGCGCACACGTTAAAATCCTGTTTCGCTTTTTGTAAGAGTAGCCCATTGTGTGCCGGTGAGAACAAATGACAATGTACAAAACTGCATACACACCGGGACTGGATGTAAAAAAGCACATAAGTGTTTATTCCATTATCCTTAATATAAAAGAATAAAATAAGTAAAAAAATAAAATAAAAAATAGTTGTAAAAGCGTCCAATCTAAATATCATCACTGGCTTATCAGGTTTCTCAACAGACAGCAGTCTATCATAACAACAGAAGGGGGGGATTAAAAGTTTTTTTCTTTAAAATGTATTATTTTCAGTCTAACAAACTGTTAAAGCCTTTTTTTTTTTTAATCCATATAACTTATTATAACTTTTTTTAAAATACCCAAAAGTACATATTATAAATCTAATAAACAATCAACGGAGCATAATTATGCACATGATCTGATCTGTAAAAACTGTGTCATCTACGTAATCTGTCAGAAAATGAGCACAGTTATTGAGCACAGGCAGACATACGAGGTCTATACTAAAGTAAGAGGAGACAAATGCTCCTATCTTCACCAAAGATAAGCCCAGAAGAGTAACTGCCCATGATCTACCGATTTATGGCTTTCAAAACTTTGCCATTTGGGTGGGGATTGGAGTTTGGATGGATGAATGGATGGATGGATGGATTGTTGGATAGATGGATGGATTGTTGGATGGATTGATTGTTGGATGGATGGATAGATGGATGGATGGATTGTTGGATGGATGGATGGATGGATGGATGGTTGGTTGGTTGGTTGGTTGGATGGCTGGCTGGGTGGTCAGTTTTGATCATATTTGTTTTTAAGCAGGACTGTCTTTGTATGAATGAATACATTTACAAGTGAGTGAGCCATGCAGTCAAACTGTCATTGTGTCAGAGTGTGTATGTGTGTGCGCATGCGTGTGTGTGGGGGGGGGGGGGGGGGGGGGGGTATGCGCGTATGTGAGTGCGTATGTGTGTATGTGTGTGTGCGTGACTGGCAGTATGGTGTGTGTGACTGGCAGTGTGTGGGTATGTGCGCATGTGCATACATGTGTGTGTGAGTGTGTGGATATGAAAGACTCTGTGTCACTGTCAGTGTGTCTGAGTGTATGTGTATGTGAGTGTGTGTGTATGTGTGTGTGCACACGCACGCATGTGCATACATGTGCTTGTGTGAGTATGTGCATATAATAATGTAGGAGGAAGGAGGAAGGTAAAGGAGTCCCATAACCTATAAGGTCGTAGGGGAGCGAGGCGTCAGAGACCTCACTTCTCTAGGGCCAGCATATTGAGGGCGGCGCCCATCTCCTCTCCCTCGCTGCTTTACCTTCCCTGACCCTAAAAGAGGGCAGGTACCCATTTACAGCTGGGTGAACTGGGGGAACTGTACTGAATCCAAGGTGCGCAACCGGTCACCCATCCAACTGGTAACCACACTCGACGCTGCTTAACTTGGCTGGGGGAAAGTGAGTGCTCTGACCACTGAGCTATCCCGTCCCCTAATGTCTATCTATCTATCTATCTGTCCCGTAGTCTGACGACCGTGGGGGCACCCTCAAAGACTCAACAACCAGTTCCCTCCATTCCTATCTCTGTTCTGCCTTTCTCAGGGTTTTGTTGAGTTCTAGGCCTGTCCATTCGCTGATGTTATCCTCCCAGCTCTTCCTTGGTCTGCCTCTTCTTCTTCCACCTTGGACAGTGCCTTGTAAAACTGTCTTTGCAAGTCCTTTGGATCTTGTGACATGCCCATATCATTTTTTACGCTTTTTCACGATCGTTAGAAGGTTCTCATAGGGTCCAATGGTTTGCTGGATTATGTTATGCATGCTTTCGTTGCTTATGTGGTCTTTGTAGGAGATGCCAAGGAGTCTCCGAAAGCATCTCATCTCCACCGCCTGTATTCTTCTCTCCAAATCTGCAGTCAGGGTCCATGATTCACAGGCATACAGAAATATAGATATGACAAGGGAGCGCATTAGTCTGATCTTGGAGATAAGTGAGATATTTTTATCTCTCCAGATGGTGTTTAGTTTTGATAGTGCTGTTATTGTCTGTGCAGTCCTGCATACTACTTCTGGCTTGGATCCCTGGTCTGATACAATGGCTCCCAGGTACTTGAAGCTTTGAACTGTTTCCAGCTTCTGGTCATTAACCCTGATATCAGTGCTAATGCCGTTGGTGTTATTAGTCATCAGTTTGGTCTTCTCTGCACTGATTTCTATGCGGTATGTTTTGGAGGCCTTATTCAGGTGTTCTGTTAGGCTGGCAAGCTCTTTTTCTGATCCTGCTATTCCATCAATGTCATCTGCGAAGTGGAGGTTTGTGATCATTCTGCCACCAATGCTGACAAATCAAAGCGCTCAGATGACTTTTTTCCCCCCAAGGATAATGGAATAAGCACTCATGTGCTTTTTCACATCCAGTCCCCGTGTGTATGTGGATTTTGTAAATTTTGTCATCTGTTACCACTGGCACACAATGGCCTACTCTTTCAAAAAGCGGAACAGGATTTAACATGTGCGCAAGATGTTCTGCATGCGTTCGCACACGGGGCCTCGGTTTATAGTCTCATCCGAAGGAGGCATATGAGAGACTCTTGTATCACTGTCAGTGTGTGTGTGTGTCCGAGTGTGTGTGTCCGAGTGTGTGTGTGTGTGTGTGTGTGTGTGTGTGTGTGTGTGTGTAGGTGTGTGTGTGTGTAGGTGTGTGTGTGTAGGTGTTGTGTGTGTGTGTGTATGTGTCACTGTTTAAATATGAGTGTGCGTGGTTTGTTGTATTGTATAAATTCCTTTATATTGCATGGTATTATAAACAATTTGGTATTGTATTGTACTGTATCACATTCATATTGTAATTGAATTGTACTATACTGGATTTTATTGTATTGTTGTGTACTGTTTTGAGTTCCAATGTCACCAGACAGGCCCTTGACTGGAATCCACAAGGGAAGCGGAAAGTTGGTCGACCAAGGCAGACCTGGCGCAAAAGTGTTGACGAAGAAACGAAGGCAGCCGGAATGACATGGGCCGAGCTGAAGAGGATCTCCCAAAACCGAGTTCGTTGGAGGGGTGTTGTTGCAGCCCTATGTTCCCCAAGGAACCAAGAGGCATAAGTCAAGTAAGTCAAGTTTTGAGTTCCACTTTCCGTCATGGCAGGTTTTTTTGCCAGTATAATTCAGGCTGCTCTCCCTGGGGAGAGTGTGTTGCCACAAGAGTAGTGCCACCATATTGTTTTCATTTTCCCATTTTCCTCTGTGAATTTCTTTCCCTATGAGAGGGAACTTGCACAGAGTTTTGCCAGAGACAACTTTCTTGTCACCATGGGTTCTTTTAAGTGCACTAAATGTGTGTGTGTGTGTGTGTGTCTGTCTGTCTGTCTGTGTCAGTGTGTTAACCATGCAAGGTATCATACAGTGGGATTACATTTACAAGCAAAAGGATCTGTGGCTCAAACTTTAAGTTTTGACTTTAATTTTTTAATTTTTTTTTTACAGATTGTTAAAGCTGACTGACATGTGCATATGACTGATGCCAAATTTCAACCACCTTACTGTGTAAAATATTGTATGTACTATGGTGTGTTGTGTGGTGTGGTGTGATGTGATGAGGCAACCATGGGAATATTGTGCAACACAAAGGCAGTTCCTATAACAAAAGCACCAGCCACAATTTTTAACATCTCCCCCCCCCCCCCCCACCACCCCCCCAGCACTGTGATAATGCCTTTGAGGTGCTGAGGGTTTTGAGCGCTAGGTTACAAAATTATCACAGATTCTTTCATTTCAAACATTTGTTCACAAATCTTTTTTATCATTAGCAATGAGTGGGGTTGCGAGTGTTGGCATTTCATTGATAATCTGATATCTTCTCCTGAAAACTGACAAAATTTAGCTGATCAATACCAACGTAATGGCTCAGTCCAAAAGCTTTGTCAGTTATTGATGTAAGGAAGTCAGAAAGTACCCATAGTCTATCTACATTTAACCTGTTTGGTGCCTAACTTGATGAGAGAACAGGTACTCACTCAGTCTTAGCTGCCACATCTGCTGAGTATACTTCTTTTTGTTGTTGGAAGGGGGAGGGGGAGTCCATAATTTTCCTCATTTTACTAGCCAGCGGATATTTTGGGGGAAAGGTGCAGGTCTCTAGATTCTATTGGTAACCAGTAATCTTGCATTTGTCACAATGAATCCCCTTTTTTAAGCAAAACTTTAACTGATTCTGAGGCAGTAATCTCTCTCTCTCTCTCTCTCTCTCTCTCTCTCTCTCTCTCTCTCTCTCTCTCTTCTCTCTCACACACACACACACACACACACACACACACAAACACACACCCTCAAACACTCACTCATTCACACACACACACACACACACATACACATACACACACACACACACATGTACACACAACACACACACACACACACACACACACACTGTTTCCCTATGACTATAGGAAGTTCTAAAGAAAAAAGAAGAGGTGAGCCTACCCCATAATGCCAGACATAGATCTATAGCTCTCCAAGTCCAAATATAGGCAGGGTTCAGAGCAGAATGAATTCATGACATTGACATTTTTTAATATGGATATGGTAAAAAAAAAAATTTTTTTTTAGTATTTTGCACAATAATATCACAATACAATCTCAGAATCTAATGCGTACTGTAAAGCAATGTGTAATTGTTGTGTTTTTTTAAGTATATATAATAAAAAAAAAGAATCCTTTCACTGAGTTCCAGTGTTTCACTGTTTCAGATTTATTTTGTATTTATCAGAACACTTTGACAGAGGAACAGACCAACAGACAAAACTAGCCTATAATTTATAGTAGACTGAGAAGAGAGACATAAATTAATTATACAATCAAAACAAAAAAAAGAGAATGATCACCAAAGAGTAGAAGATATATAATTCTTGTTTCAGATGGAAAACCTACTGATTTTACTAGTTTCTCAGTTTACTGTAGTGTGGTAGAACTAGTTCAAACCAAAGGGCTTGTATAATTTGTAAAAACTGAAACCATCGATTTTCAGTTTTCATGATCCTAGATCCTCATATATGAGGATCCATTGTTCACAGCAGCATATGCTAGGCAGTAGTAGTAGTATAGTCTAGTACTATCAACCATTCTGGTTATAAATATAAGACAATTAACTGTTTACTCGGAAGTTCCCTCATTACAATATGATTACATGTTAAAATCCTGTTCTGCTTTTCTTAAGAGTAGGCCATTGTGTGCCAGTGGAAACGATGAAAATTTACAAAACCGCATACACATAGGGACTGGATGTAAAATTTTAAAAAAGCACATAAGTGCTTATTTCATTATCTTCGATATAAAAGAATAAAATAAAAATAAATAAAATGATTAAAGCCTAGATATGCTGGGCGATTTTTCTGCACAGATTTCTCACTGTTTGTCATGTGTATACTGCTTTTTTGTGTCACATAAGCCTTGTGTCCGCCATAGGCCTAAGTGGTCTGCTTGATCCTGTAGAGCAGGCCTACTTAAATTGTGTACTGTAAACCTGTATGGGACCTTGGTTCAGAGTATCCTTCCGTCATTGAAAAGATTTAACTAACTCTTAATCATGCCAACTGCAAGAAACACAAGTAAATATGATAAACGATGATCAACAGAGATGAAAATGGGGGGGGGGGGGGGGGGGGGGGGGGAAGGTAAACAATATTATTTTAAGGAGCTTTGTCTGAATCCAACTCTTCAGAGCAGCTGAAGTCAAACGGGACCTTGTGGAAATGATACATGTGCATAATTTCAGATCAAAATCAACGATCGAAAAAGGTGCAACTGTATATAACATCAACGATTAGAAAGCAACGAAGATACGCCCAAGAATCATCACAATAAGAGGAAAGCAGAGAAACCGAGTCGATAATGCGATCCTACCTTTCATTGGGAGGTCTACCAGCCATACTTCTGTGTCTGCCATTACAGTCTCGAACATAATATGTAAATAAATGTGTCAACTAAAACTAATATCGATTTCTTTTCCATTTATTCATTTTGGTTTAATCTATTTTTGTCTTGGCCTTACAGTAAGTATTTACGATTTTTATCGAAAGTCAGTTTGTTGGAGACAAAAATCGATGCCTTTCACTGGAAGCGTCATGCGCGGTGCGCTCTCAAACACGCCGCGTTGGATTCAGTGCTGACGCTTCGCACAACTAGGCCAAGGCCTAGTGTTGCTGGCAACAAGGACAACAGCATTGTTATCATCAGCAACAACAACAACGACCACGACTTCAACAACAAATTTAACAACAACAACAAACAACCTCATGCCACTAAAACAACAATTCCTTCAACTAGATCTATAGGGTTAACCTGACAACCCCAGCAATAATGAGAATAATAAGGACCATGATGATGATGTTGACAACTGCAACAAAGATGATGATGATGATGATGATGATGATGGGCACTGGGATGCCAGCTGCTAGCCAAAAGACAACCACTGAGACAGACCAATTCAAACACTGACAGTGTTTCAAGATCAACAGACAGAAATGATAGATGGATAGATGATTGATTGATTGATTGATTGATTGATCATCTTTATTCCCAAGGGTTACAGATAAGTAATTATATACTAATGGGGGTGGGGTTTCACTGTCAGTTGCTGGAGGGTCAGTGAACTGGGTTTCCTTCCTGAAAGTCCCATGTGAAAAGTCCTTGGACTGCTGGGCTCATCAGTACTTGGACTGTGGTTTTCTTTACATGAGATGAGTTGCTGGAGAATTTCACAGGCTTGGAGACTGCACTGTCACTTTGCTGCCTGCTTTCTCCATGACTTCATATGGCTCTGGCAAGAAGGTTGTGTCCGGCTTTCCTTGCTTCTGGTCTCTCTTCAGCAGGACGGTGTGTCCAGGCATGATGTTGCACTCAGTTGCTCCTTATTTCTGGTCAGCATGCAACTTTGAAAGTCTTCAGCATCAGGGTCTTGTATCTCCTGGTCAATGTAGTCGCTGGGTAACTGGGGAAACTTTGTTCGGATTTTGCGTCCAAACAATAATTCTCCTGGGCTCTTTCCAGTTGAAGGATGAGGAGATGCTCTGTATACTTGCAAGTATTTCAGAATTTCATCTATCCAGTCTTTGCCTTCTGCTTGTGCGATCTTCATTCTCTTCAGAAGTGATTCATTCTGGCATTCAACTTCACCATTTGCTTGCAGCCATCTTGGTGTAACTCTGATGTGTTTCGTTCCAGTCTCTTTCATGTAATCTGCAAAGACTTAATTGAACTGCAGGCCCAGTTGTCAGTGTGTGTTGTGAGCAGCATTCATGTCTGGTGAATATTGTCTTAAGCACTGCCACAGTCTTCTCAGCTGTTGTACATTTCATGATGGCAATCTCATAGTACCGGCTGTAGTAATCAATGACTACAAGTACTGAATGTCCGGATGGTAGTGGTCCTAGGAAATCCATGGCTAGGTCTTCCCATGGTAAATTTAGTAGTTTGGTACTCTTCACTGGCTCTGGCGGGTTAGCTCGGCTTACCAGTTGGCAGCCATAGCAAGTCTTGCAGTATTTGTCAGCTTGTTTCTCCATGCCAGGCCACCAACTTTGGTTCTTAGGTTCTGTTTTGTTCCAACTATACCCACATGTCCTTCATGGGCTAGTGTCAGAATGTGAGGTCTCAAGGTTTTGGGGATAACAATGTGGGAATCTCTCAGCACATTGTTGCCAACTATGCACAGTTCAGGGCTTCCAGCGCATACAGCTTGTCACAATTGTGCCACTGTCCTGTCTCTAAGCTTTGTCTGACTGTCTCCAGCTCCTGTCTTCAGCTGATGCTTTTTCAATTTCTGCGTTGTCACAGCGCATGGTGTTGGTTCATTTGTGGCGAATGGATGTGTTCTTCAGCTTCTTCAGAAAGGTTTGAGAATGGTGAAGGGTCTGGGTAGGCAAGAGTCTGAACAACAGATCAGCAATGTTTGCCTTTCCTGACATGTACACAACTCGGAACTGGTAGGTTTGGAGTCGCAGTACCCATCTTTCAATCCGATCACTTGGTTTTGAGCAGGGGACCATAGATGATCTGTGAGAAGATCAAAGTTCAGTCCGTAGATGTATGGACAAAATTTTTCACAACCCCAGACAATTGCAAGAGCCTCTTTGTCTGTCTGCGAGTATCTCTTCTCCACAGTGGTCACACTTCGACTTGCATAGCTGATTACTCATGGTCCTTCTGGACTAGCACTGCACCTATTCCAACTGGCAAGGCATCACAGATGATTTAAGTTGGTGCCTTGGGATCATAGTAGCCTAATGTCTTTGTGCTACCTAGGGCTTTTTTCAAGGACTTGAATGCTTCTTTTTATTCTGGGCCAAAATGAAACTTTTAAGCTTTCCTGGTCAACTTGCATAGGGGCTCAGTCAACGTTGCGAAGTTTGGGATGAAACATGTACAAAAGTTTGCTAGTCCAAGAAAACTCCTCACTTTACTGACATTCTGTGGCTCACAGGCAATGGTCACAGCTTCAACTTTATCCTTTGAAGGTTCAAGGCCTTTGGCAGTCAGCTTGTGTCCAAGAAACTCAATTTCATCTTTTCTGAACAGGCATTTGTCCGCATTCAATGTTAAGCCTGCATCTTGTAGTCTGTGGAATGTCTGCTGCAGTCACTCACCATGCTGCTTTCTGTCTGGTGCATGGATGATGATGTGATCTGAGAGATTGGCCACACCAGGGGTGCCTTCTACCACCTGTGCTATTTCATGTTTGTATATCTCACTTGCTGCATTGATGCCCATCACAAGTCGCTTGTACCTTTAAAGTCCACAATGTGTGACAAAGGTAGTAATGTCTCATGAGTCTGGATGTAATTCCAGCTGGTGATAGCCCATCTTTAGATCCAGTTTTGTGAAGACTCTACTTTAGCCATGTCTTGCAGTAGCTCTTCAATTGTTGGTATTGGATGGCGTTCTCTCTGAATGAATATAACAGAATGGGCTGGATTTTGGTATCAAACATTTTTAAGAAAACATTTGGTGTCATTTCCTTATATTTACTAAAACCTTTTTTTAGTTCAATGACATCTTTCCTTCCATTCACAGCTAGATGTCTGGTTCCTTTTTTAACGCTGATCTTAGTTGTAAAAGTAAATCCTAGATAGCAATAACTGTTTACTATTTCTAGTTGCTTTCCACTGTAATGCCAATTTTTGTGCTTTCCTAAAAATGCACCTTTCATGAAAACCATGACTTTTGTTTTATCAATATTTACATTTAAGCTCATCTTACTACAGCATGTTTGTAAAGTATTCAATTGATTTTGGAGACCACCTGGAGTTGTTGACAACAACACTACATCATCTGCAAATAACAGAATGAACAGTTCCATAATGTCTGGCAATACCTGGATCCCATGCTTACCCTCTTCATTCACCTCGTTTTCTAACTGGTTGATACAAACTGAAAATAGTGTAGGACTCAAAACACACCCTTGCCTAACCCCAACTGGACAGTCAAAAATTTCTGACAACTCATTCTTTGCACGAACACATGACAATAGTGAATTATACATTGCCTTTAGGCAGGCAAAAAAACTTTCCTCCAACACCTTGTTCTCTCAAACATTGTAAAAGTTTATTATGTTGCACAGAGTCAAAGGCCTTTCTGAAATCGATAAAAGCTGTATATAGCTTTCTTCCTTTCTTACTCATGCATTTCTGAATAGTTGCCAACAATGTAAAAACATGATCAATTGTCGAGTGCTCCTTACCAAAACCTGCTTGATTTTCAGAAATTAAGTCATTCTCTTCTAACCAAGAGTATAACCTTGTATTCAATATTGTTGTGTAACATTTAGAAATAACACTTAACAAAGACACCTCTGTAGTTATCAACCTGATCTAAATCTCCTTTCTTAAATATTGGAATGATTATGGCCTTAGACCATTCTAGTGGGTAGACTCCTTGATCAAAAATAGTGTTAAATAGCTTTGTTAAAAACACTTGAACATCCTCACCACCAGTTTGTAACATTTCAGCTGAAATATTATCAATTCCAGATGACTTACCTATCTTCAGTTTGGTAATGGCATGTTTAACTTCCTCTTCTGAAATTATCTTATTTAAAACATTGTCCCTTTCTTCTGTCAAAACGACATTTATTTCACTCTGTTCCATATACGCCTCACTGCTGTTTTGAAAAAGTTTCTTAAAATGATCAAACCAATCATCCAAACTGATATCGTTATCTATTTTTGCTTTCCCCCACATCCCATACTTTTCAAATATTTCCAAAAGAGCGATGGATTGTCACTTTCTCTAACTAATTTATTCAATTTCTCATGTCTGAATGCTTGCCTTTTTTCCTTTAAAATGCTTTTGTACATTTTTCTTGCCTCTACATATTCTTTCCTATCTTCTTCACTTCTAGATTTTCTGAAACAGTTTAATTTCCCCCTACTCTCTTTTTTGGCTTGTCTACATTCCTTATCAAACCATTCTGACTTTGTTTTTATTTACATAAAAGGTTTTAAGCATACATCTGCAAGAATCTTTTAGACATTCCACAAAGAGGCTTAGAGCATTGTTCACATCTCTATTTAAAGTAATAGCAGCAAAGGTAAGTCTGTTTTGGATATCTTTGCTTTTTAGCATCTTAACAAACTCTTTTTCCCCATTCTCATTCCATATGTATTTCTCACAAACAACAGCTTTATCAAACCGTGCTGGACTAGTATGGGTATTTCTATTGTCTGTAACATCTATCCTCATGATCAATGGTAAATGGTCAGACTCTGTCTGGCTTTCAACTGTGAGTGATGTAATGTTAAGACATGTAAGCAAATCACAAGAAACAATAAAATAATCAAACGTACTTGCTCCAAGGATGAAATATATGTGCAACTATCATCAAAATTATAACCAATGAGTCCATTTAAATATAACACAATCAAACATATTACATATCTCAATTAACTGCTCACCTAAATTATTTATCTATCTTGAGATTCTCTTGGAGACCTATTATCATTTGGAATTCTAGTATTACTGATATTATCATCCCCATTAAAGGTATTATTTTCAGAACTGGTTCTTGCATTAAGGTCTCCATTTAACAAAATGAAGGAATCATCAAAAGATTCATATAAGTCAACAATGCATTGCTCCAATAATTCCACACCATAAACACCCTCCTGAGATTTCTAGTATGGAGAATCATATGGAGGAAGATAAGAACAAATAAACATAATGTCTTTTTCGGTCGAAAATAGGTCCTTATGTACTTTTATTACTACCATGTTTTCTGTGTCTGTCTTTATACGTTCTACAAAATCTGCAAATGTCTTTCTTATCATAACTACAATGCCTCCAGAGTACCTCCCATGATGGGACAGCTTTTTTGCTTTCTCTGTAAATATAAGATAATCACTGAAAACAGACAATTCAAAATCATTAGCAATGAAAGTTTCTGTTAAACAAATAAAATCATGAGAAAGAAGAAAATTAATGAAGTGACTGTTCTCGAGTTTTTTAAAAAGACCATTCACATTATAACTCAAGAGTTTAGCTTGCGTGCTATTAACATTTTTTACAAGTGATTCTAGTCTATGCCTCTGATTTGTAGTGTTTTGTTTTTCTTGTACTGTGGCCTGGCCATGTCCCTATGCGTTAGTGTCTTGTGTATCAGATGTTTTTCCTGTGTTTCCATGTTGGATTTGCATTGGCTTATCTCTGTTTGGCATCTGGTCCTCAACTTGTGGTTTCCTAAAAGAATCAAGAATGCTGCTTTGGCTTCCAGCTCTTTTCAGATGCTTAGCGCCAGTCTGGCTTCTCTGTCTTGAGCTGGAAGCAGAACATCTTGAGCGTAGTTTCCTGCTGTATGATGTGTTCTGTTTACTCCTCTGTGTTTTGTCAGCAGTGTTATCTGAATGTCTTCTGTTTGTCTTATCTGGTTGTAAGTTAATTGTATTTTGCCCTGTCGAGTCTTCTTTATCTGTATTGTCCGACTCATTCTGTTCATCAGAACCTATTGTTATGGTGAACTGTTCTGTATTTTGTAAAGCATCACACGGTATGTCTGCATCACTTAGTCTCTCATAATTCCTTTGAGTTTCACTCTGACCATCAGTGTTACCTACCTCTATTTGAGAGTCCCCAGTGTCACCCTCATTCAGCTCTCTCATCACCATTTGACCCCCTATTTCTCTCATTGTCATCTTGACTCTCAACACCCTCATCCTCAACACTCTGGGTCACTGATGTTTCCCTGTTCACAATTTCAGCGACAGAAAATATGTTCACATCTTTTGCCTGATTTGAATCATTTACTTGTATACGTTGGTCACAATCACTTATCTGTTTTTCCACACAACTCCCCAACTGTCTGCTGGAACCTTGGAAGCCCCCTTAATTCAGTGCTGAAGCAACAGAGTCCAATGTTTTGGATCTAGTCGTGCTGTCTTTTACCCAAACAATTCTCCTGTGCTCAGGTGTTCTCCTTTCTTTTGATGGACCATTACCTCTGGTCACCTCACTGTATGTCCCTGGAACAACTGGAACGGAAGTGTTCCTGCTTGATTTGCTGTGATGGGTGTTTTCAAGTTCTCCCCGTTTGTTTGTCTGTAGCTGGAGTCTGAATGGTCCCTTGGTCCTACTCTCAAATAGAGGTAGGTAACACTTCCTTCTCTGGTGAAAACTGTTGATATTCATGTCTTTGATATCGTGATGGGACGGTCTTCTTCTGCTTATCATTCTTTGAATAGGTCCTGCCACTTGCAGGAATGCAGTCACCATTATGTGAGCCTGGATCGCCATTGTCCCAGTACTTCTGGTTTCTTCCATATGCCTGCCTGTTGTACTGTGGACTTTTTGCTTGTTGGTTATATGCCCAGTCATCATAGTCTGAAGAGAAGCGATGTCCACCATCAGTGCCATGGAAAGAAGCATTTTGCTGCCTGTCTCTCACATGCAGTCTTCCATTGTGAATATAGGCAATCTTGCCAAGACCTCGATGAAAGTCAACCATATCTCTCTGACAGGTGGTCAGGGCCGAAGCAACTCGCACGCCACTGCACCTCAAATTGTCCCTCAGCTCTTTATCCCCAAGCACGGCCATTTTGTCTGCCCAGCAACAAAACTGGACAAGAATTGGACGGCGGTCGCTCCTGGGTGGTCGAGGCCTGCCAAGCCTGAAGGCTCTGGTGATGTCCTGTTGCTGCCAAGTGGGATTATGAGAATGATGATTGAGCAGGTCAATGACGATTTGTATAGCACTGTGTTCATCCTCCCATTCAGTCTCTTCAACATTGATGACTTTGATGTTGCAAGCCTTTAAGTTTTGCTCATTGGTTTCAAGTTTTCTCTCCAGCTGCTCAATTCTTTCTAAGATGTTGTCCTTGTCTTCTTTAAGTTCCTTTATCTCCTCAGCATTTGCCCCAACCATCCCTTTGAGCTTGCTGATTTCTGAGACAAAGCGTCCAATGGTACCTTAAAGAGCACGAAACTGTTCGTCCATTTTGTTCTGTAATCCTGTTGAGTGTGTGACAAAGCCCTGCTGCATTTGGGCCAGGTGCCAGTCGATCATTTGCAAGAAACTGGTTGGTGGTGGACTGCCATTTTTATTTCAGGTGCCTATGGTAGTGCTAGACAAAGTTTGCTTTTCAGTAGCCACAACTCTGGTATCAAATAAAAGTACATTTCATGCGCCTATGTTCATCATTTTTGGGGTGCTCTTAGGCTAGAAATATAGTGGCACCCATGCACGTCTAGAAGTGCACAGCGATAAGACCGATAAAGACGTGCCCTCCTCTTTATTTCCTATCCAATGCATAGTGCCAGACTAGACCCTTGGATGGAAATGGAAGTACAACATACCACACTTCTTCAGGCTGGAAGGATGGGCCCGCCTTACTATCAAAGCAAAGCCCCCACAGGGAGAAGAGGGTGGAGGGGGGAGGGAGGAGACAGCCACAGAAAGCCAGTCTGTGTTATCACCATTGCATCTTGTTTATAAATCTGTATTGATGTGTGTGGGTGTGTGTGTGTGTGTGTAGATTTTGTGTGTTTGTGTGGTTGGCTTGCATGTTTGTGTTGTGTGTGTGTGTGTGTGTGTGTGTGTGTGTGTGTGTGTGAGTGAGTCTCTTTTCTAGATGGTTTATGGGATGCACTCCAAATCTCCGAAAACCTGTCTTTTCTGTCTTCTTCTCCACCACCACCACAACAACAAAAGTCTCTGCCGCCTGATCAGCGCCATTTTTTTGCAAAGACGTGGGGAGACGTGCGGACCAATATAACCACCCCTTCCGACCTGGCAGCTTATCTGTTGCAGCGCAGGGGCACACGGCTGTCTTACCGACCACTATATTTCTAGCCTAACACAACCCCAGATAGCAACAGTTCTTGCAACTCTCACTTTTGAAGTAAATGCAGTGTACAACCACAGATAGAAACAGTTCTTGCAACTCTCCCTTTTAGGTAAATGCAGTGTATCACTAGTAGTCTAGGGACATGAATAGTATTTATGACCAAGGTTTCAACATGTCCTGTTCGGTGTTAGATCAATACTGAAAATATTTTGTTTATGTCACTGTTACTGACCTTTTCAGATATCCAATAGCATATTCATAAGCACTCACATACAATACAGGACTATGCAAACATTCCTGATGATTTTAACATTCAGTGGTCACATAGTGCAAAAACAGAGCATTTCTTCCAGCATGGATCCCTTTCTGCCTGCCACATCCGGGTCCCAACACAGAGTGACAGAGAGAGAGAGAGAGAGAGGGAGAGAAATTATGTCTTTAGGTTGCATCAATATCATAAGCCCAAGGGAAGGGAAAAAAATGATATTATTATATCCAAACACTTACACAAGCCTTTTTACTTTTAATCAATACTATGAATTTTAAAAGAAACAGAGAGAGAGAGAGAGAACTCAGAACTCAGAAATTTAATGTATCTCAGCCTTAGGCCATAATACATGGTTGGCCTAGAAGAAATTGACAATGCCACAGAGTGGGCAAAAACCGGATAACATACACAATACCAAGCTCACTTTCAGTGAAGAAATAATGAAGACATGCACAAATCCCAAAAAATCCATATGTATCAAACAAAATTTTACTATTTTGATCTAAATGTATCTTCCTTATGTCTGGATAAAATCAATATACATATATATTTTTTTCAAAATCATAACAAAACCATACCATGTCTCGTTTGTGATGTAAATATCCTAATACAACAAACTTTTTCTCTTATTGATGGCATGGAATATATATCTAGACAGGAGTGATTTTTACTACTGTTTTCTGCTTTAAGTAGATCATGCAAAGGTGTATCAACACAATCCCTTAAAAATTTAAATCTTAAACCCATTATACACAAAACATTCATAAAGGAAATGCTTTTCATCTTCAACTTTGGGTTTACAAAATTGACATTGTTTCTTCTGATTCTGTGCACTATATCGATGTACATTGTTGTTGAGTGGTAAAACATTACATCTCGCCTGTGACATAGCAACTCTAAAGCAGTAGGTATCTAAGTGTAGAAGATATTCTTCTTTAGCAAATATTGTTTTGAAACACCTGTAACTGTCATGTACTATACCATTCCTGGATAAACATATCAACTAGTCTTTGCTTAAACAGATGTAGGAATACCTTGATGTCACCAACACCCTGTTGAAGCCATACAAAGCTGAATCCTGCATCACATAAAATTTGTCTAATCATAGAAACCCAACAGTTCTTTCCAGATATATCCATGTCAAGCAACATTTGATAAGCATTATATGGTAGTCTGTTAGAATTCATTTGTAATAATTTAATCCAATATCTAAGAGTATTTATACATGGTTGATGTATAGGGGATATCGACCCAGCTCCCCATATAATATTTATTTGGATTTTTCAATGGTAACCCAAAAATCTCTTGCAAGCCTCATGTGTACTTCTTATATTGCCAATTTATGTAACCCCCATATCTCTGATGAATATAGTAAGATTGGCTGTATTTTAATGTCAAGATCTTAAAAAAGGGTTTTAGCGTTAATTTCTTTATATTTATGAAAAACCCTATTTAATTCTACAACAGCTTTTTTTTCCCTGGTCACGAGATGATCTGTGCCCGCTTAGCACTAATTTCGTGGTAAAGTTAAACCCTAAATAGCAATACATATTTACCATTCTAATTTGAAATTATCGTAAACCCCCCTGTTCATTTTTCCCAAGAAAACCTCCTTTTCTAAAGACCATTACTTTATTTTTTAAATCCGAATTGACATTTAATTGCAAATCATCACAAACATGATTTCAATCATTCAATTGGTTTTGTAAACCTCCAGAGTTTTTTGAAATAAGAGCCACATCATCTGCAAAGAGTAAAATAAAGATTTTCATGATGTCTGTACTAGTTGTATTCCATGTTTACCTTTTTTACCCATGGTCTGGATAAATGGTTGATAAATAAAGAAAACAGAGTGGGGCTTAACACACATCCTTGTCTCAAAAACCAAATTTGGGCATTCAAAAAATTCAGACAATTCACTGTTTGCCGTATACATGAATATAATGTTTGTTTACATTGCTGCATTGCTGCAAAAGGAATTTTCCCTTTTACTCCCTGATCTTTGATGCACCCTATAAGTAAATCATGTCTGACTGAATCAAGCTTTTTTAAAATCTATAAATGCAACATATAACTTCGGCCTTTCTTGTTCATGTACTTCTGGACAATTGCATGCAAATTAAAGATCTGATAAACACTAGAGTATTTTTTCCTAAAGGGCCTGCCTGATTTTCAGATATCATTGATTTTTTTCTAGCCAAGAATACAATCACTGTTAGTATAGATGTGAAGCCCTTTGACAGGATACTCAGCAATGAAATTCCCCTATAAATTGTCCATGTTATTGGAATCCCCCTTTCTTAAAGATTGGAACTATGATAGCTTTTGCCCAGGCTTGTGGATAAAACCCTTTGTCAAAAATAGAAGGGAATAGTTTTATGAAAAAATAGTGTACCTCTTGGCCTCCATTCTTCAGCATTTCAGCAGTTATGCCATCCAGTCCACTTGCCTTACCACATTTTAGTTTATCTATTGCTTTTTAGCTCCTCTTCTGAAATGCTTTGGTTAAGTTCATGATCTGCCTGCTCTAATAAGTCTGTATCACTATGACAGTCATTTAGCTAGTACTTCTGTTGCTTTGGAAAAAAAACTTAAAATGATTTACCCAATCAACTGTTTCTATAGTGTTCTTTAAATTAGCTCTGGGTCCACAACCCATACTTTTTAACTGCCCTCCAAAAATTTGGAGAATCCGAAATATTGTTAACAAAGCTTTCTCTTTTAGTTTCCTGAATTCCTGTTTTTTTTGTCTTAAGTATCTTTTTGTATTTTTTCCCTTTGATGCACATAATTAATTCTGTCCTCTTCTTGCCTGGTCCTTCTAAAATGCTTTAGAGTATGTCTGACTGTCTTTTTTGCCTCGCTACAGTCTCTATAAAACCCTTTTCTGATGTTTTTTTCTAAACCCTTAGGATGTCTAACATACATACACTTGCTGGCTTCCATTAAACATTTACAAATATCCACAAAGCTCCATCTACATCAAAGTGTAAACAAATTCAGACACTGCCATTCTAGTGCTACTGTTTTCACTTCTTAGTGCATTGGTGAAAATAAATTTTTTTTGTATCATTCCTTTAAGTTTTTCTACAAGGGTTTGTATTTTTGTTTATTTCTCTAGTTTTATAACAATCTCCAGTTGTTTTAAATTTTTCTGTTGCATTTTCATAACAACAGGCAGATGATTGTTTTCTGACACATTTTTTATATCAACTGCAGTAATGTTGATCAATGTCAGCAGTTCACAAGAAACAATAAAATAGTCTACAGTACTTGCCCGGAACATGCAATAAAGTATAACTGCCATAAAAATTTCATATTCACACAAACCATTTAAAATGACACAATCAAACATATTGCAAACCCCCAAAGAAATTTGATTTCCAAAGTATTCATGTGAAGATCATCTTGTTTGGGTCTAGAAATTCGCGAACAGCACTAGAAATATCTGGTATTTAAAATTTTATGATCATCAACATAAAAGGGAAATAGTTACTACTGGCTGTCCTTGCATTAAAATCACCTGAAAGTAGGATATGAAAACTCCCATTAAACTCCTGTAAATCCAATAAAGTTTGTTCCAATACTTCTAAACCAAATCCATCATGTTTATCTTTCCAGTGAACAGAATCATGAGGTGGAATGTATGTACAGACAAACATAATATGGTAGTTAGTTGAAAACAAGTCTTTGTGAACTTGTATAACAACAGCATGTTCATTCTTTTCTGCAACCTGCTCAATGTATGTTGTAAACTTTTTTCTAACCATAACAATAATTCCACCTGAATATCTTCCATGGTGTGATAACTTTCTAGCCTTTAGTGTAAAAATGACATAATCATGAAATAATGGTGGAGAAAAATCAGTCGCAATGAAAGTCTCTGTTAAACAGATAAAGTCATAAGACAAAAGAAAATTAATGAAATCATTATTTTCCAATTTGTCAAGCAAACCATTAATATTATAGTTCAAAAACTCAATTTGTGTTTTATTTTCAGTATGTACATCTGCAGCTGACTGCCTGGAGGAACACTTTGCTGAAATCCCTGCTAGCCTGCAAGATGAGTTGTTATTATCATTACTGACATAAAAAGTAACAATGGCCCGCCGAATCCTATTTCGTGTTATCTGACCCAGTGTTTGATTTTTTTCATTGTTCTGTTTGTTCCCTGAACCCCCTCCATTCTCTTGGAGCATCAGTTATGCTGTTCCCCAGAGAATCCAGTATACTACTTTGGGTACCTGTCCCTTTTTGGACATGGGAGTTTTTTGTTGTTGAAACCTTAAAAACGCTTTTGGGCCTGTCATGCATTGTTCCCTTGAGGGTGTTGTTTTCTGAATGCCAGTACCTTTCAAATTTCTGACTGCTTATCTGCTGTCGCAACATGCTGCTGTGAACTGTCCTGTGTCACCCGTCTGCATATCTCCTGTCATGACATGTTGTGAACTGTCCTGTGTCACTGTCTGCCTATCCTGTCATGACAGTTGTAAACTGTCCTGGTCACTGTTACCTATCTTCTGTCATGACAAAGTTGTTTAAATGTCCTGTGTACTGTCTGCCTATCTTCTGTCATGACAGGGTTTTGAACTAACCATGTCACTGGCGTCCCATTTTCTATTGTGACATGCTGTTCTGAACTGTCCTCTGTCACTGTCTGAAAGAGTCGTCAGACCATGGGTAGTGACCAGATTTTCAATGTTGTCATTGCCATAATCACTGTTGTGTTGTAATACAATATGACTACTTTGTCATGATTTTAAATTGTGTGTCCATTTCAGGATGTTGAGAACTGTTGGGGACCCTGTCAATGCCGTGTCTTTCCTACTTTCTGACCCCTTGTCTGCTATTTCTTTGGGCAAACTCATTTAAAGCTGGACTAAGAGCTTGGGTGTCACTTATGACACTTGTTACATTGCCAGTGTTATCGTCATGGTCAGTTATGTTGCTAACAAAGTCCATATTAACAACAGCATGCCCCTGCTTTACATTCGATTTGCTTTTTCCTATTTGCCCTCTAGTGTCACTGTATTGCTCTGCTTTGCTACTAACATAATTTTTAACATGCAAATGCTGGACATTCTGTCTCTGATTGATTCCTGGGGGGTGTTTGACACTGGTATTCTTCCTAGTATGTCTGCCTTTGTCCTGGTAAACAGTGGACACATTACTGTCTTTGTGTTCTGGTTGTCCCTGTTTGGTCACTTCATAGTATGGGCGAGTGCCTGGAACCATAAGTCTTAAGTCACATTTCTGTTGTCCTGGGGAATATTCCTGTCTGCCCCTTGTACCATCTGTATTCCCCACTTGACGCACCTCTATGACTGCTTCACCACATTCCCTCTGCTCCACTTTACGAACTGACCGGGTATCAGTTCTGCTTGGCTGACCTTGGTAACTGCGACTGGCACTTCGTCTGTTGGTGTGCCAACTCCTGCCACTGAAGTTCTGTCTGCTCTGGAAGTAGTGTAGATCCTCCTTGCTGTGAGCTTGGTCATCAGAGTGAAGCTGGTGGGGGTCTTCTTCAAAGAACTGAGGATGAATTTGATGTCTGTCCTTTACTTGCAGTTTGCCGTTATAAATGTAGGCAATCTTGCCTTGACTGCGATGGAAATTCACCATCTCCCTTTGCTGGTGGGTGTGATTGTCTCTGAGCTGTCTGTTATTCAGCACCGCCATCTTGTCTGCCCACCGACAGAACGTCACCAGAATTGGCCTGGGAGGATTTCCCTGGGGTCGAGGTTTTCCTAGCTGGAGGGCCTTCACAAAATCTTCCTGTCAGCCAGGTGTTGACAGAGTCAAAGAAATTCAGTATATTGGTAACAATGTCTGTAGTTGAGCTACTGTCTTCTCTTCTGTGTTCTTCAACATTGATGAACAAAAGATTGCAGGCTTTTTCGTCTTGTTCCATCTTTTCTTGATTGGGCTCCATTTGTTGTACCCTGTCTATCAAGATCTGCTTTTCTTCTTTCAAATCTTCTATTTCTTCCCTGTTTTCATCCACACATTTCTTAACTCCTCAAAGATACTTTTAAATTTACTGTCTAGCTGCACAAACTTTTCATCAATGTTGTTTTTTTATGAAGGATGACTGAAGTTGAAGTTCTTGGTGAATCTGCTTAAACCGCCAGTCAATGAAAAACATTAAGTTGGGTTGTTGCTCTTGTTCCACCATTTTCAAATTCAAGGGCCTGTTGTTGAACAGTCAAAAAAAAAAAAAAAAAAAACCCACCCACCCTAGGGCACAATGCTTTCCCCTACATAGCTCCAAGATCTAGCTTTGTGCTTTCACACATAAGTTGCACGTGTGAGGGGGAGAGGAAGAGTTGAACAGCTGACCTTGACCTGTTTAGTGCAGATAGGATGATACTCATGACTATCCTTACTAAATTTTCAGTCACTGGTATCCATCTACCAGTTTATAGTTCCACCAAAACTTTGTCACCATCGGAAACAGATACACACCAGCAATGTCCATACCGAAATTGACAACGATGCATGCCTTCTAAACATGGTAATTTCATGGTAAAGCAGAGAACATCCTGCACACATCTGCCTCTATTTTTCCTTCCAGCCCTTTTTCGTTGTTCCGTTGTTCGTTGGTTCGTTTGTTCGTTCGTTCGTTCGTTCAAGAGAGAGAGAGAGAGAGAGAGAGAGAATATGTCTTCAGGTTGCATCAATATCATCAGCCCAATGGAAGGGAAAAAATGATATTATTATATCCAAACACTTACACAAGCCTTTTTACTTTTAATCAATACTATGAATTGTAAAAGAACCACAGAGAGAGAGAGAGAGAGAGAGAGAGAGAGAGAGAGAGGGGAGAGAGAGAGAGAGAGATTCTTTTATTTGGAGGAAAATTTGTAATGCAAAAAGTACTCATGCTTTTTTACATCCAGTCCCTGTGTGTATGCAGTTTTGTAAGTTTTTACCCATTCCCACCGGCACACAATGGCCTACTCTTCCGAAAAGTGGAACAGGTTTTAAGGTGTGCACAAGATGTTTTGAGTGGGTCCACACACAGAACTTTGATTTACAGTCTCATCTGAAGGACCTATGGAGGAAGTGGAGTCGGCACTGATGTTAACTCCAGGGGGAAAAAATCCCCTTGAACGGATCCGAACCCGGATCAGCAGATTACTAGCACAATGCACAACTCTCTAACCACCAGGCTATCCTGTCAGGGCTGAGAGAGAGAGAGAGAGAGAGGAGAGAGAGAGAGAGAGAGAGAGAAAACTGGAAAGATTTATTCACATAAAGGCCATTGGCCCATACATGAAGGGGGTTGCCAAACTGCTTAGTATTTTAGTGAGAAAAATCAGGAAAAGCACACAAAACAAAATGTTACTATTTAACCACAACCACCACAACAAAAATCAGTTACAAAAAATATGACTTGAGAGACCAAGATATCTCTTATTCTAAAGGCTTTACACATAATTATATAAAGCAGGCTGCACACAATGCTGAGAGAGAGCGAGAGCTAGAGAGAGAGAGAGAGAGAGAGAGAGAGAGAGAGAGAGAGAGAGAGAGAGAGAGAGAGAGAGATGTATTTTTCTTATGAGAATGGCTTCTTTTTTCACAGAGATTCTTGCTAGGCAACTTCTCTTCTGGCGGTAGGTTCTTCTACCTGCGATTTATATAGGCCAGGTGAGGTAAGATGAGATATTGGTCAATCATCTCCTCCCACAGACTGGCACTAGAGGCCACCACTCATGGTCTGATGGATTCAAGAGAATCCAACTTCAGAGGAGATTGGAACCTGCAACCTCTCACCTTCAATACAGGACAATCACCACTACATCAATGATCACACAACCAAGGGCTTTCATCCTGTTCACAGTAACAAGATACCAGAAAGCAAGACAGATAAAAATACAAACTGATGAAGAAAAAGACAAACATACAGAGAGAGATGGGGGCAAGGGGAGGAGGATAGCCTACTTATCTCAGTGTTGAACTCCTGATCTGACAGCCCAGTTTCAGTCACCATTGAGGTACCCCTTGGAGTGGATTTTTCCCCTGGAGTTAACACCAAGACTGATTCCACTCTCTGGACATAATTGTCAGATGAGACTATAACCCCAATCCCATGTGTAAATACATACATGTTAAAACCTGTTCTGCATTTTAGAAGATTAGGCCAATTCGTGCAGGCAGGAGCATGACAAAATTTTATAAACAAAATGTTTAAAAAAACTGTATACACACTGGCGTGGTGTTTAGACATCATCCCTGAAGTCAGATTGCAGCTACCTTAATGATGGGCAAAAAGAGTTGCATAAACAAAATCTCAGCATAGTGAACTTTGGAGCTCTAGCCAAGGAATGGCAGAGAGACAAGCAGATATTGTAAAGAAATCAAGACCTGAATTGAAAGACTGAAGCAGTTCTTCTTGATGACCATAATTATATCAAATCTTGTAACCATGCAAGCACATGCAAAACCTTTTGAAAAACATATGTATAAAATCTATTTCCTTCTTTATCACAAATGATGGTAAACTTCCTGATGCAGTTTTGTTCATGCGTTCCCAACTGTTCTGTTCGTTTTTCCAATGCTTTCTCATCATAGCTAGAGCCCTGAATAAGAAGTATGCAAGAAAAGGCAAAGCGTATTGAAAAACATGCAACAAATCTGTTCCCATCCTCTCTATCTTAAAAAATATAAATGGCAGACTACCACATGCAGTGCCTAATGGAGCATTCACACTATCCTGGCAGCACATCCTGTGTGGTGTAGGATGCTATAAAGCTTCCAGTACCACATAGGAAGGCCTCTACAAATTTTGAAGTGGAACTCGACCATGCGACATGACAGCGGGAGTTCTCGATTCTGAAGGGCGCATCAGTGGGATCACATATCAACCATCTGACACTATGCTCGAATGTGCCTGCTTTCACTCATATTATATAACTCAAAAATTCGCTTTTCAACAGAAAATGGTGTACAGAAAATAAATAAATATTTCATGAAAGAAACAGCAAAATCAGTTCCCAGTTTAAGATTATTTTCTTTAAAGGTCTCTGTAATAAATGCTTTGCAATATTGTTGTAAATATATGTTGTCTGGAGGGTATATTTATATAACTATTGATAAAGGAATGGTGAAGACTTCTTCATTTCAAAGGAATGAGCAGTCTGTTATAAGAAATCATCTCCCTTAGTATAATACAGTCTTCAGAAGAATGCAAATGCAACATGTGCACGTTTTACTGCCCTAAGCCAGAGTTCCTTGTACAATGCACATTTAGCACGTGCGCGCGCGGCACACACACACACACACACACCAGCAGCAGCAACTAGAGAGTAAGTTGTCCATGCCAAAAGATCTGTATAAAAGCTACTTTCATGAGGAAAACTTAAAAGCACAGTTCACAGGAAAGAACAAGGTAGCAGTGCATCTGTGGCAACACATTTTCTCTAGTTAGTAGGGAGGGCAGTCTGAATTTCATGCACAGAAAGTGCTTGCTGCTGGCTGGTATGACTAAAAGTGATATACAGTACAGTGTAGGAGAATACCAAACAATACAACGAAACAATGCTATGAAGCAATACACTATAATCCAATTCAATACAATTTCAAAACAGTGACACAAGTACAGAATTTCATGCAATGTTCGGTTTTCTGTACAACATTTAAGTTTTGAGGTAGACCCAAAACTATCACATGGGCAGGTCTGCACAAGTTTTAACCTGGAAGATTGAAAGAAAAAAACCACCTTGATTTTCTTTCCATTTTGCTGTAACTGCACAGGCCCCAATGTGTATACTGCCATATCAAAAACAGGAAAAACTGTTTGAAAACAGAAACAAAAGCACTACCCGTGATTGTCATCCCGTTCTTTTGGGACCAGCTTTGTGAAATCCATTTCCGTAAACTTCTTGCCTCTTCCAGTATGCTTACAATTCAGAATTTATTCTTTTATATCAAGGATAATGGAATAAGCACTTATGTGCTTTTTTACGTCCAGTATAGTCCCGTGTGTATGCGGTTTTGTAAATTGTCATCTGTTCCCACCAGCACACAATGGCCTACTCTTACGAAAAGCGGAACAGGATTTAACGTGTGCACAAGATGTTCTGCGTGCGTTCGCACACGGGGCCTCGGTTTATAGTCTCATCTGAAGGACTTTTGGGGAGAGTGGAGTCTGCACTGATGTTACCTCCAGGAGAAAATATCCCCTTGAACGGGAATCGAACCCGGGTCGTCAGATTGCAAGCGCAATGTTCTAACCACTAGGCTATCCCGTCCCCGAGCATGGTAGCAAGGGACAGAAAAACACAATGTGAGAACTGCAGCAAAAAGAGAACTGCACATGGTAAGATTGTATGTGGAAGAAAGCCACAAAGAAACAAACTGTCCATCTGTAATACTTGTAAAGTTCAGTAGAATAAGTGGCATTTCTTTGGTAGTAACCTGGACTCAATGGAACAGCAGTCTGAATTCCACACTGACAAATCTGCTGTGTTAGGAAATTGCATACAAACACATGCAGTATAGTACATTTTTTAAAAATCTGAATTAAAAGCATGATGTTGAACAATCCATTTTTAATACATAGTAAATAAAGTTACAACAAACTTGAATTTGTTCAAATTAGCCAGAAAGCAGTGTTGGAGTCACCGATATTTTCTTTGGTGCTCTCTGGTCTTACTTTTCTTTAGTGGGCCATAGTATTTGTTCATAAAGTTGCTAGTATAGACTGCAGCCTTTAACAAGTAGCTCTTGGGGTGTGCATTTCAGGAACCTACTGATAAGCACACATGTTATTATTTTATGAACATAAGACAGTGTCCACTGCTTCTTTTTTTAACCTGAAAAACAGGTGTTTATCACACCTTTGCCTCCTGTGAAGTTGCCTTAATTCTGAAAAATAGGCTTATTTGGATAAAAAAAAAAAGATATTGGCCAAAATGATTAGCCATCAAAGTTAGTTAACACATTTTTGAGTCTTGCCACTTGCCAATGACTTGGACTTATGGCACTCTACAAAAAAACACCCCCAAACCCCCAAAAACCCTAAACAACCAAATTCCAAACAAAGAAAACTAACATTTCAACAACAAAAAAATCAATCACGTATGTCTACTCCACAGTGCAGAGATAAACTGATATGGTATGATGAATAAAACAACCTCCATTTAGAGGCACTGTGTTGGCTAGTCCCCCTGGAACATTTGACAGTGAAAACAACTGAAACATTAATAGAGGGCCTAGTGCTTGGATTTGATCGTAGGGGTACTAGTAAGCAGCAGCAGAAGTCAAACATTTTACAGAAATCAAAACGTAAAATATCGGAACAAAATCGCCAAGATTTCGGTGAAAAGACAAAGGTGTATTGATGACCACAAGATGACCATGTAAAAAGGTAAAAGTAGATAGATGCTTTAGTAGCAAAACCATGTAACGTTTGTTGAGCGTTCCTCAGCTTAACACCCAGGTGAAAAGCCTACTTACGACAACTTTAAATCCAGCCTCAAAACACACCTATTTCAAACCTAAGATTTTTTCCTCCTGTTTCATCTCATACCTGTCCCTGCCCTTAACAGCCCAAATTCCATCACCCTGCTGAAATGTATGACCTGTATGTGTGTGTGTGTAATTTGAACTTGCTAAAATATTGTTAATCATTGTTGGTTGCATGTGTAGGAACGGATTGAATGCAAGCGCTCTGGTTTGTATTTGCAAGATAAAGCGCGATATGAATTCCATTTATTATTATTATTATGATTAAAGTCCTTCGGATGAGACTATAAACCGAGGCTCCGTGCGTGAACCCACACAGAACATCTTGCGCACACGTTAAATCCTGTTCCGCTTTTCGTAAGAGTATGCCTTTGTGTGCCGGTGGGAATTGATGACAGAATTTACAAAACGGGGACTGGATGTAAAAAAGCACATAAGTGTTTATTCCATAATCCTCGATATAAAAGAATAAAAATAACTAGATAATTAATTTTAGCGGAAATTAAGTCTGGAGAAATTATACTATCACGGCTCAAGGCGAAATTCTTTAATTTTACATTTGTGACAGGACTTTTCCCAGAAATGTGGCGGGAAGCCATAATCATTATGCTATTTTAGTAAGGGGATCAAGATTCCATTCTAGTGACAGAGGGTTTAGCTTCTCTTAATGACAAAATTTTACATCTAGATTTGATAGGTCTACTTGAAAATAATGGTTTTACTTTGTGTGATTTACACACACACACACGCTCGAGTGCGAGCAAGTTTATGTCTTTACTTGTTAGTGGTCATATGGTGCGCGTGCGTGTGGGTGTGGGTGTGCGCGCGCTCGCGCCCGCGCCCGCCTGCGCGCGCGCGCGTGTGTGTATACTGGTCAATAGTGTTTATAAAATTGTGTTCATACATTGGTGAGTGTGTGCATGGGCGTGCGCACGTGTGCGTGCGTGTGTGAGTGCGCGCGTGCGTGCACACGTAAATAATAAGTTTATATGTCTTTTCCAATGAATGGTTTTTACATTGTATTCCTACATTGGTGTGTGTAGGTATGTGTGTGTATGTGTCAAGTCAAAGTTATATTTCCAGATGGTACATTGAATAAGCAATACATTTGCTTTTTCATCAAGCCGTCTATCTAGGAACAAAGAACAATTTGATCAATATCATCTAACTATATAATGTAATATGTGTTTATATAATGTGTGTGAGTGTGTGCGTACGCCGTGCGCGCGCGCGCGTGTGTGTATGCGCGCGCGCGCACGCGTGTTTGTGTGTTTTAATTTTTTTGGGGGAAGCTATCTTTGAATGTTCATGGCAATTTGAAATGTATTTTTCTTGTGTCTTTCCAGATAGTTATATGCATCAATGTGCCTGTCAGTATTGTAATGCCCTTCAAGAGATGATTCAAGTGTTTTTGACTTGACTTAAGTTGCTAAACTGTGCAAAGTCGATTTTTGAAACACTCATCATTTAGGCCTAGGGGTGTTTCCTTTATTTTTGCATCCCCCCTCGCACTTCCCATACAATGGATGTATGTAATGGGCATTTCTCTCGTAGGCCTAGTGATCATTTTACAGAGAATCTGAACTGTACGGGTTGTATAGCAACCACACTGTCCGCGTTTTCCGCAGCGCGTCAAAGCGGAGCGAGCGGCGCGTAATACGTGCCAGTCGCGCGCACAGAAGGAAAACTATTCGCTGCGGAACTACTTTGTTTACAAGATGGCTGATCTACACGAACCAGACGTGGGGACCGCATACTATCGGTCGAATGATCCAGTCAAAAATTTACAGTTAAGGTAATATTGTGCGACTCAGACGTTTATTTAGGAGGTTTCTTTATTCTGCGATACCAAACATGCACCAACAGCGCTTACATGTACATTAGAATTTATGAAGAACATCACCCTTAGCGATAGTCAGTTCGTGGGAAACTTGTCTTCACACGATCTACACGACTTTAAAGAATGGAATTTGATGGAAAAATTGAATAACCGAAAGAAATATCGGTTTTCCTGGAAACTGTGACCTAGTTTTGAACGTACTTACGTGAATGCGCTGGCTCAGTAGCTACTTATATTGTTTGTAACATGGAATATTGGTTTTAGAATTTGCACAGAATTAGCAGGATAGTACTTCAGTCAAACCTTTAAGTGCCATCCATTCAGTTTGGATAAAACTGATTGAAATACAACTGGAGACAGTGCTAATGTACAACAAATAGCTACCAAGCATACATTATTAGCAAATCCCATGGCATTGAGGTCAGCTAACGTTTTTTTGGTCTTGACAAGAACAATAATATCACAACATCACCCTGAAACAGTGAAAGGACATTTCTGTGATGTTGGCATTAGGTCAGTCTTGATGCAAAAAAAAAAAAAAAGACATTGGCATCATGATAAGGGTTAACAAAGCCAGGCAGTCCAGACTGTTACTTAATGTTTTATGTGTGTGTGTGTGTGTGTGAGAGAGAGAGAGAGAGAGAGAGAGAGAGAGAGAGAGAGAGAGAGAGAGAGATGTCAAATCCCTTCATATTTCAAAGAAATGTCTTACTTTGTAATATGCACTATCACACACACCCCACACACACACACACACACACACACACACACACACACACAAACACACACACAACTATTATCAGATTCGTATAGTTTAACAATGTTTACTAGTTATATGAATTGCAAAGTTAGTTTTGAAGCTGTTATTTTTTTCCTTCACCTTTCTTATTTATGGTTTTAATTAGTGTTTCTTATAGTTGTTTAATGCCAATAATTAGCTATGTGGACACCCCAACACCCCCTCCCCCCCCCCCTCCCCACACACACACACCACACACACTCGCACTTTCCTGTCTGAATCACTAATTACTGGGAAAGGGCGTTTAAAATGAAGAACTAACACACACACACACACCACACACACACACACACACACACACACACACACACACACAACACATATTTCAAAGAAATGTCTTACTCTGTAATAAAGCTTTATCACACACACACACACACACACACAAATCTCGTTCAAGGGGATTTTTCCTTGGGAGTTAACATCAGTGCTGACTCCGCTCTCCCCAAAAGTCCTTCAGATGAGACTTTAAACCGAGGCCTGTGTACGAACGCACTCAGAAATCTTGCACACACGTTTAAAACCTGTTCCGCTTTTCGGAAGCGTAGGCCATTGTGTGCCGATGGGAATGGATGACAAAATTTACAAAGCTGCATACACACAGGGACTGGATGAAAAAGCACATGAGTGCTTATTCCATTGTCCTCAAAATAAAACAATAAAACAAAATAAACACACACACACACATACAGACACACAGAGACACACAGAGACACAGACACACACACACACACACACACAATACACACACACACACAACACACACACACACACACAACAGACACACACACACACACACACACACACACACACACACACACACACTCACACTATAGAAGAACAAAAAGTAATTCACGAAAACACATACACTGGCAACTAACATTTGGTGGCTTAGTGAGAGAGACATAGACAAGATTTTTAAGAACAGATTTAACCTTTTTCTCGATGGGTAAACCGCTATAGGGTAGCCAACCATCTACTAACCCTTCCCTCTGTATCACCACCCACTGCTGGGTTATGGTAGCATACAAATAATAATAATAAATGGAACTTATATAGCGCTATATCTTACAAAGACAAATCAAAGCGCATGCATTCAACCCAATCCTACACAGTCATACAACCAATGACAAATAATCAATAGTTTAAACAAACAGATATTACAAACATGGTACACTGCAGACCAAATCTATGAAATAAAATTGCATTAGTCAAATGTTTTTCAAAAGCACACACACACACACACACACTCACACTCACACAGGTCATATACTTTAGCAAGGTGATAGGACATGGGTTAGTGAAGGGTGGGATACTTCTGATATGAAACAGGAGGGGGGAAATCTTAGGTTTGAAATAAATATGTCTCGAGGCTGGATTTAACAGTGTCATAGCTAGGCTTCTGGCAAAGAGAGAGAGAGGGAGCTCATTCCAGGTCGATGGACCCCGAAATAGAGAAAGAGCAGCGGCCAACGGTGGATTGGTTGAATCTAGATATTCGTAAGCACAATGTATCTGCAGCGGAGCGGAAGGAACGTGAAGGAGTGTACAGGTTAAGACAAATGTGCACATGTACTGGGAAAGGGGTTCTCGCTCTTACCCTAGGGATATAGTGTCAAAGGAAAGAAGAGAGGGAACTGCTTGTAACTATTAACACTACACCTAGTATCGCTTCTACCACTTACGGCGATCTCCTCACCACCTGCGGTGGTGGTCTGTGGCGGAACAGGGTATGCCTGCGGAGAGTGACCTCCAGCACCATGGCTGGCCAGCCAGGGGGGGGTGGGGACGGTACGGGGGCGGAGGAGGGGGAGGACGGGGAGGTGGAGATGAAAGGCATGAACGAAGTGGCCATGCAGGACAAAGAGGAACGCGTCATCGAGTGGCAGGAGAAAGTCTTCAGCCAGGTCAGCACCACTTTGTCTCTTTCTTTCTTTCTTTATTGGGTTTTTTTCATTCTTTGGCTAGATCTCCAAGGTTCATCATTGGTGAGATTTTTGTGTGACCATTCTCCCCCCCCCCCCCCCCACCCCCCCCCCCCCCCCCCATTTAGTTGTACTCAACTTTTGGGGATGGTGTCTAAACTCAACACCTGTGTACATGTGTATTTTAAAAATTTTGTCGTTCATCCCTACCGGACCAAAATAACCTACTCTTCTGAAAGGCGGAGCAGGTTTTTAATGAGTACACAAGATGATTTGCGTATGTTCACAATGGGGCCTCTGTTTATAGTCTCGACTTGGAACAATCAGATTTTTCATCAAACTGGGAAGAAAGGGTAAGGCTGGGAATCAAAACCAGACCCTCATCTCGCGGTTTACTTGTTGGCAGGTGAACATCTTAACCATCCTGCCACGTTCCTTCTTGTTTAGTTTTGATGGTGTGCAGTAGATGATGCTATAGCAGATTGGTTAAGGCTGTTTGGTTTCAATCCTGTGGGTCCATGATGTTGTGGGTTTGAATCTTGGCACATGACATTATACTTGTTTAGCTTTGATTATGAAAATACACATGCCACTTTGCCTTCACCACTTTGCCTAATTATTTATTTATCTATTAATTGCAATGAATGTAGGAACTTGCATGTACATTTCCAAGATCTGCTTTCCACTGAGTATCAGCGATCAGCAGTGGGTGTGGCTGTTTTTCACCCTGCCTACCTCAGTCAGTCGATTGGGAGTTAGATCTGCCAGTCATCATCACTTCCACTGTCACGCTGGTTGCTTATAATCGATATCATTAGCATTGTATTCAGCTGAATCCTCCGATTCATAACTGTCAAAGTTCATAATCCAGTCACAAACCTACTGAGTGGCTTCTTCGGCAGAGAGATGTTGTGAGTGTTTACTCATATTGATGACAGGGGATAGATCAATGAAAACTCTTCAGTACTCCTTAGCATACGAAAGTGATCTCATCACTTGGTAGTTGCACAATGGAAAAACTGAAAATCTGATCTCAAAAAGAAAAAAAGAAAGAAAACAAAAGATCAATGAAAACTTGGCATAGAAAAAGTGCCAAAGTGGCATGTAAACAAACCATCTGTGAATGAGTTTAAGCAATCAGACAGCAATTCCTGGAAGTGGCTGAATAAGTACACTCTCCATTCTAGCTTAGTGCTCTGTTAAAAGTATACTCCTGAATGAAGGGATATGGATGGACGAGGTCTATGAGTATACTCCTAAATGGGGTAGAGAGAAGTAAACCAGTGACTTTATGAAAAACTGTTTTTATTGTTGTTTTCACAGCGAGAAGTGGAGACGTACAGCAAAGAAGAAAACTGCCAGACCATTGTTGATCAGAAGTACAACGAAGAAGTGACAGCCATTCTGTGAGTATAGTACAGTACAAGGTGATAGATGACAGTTCTTGGTGATAGACAATAGTATGTGAGGGTGGATCAGGTCCTTCAGAGGTAACGCACTTGCCTAGAAAGTGATAAGTGTGAGTTTGATCCCTGTTTGAACCTGAGCTTTTTCCCATCTTTTAGACCTTAAATGGTGGTCTGGGTGCTAGTCTTTCAGACGAGACATGCATGCAACACATTCAGTGCAAAAAAACCCAACATACCCCCCCCCCCCCCCACCCCCACACACACATTCAGTGCACATAAAAGAACTCATGGCATCAAGAAGAGTTGTCCCTGGCAAAATTTTGTGGTAAAAAGACACTGATATGGAAACAAATATACATACAGATAGGAAAATTAAGGAAAAAATGAACATGGGCAGTTCTACTCTTGTACCAACATACTCTCCCTGGGGAGAGCAGCCCAAATTTCATGCAGCAAAATCTGCTGTGACTTAAAGTGGTACACAAATACACTTTATACATATAATACGAATGGTGTAAGAAGGAAGATGGCAGGGCGGTTAGGACGTTCACCTGCCTAACAAGGAAATCATGAGGTTCTGGGTTCGATTCCCAGGCTCGCCCTTTCTTCCCAGTGTGACAAGAAAATCAAACTGAATGTCAAAGTCCTTCGGGTGAGACTATAAACGTGTGCATTTACACACAGAACATTTTATTATATTTTTCCCCCCTATTCTTCAGCCAGAGGTCCAAGGTTTGTTCCCCAATGGTGAGATGTATGCACATGTGACTGGGCTCCCCCCTCCTCCCCCCCCCCTCCCCCCCCTTCCTCCCCCCCCCCCCCCCCTCCCCCCCCCCCCCCTCCCCCCCACCATTTAGGTAGCTGCATTCCGACTTGGGGGATGTGCACAAGTTAAAAATCTAGTCCCCCTTTATTTATTCATTCATATTTTATTTTATTCTTTTATATCGAGGATAATGGAATAAGCACTTACATGCTTTTTTTTGCATCCAGACCCCGTGTGTATGCAGTTTTGTAAATTCTGTTGTCAGTTCCCACTGGCACACAATGGCTTACTCTTATGAAAAGCGGAACAGGATTTATCATGTGCGCAAGATGTTCTGCGTGCGTTCATACACGGGGCCTCGGTTTATAGTCTCATCCGAAGGACTAGAAGAGGAAGATTTTTTTTTCAGAAGAGTAAGCAATTTTGTGCTGGTAGAAACGGATGACAAAATTTCAAAAACGCATGCTCATAGGTTTTGTGTCTAGACACTATCCCCGAAGTCAGAATGTGACCATCTAAAGTGGGGAAGAGCGGTGGTGGTGTGGGGGGGGTTGGGAACAGTTGCTTATGCAAAAATCTCACCATTGGTAAACCTCAGAGCACTAGCCAAGGAAAAGAAAAACAACCAAAACCAGTAAAAGAGAATTGAAACTCAAACTACAAAGTTCACTTCTGACTCCAAAGAGAGAGAGGGGGTAATAATAATAAATGGAATTTATATAGCGCTGTATCTTGCACAGACAAATCAAAGCGCTTGCACTCAACTCATTCCTACACAGTCATACAACCAACAGCAAGTAACAGTTCCAACAAGTCCAAATGCACACACACACACACACACACACACACACACACACACACACACACACACACACACACACACACACACACACACACACACACGCACACACACACACACACACACACACACACACACACAGGCCACACACCCTGGCAGGGTGATGGAGTCTTTTGGCTGTTGAAAAGCAGGGAGAGCTATGAAATGAAACAGGAGAGGAAAATCTTAGGTTTGAAACAAATATGTCTTGAGGCCGGATTTAAAAGTGTCACAAGAAGGCCTTTGACGAAGAGAGATAGGAGGCCATTCCAAATCGATGGACCAGAAACAGAGAAAGAGCGACGGCCCACGGTGGACTGGCTGAATCTAGGTGTTTGTAAGCACAAGGAATCTGCAGCAGAGTGGAGGGAATGAGAAGGAGTGTACAGGTGAAGACATTCACAAAGGCAGGAGGGTGCTGTTTTGTGGAGACATTTGTAACAGAGGGTACAGATCTTATAGTTTATTCTTTGTGGCACAGGCAGCCAGTGGAGAGATCGCAAGAGAGGAGTAATGCGCTCAGATTTTTTCTTTCTGAGGACTAGTCGAGCTGCAGTGTTTTGAATACGTTGAAGGGAGTGGATAGATGATGCTGGCAGACCAGCCAAAAGAGAATTGCAATAGTCCAGACGTGAAAGAATGAGAGATGCCACGAGTTTGGATGTTGCGTCTGTGGACAGGTACTTTCGAATTGCACTAATACGCCGTAATTGATAGTAGCACGACTGGCAGGTCTGGGTGATGAATTTTTGCATAGAGAGTGTGTTATCAATAATGACCCCTAGATACTTCACAGCAGTGGATAGAGGGACTGATGCATTGCCGAATTCTATTGAAGCCGTTGTAATGGAAGAGAGTTTGTGTTTGGTCCCTACAAGCATGGCTTCAGTTTTATCAGCGTTTAGTTGTAGCTTGTTCTCTATTATCCAATTTTGGATATCTTGAAAGCAGTAGGCTATATTTGTCAAGAGAGAAGGCAGATTTTCAGGGGTGGGAGATATTGGCAGAGGGATTGGAGTGTGTGATGAGGTGGAAGAGGAGGTGTATGAATTCTGTGTCTCGTTCTCTGTTGCAGTGCCAAGGGTCATCCCTCAAACCGTATTTTTACCTACGTGGACCATGATCCATATTCTTTCCAAGATGAGGTCAGCTCTGTGTGTGTGTGTGTGTGTGTGTGTGTGTGTATGTGTGTGTAGGTGGGTGTGGGTGGGTATGGGTGTGGGTGGGGGAGGGTGTATGGGTGTGGGTGGGTGTTGGTGTGGGTGTGAGGGTGTGGGTGGGTATGGGTGTGTGTGTGTGTGTGTGTTTGTAAGTGTATGTGTGTGTAAATGTGTGTGTTTGTGTGTGTGCATGTGTGTGTGTAGGTGTGTGTGTAAGTGTAGTGTGTGTAAGTGTTTAAGTGTGTGTGTGTAAGTATGTGTGTGTGTGTACTTATGTGTGTGTGCGTGTACGTATGTCACTATGTGTGTGTGTACATACGTGTGTGTGTGTGCGTGCATGTGTAGTGTGGGTGTGTGTGCATCCAACCCCATTAGGGACCACAGAGAAGAGAATAACTCGAGTTCAGCACTGGCTTTCCTCTGTATTTCATTGCTCTGGCTCTCTTTTATGTGGAATTCATCAGCCCAGACCTGTCAGATACTTCACTTTCATCTTCTTTTCTCTGTGTGTGTTTGTGTCCGTTTTATTTTTGTTTTATTTATTTTATTTTATTCTTTTATTTCGAGGATAATGGAATAAGCATTCATGTGCTTTTTTTCCATCCAGTCCCCGTGTGTATGCAGTTTTGTCAATTTTGTCACCCGTGCGTGTGTGTGTGTCTGTGTGTGTGTATGAAAACTATGGACTGCAAATTTCAAGATTGAAATATTTTGTCTCCTATTTTTCTACACATCAACATGCACATATGAATATACACACACATGCACACACGTACACATGTGCACACACACACACACACACACACACACACACACACACACACACACACACACACACACACACACACACACACACACACACACACACACACACACACTCAACACACAGACACAGAGACACACACACAGACACTCTCACACACACACACACACACACACTCGCACACATGCACACCCACACCCACAATCACACACACACACACACACACACACACACACACACACACACACACACCCACACACACACACACAAGACAACCCCCCCCCCACCTTCCCACACACACACACCCACTTTACCTTGCTGTTGTCAACCTCTGTGACAGACGGTACACTACATGACGAACTCGCCCAAAGAGATGCCCAGCATCCTGGCAGAGAAGATGGCCCACGTGCGCTGTCGGAGAGTGGGAGGCCGGCAGCTGAAAGAGAGGTATGTATGATTCTGATGGACTGGAATGTGACGGACGCCTTAGCCGAGTGGTTAAGACCATTTCACTTCAGTCCCGTGGCTCCATGAAGTCCTGAGTTCAAATGTCAGCAGTGGCGGGTGTGGAATTTTTTTTTTTCCCCCGCTCTCCCAGGTCAACTTTATATGCAGTCCTGCCAGTGCCTTAATTCCCTTTGTGTATTTACTCGTGCAGAAGATCGAAAATGCGCATCAAAGATCCCTCAATTTCTATCAGTGTTTAATGGTTTACGGAAACATTGAGATGCCTAGCATGCATCCCGTACAGTTCCTGGATCAGAGATTTCCACTAGGACATGGATATAGCCACAACAGTAACATATGAGCTACCCTGAAGTGGGAATGTATTGGCTGAGGCCAGCGGGAAGACCTCCTTGAAAGTTACAAGCCCAGGAGAAGACCAGGCACTATGCGTCCTACCCAATAAGGGAACACAGAAAGAAAAAGGTCCAGATTTTTTCCTTTGTGCTCATCACCCTGAGCTGAGAGACACCCTGAGGGCGGCTGAGAGACGAGAGGACTGGAGAAAGTAGTATGTTCTTTCGAGCCAGAAGGCCCATAGAGCCGGAGCTTATCCCGGTTTCTGTAGCCTTAAGCGAACTGATGGTTTTTCACCACCCCTGTGACAGGACGCTAGTCTGTCGCCAGATACTTCCCCAGCAGAGCTGGTACCCACTTGTACACCTGGGTGGAGTGAGGAAAATAGGAGTAAAGTGTCTTTCCCAAGGACACAACACCGAGCCGAGCGGGGATCGAACCCGGGACTGGAGAAAGGTGGTTGACAAAGCTTCAAAGGCGCCCCAAAGGATTCGGAATCTGAGGGATCAGTGACGGTGATGGTGACGCTCATCTTCTGTAACATTCCATTTCTACTGTTGCCATGCTACTCATGTGTCCCAGCCATGTCGTGTCTTATTACATCACGCCCTCAGGGTGAGAAGTCCATAGGGAGCTTATCAATGTTAGGCTGCTGTTAGGCCACCTAGAGGCTACCAACCAGATGGGCCCTGCACTGCTGCTGGGTCACTTTAGTGGTGTTCAGTGGTGCCTGTTCTGATCAGGCATAATAAGCAGGGTTGTCAGGTTGTGAGCATCAGTGCTCTGACAGCTAAGCTGTCTATCCCTTCCCCCTCCTCCCTTTTATTGAGTGGAGTCAGTACTGCTGCTATCTCCAGTGGAAACAATCCCCTTAAACAGGTGCCTCAGGGGAGATGGAACCCAGCCCCTGTCAGATCATAAGCACAATGCTGTAACCACTAAGCTATTCCTCTTACTCCCCTCCACTACCCTCTTCCCCCTTTCTCCCTCCCCCTCACACTTCTCCTCTCCTCCTCCTCCCATTTCTCCTCTTTCCTTCCTCCCTGTTGAGTGGAGTCAATACTGATGCTGACTGCAGGGGGAAAAGTCCTCTTGAATGGTGTGGTTTTAAACCAGGCTGACCATTAAACTGTTCCACCCCCCCTTCCACCCACCTCCACTTCTACCCCCCCCCCTCCTCCCCTCCTCCCCCTTCCACCCTCCCTCCTCCCTCCCTCCCCCTCTCCCCTCCCCCTCCCCCTTCCCCCCATCTCCCCCCCCCCCCCCCCCCCCCCCCCAACCTTCCCTGGCAGTACAGAATAAGACGTTAACTGATAGTGTGTGTGTGTGTGCGTGCTGTGGTGTGTGTGTGTGTGTGTGTGTGTGTGTGTGTGTGTGTGTGGTGTCGTGTGTGTGTGTGTGTGTGTGTGTGTGTGTGCGTGCGTGCGTACGTGCGTGCGTGCGTACGTGCGTGTGTGTGTGTGTGTGTGTGTGTGTGTCAAGTCGTCAAGTCAACATTTTATTTCCAGATGGTACATTGAATTAGCAATGCATTTGCTTTTTTTCTTATGTTGTGTGTGTGTATGTAGTGAGTGTGTGTGTGTGGTATGTAGTGGTGTGTGTGTATTGTGTGTTGTATGTATGTATTTTTGTGTAGTGTGTGCGTAGCTGCGTGCATGTGCGTGTGTGTGTGGCACAGGGAGATGGGGATCATTCCCAAGATGAACATCATCGAGCCGGAGCCTTCCCCTGAGATGGTCGGCAGATCCCACATCGAGCCTCCGCCCATGCAGGTCATGTACATCATGGCCGACCTCAGTCCTCGCGAAAAGTTGGTGGTGTTTTTTGTACCTTGGCTTTTTGTGGACATGAAAGAGACGTGTGTTCAGATGTGTGTTTGTAGAGTTGGGTGTATGTGTGTGTTTGTGTTTTGTGTGTGTGTGTTGTGTGTGTTTGTGTGTGTGTGTGTGTTGTTTGTTGTGTGTGTTTGTGTGTGTGTTGGGTGTGTATGTGTGTTGTGTGTGTTGTGTGTGTGTCTGTGTGGTGTGTGTTTCATTTAATTTAATTTAATTTCATACACTTTAAGTCACGGCATATTTCTCTGTGTGAAATTCGGGTGCTCTCCTGGAGAGAGCGCGTCGCCACAAGAGCAGTGTGTGTGTGTTGTGTGTGTGTGTGTTGGGGGGGGGGAGGGGGGGTTAGGTTAGGGGGGATGGGGGAGTGTGTGTTTGTGAGGAATGGGGGAGGGAGGGTAGGTAGGTAGGTTGGAGGGAGTTTTTGGTGGTGTGTGTGTGTAGGTGTGAAATTGAGTATAGGGGTGGGGGTGGGGTAGGTGGTTTGTGGGTGGTGGTGGTGGTAGTGGTGGTCTGGTGTTGTGTGTGTGTGTGTGTGTGTGCGCGCGCGCATGCATGTGTGTGTGCACATGTGTGCACGCATGCATTTTTTATTTATTTATTTTTATATTGAGGATAATGGAATAAGCACTTACGTGCTTTTTTACATCCAGTCCTCATGTGTATGCAGATTTGTAAATTCTGTCATCTGTTCCCACCGGCACACAATGGCCTACTCTTATGAAAAGCGAAACAGGATTTAACGTGTGTGCAAGATGCTCTGCGTGCGTTTGCACATGGGACCTCGGTTTATAGTCTCATCCGATGGATGCGTGTATGTGTGTGTGTGTTCATGCATTACTGTGTCCGTGCATGTTTGTGCGCGTCCTTGCATCCATGTGTTTTGAGTGCGTGTATGCACACATGAGCGTGCCTCATGTGCCTGTATGTGTGTGTTCATGCATGTGTAATAATAATAATAATGTATGGAATTTATATAGCGCTGAATCTTGTAAAGCAACAAATCAAAGCGCTCATGTGCCTCATGTGTGTTCATGCATGTGTACATGCATCCCTACGTTTGCCTGCACTGTGTAGAAGTGAACCCTTCCTTAATCCATGTCAGTCATGCTACAAGAACTCTCCTCTGTGCAGACCATCGCAGGAAGAGGATGAATACGTGCTCTGCTGCCTGCAAGTCAACGCCAACGGCGTCCTGTGCATTCGGCCAGACTTCAACCGCGGTCGCAAACCCTACATCATCGAGACCATCACCCTCGGCAGGGGTACCATGTTGTTGCTTTACACAGCTGCTCAGGGGCAGGGTAGCCTAGTGGTTAGAGCTCTGAACTTGCATGCAGTCTGACAGCCTTGGGGTTTGAGCCATTACTGAGACGCTCGTTTGAAGGGATTTTTTGTTCTCCCTGGAGTTAACTTTGGTGGTGACTCCACTCCCTTGAAAGTTCTTTTAGATGAGACTATTATCCGAGAAACTCAGTTGAGGGTCCAGTGCTACTACTAACACACCCCTTCCTTTTACCGAATCCGAGTGTGGTCAGATCCTGCTATAATCAGCACCAGCTGGGATGGGATGGATAGCAGCTAGAGAGGAGCTGAAAGTGGGAGGAAACTGACAGCTGTAGTGTGGGAACACAAAGAGAACATCTCGTACACGTGTGAAAACCTGTTCTGCCTTTTGGAAGAGAAGGCCATTGCATGCCAGTAAGAACGGATGTAAAATGGTAAAGGTAAAGGAGTCCCATAACCTATAAGGTCGTAGGGGAGCGAGGCGTCAGAGACCTCACTTCTCTAGGGCCAGCATATTGAGGGTGGCGCCCATCTCCTCTCCCTCGCTGCTTTACCTTCCCTGACCCTAAAGAGGGCAGGTACCCATTTACAGCTGGGTGAACTGGGGGAACTGTACTGAAGCCAAGGCACGCAAACGGTCACCCATCCAAGTGGTAACCACGCTCAATGCTGCTTAACTTGGCTGGGGGAAAGCGAGTGCTCCGACCACTGAGCTATCCCGTCCCATTGAAAAATGGTCTGCGTGCACACTGATGTTGTGTTTGGACATCATCCCGAAGTCGGAATGTGGCTACCTTAATGGTGGGTAAACTGTTGCATACGCAAAATTTCTCTATTGGTGAACCTCGGAGCTCTAGCCAAGTAACAAATCCACCACCCCCTCCCCAAAATACCCAACTTTTATTTAATAATTGATGACAAAAACACAAGTCAATAATAGTATAACAGAGGAATACACACACATACACACACCACATACATACACACACACACACAACACACACACACACACACACACACACACACACACACACACACACACACACACACACACACACACACACAAATAAGTCTACATGACTTAAATGGTCATAAAATATTCTGAATCTGAATCACACACACACTGTATGTATATATGTTTGTCCG
This sequence comes from Rapana venosa, assembly GCA_028751875.1. Taxonomy (NCBI): domain Eukaryota; kingdom Metazoa; phylum Mollusca; class Gastropoda; order Neogastropoda; family Muricidae; genus Rapana; species Rapana venosa. The sequence goes on from CM054156.1 coordinate 6,276,039, forward strand.
TTGTGTCCGACGATGACCTCCAAAACAGTAGAGGAGGCAGCTGCTGTTTTGGAAATTGGGCAGAAATTTGATTATAGTGGAGATGCCTTGCCCACAGTACATCCCCACTCTCTCGGCCAAGTGGGGATAAGGACAGTCAGCGTTGGAGATGTTCTCCAAAGGCCATCCAGCCCCAGGGCTGCAGCACATAAGGACTGTGCAAGTCAAGCCTCCTAGTCAGAGTCATAGTCGATCACACACACTACACAATACCACACACACACACACACACACACACACACACACACACACACACACACACACACCCCCTAATACTATACAATATGATGCAGTATAACACTACACAGCATATCTCAACACACCACAACACACCGCAACATCAATGTACAAATATTGCTACAATTTCATTCATAGTAGCATCATGATTTTCTGGTGTTGCAGAGGTGTACGAATACACAGTGGAGCACATCTCCAAAGCCATGAGCAGGTACTACAGCTTTTATTTCTGTTTATCTATTTTATCATTTTATCTGTGGTGGCGGTAGTCGAGTGGTTAGAGCCTCTGGCCTCCACCCTGTGGGCCCATGAAGCCATGGGTTCGAATCTTGGCAGCCATCTGATGTGTGGAAGTGTTAGTATTCTTTGAGCTCCCTGGTAAACTTCAAAGTGCAGACCTGCCAGTGCCTTAATTCTTCTTCTTCTTCCTTTTTTGTCATGTTTCTCCCAGGGGAGGTTTGACATTGGTGAGCCATCTCCATCTCTCTCTGTTTTGAGCCTCCTCCTTATTTATGCCCCCTTTCTCTAAGATCATCTGCAATATAGGCAGCCCAGGTTTTGCTAGGTCTTCCCTTTGGTCTCTTTCCATCCACTGCGAAGTTCATTGCTCTTTTTATGATGTGGTGGTCTGCTTTCTGTTGAACGTGCCCAAACCGTAATTGTGTATATATGCATACAGAAAATCAAACATGCATGCTGAAGATATTGTCATTCACATCAATGTTTGAGGGGCGCTATAGCCAAGTGACTAACACTATCCCTTACATTATTTTATTGTATGTTATTAATAATAATAATAATAATAAGCGTGCATAACAGAATCCAGCAAACCATTGGACCCTATGAGAACCTTCTAACGATCGTGAAAAAGCATAAACTTAAATGGTATGGGCATGTCACAAGATCCAAAGGACTTGCAAAGACAGTTTTACAAGGCACTGTCCAAGGAGGAAGAAGAAGAGGCAGACCAAGGAAGAGCTGGGAGGATAACATCAGCGAATGGACAGGCCTAGAACTCAACAAAACCCTGAGAAAGGCAGAACAGAGAGAGCAATGGAGGGAACTTGTTGTCGAGTCTTTGAGGGTGCCCCCACGGTCGTCAGACTACGGGACAGATAGATAGAGAATAATAATCATTATTAAGGGAGGGAAGCCGTCTTTTCCAGTACACAGACTCTGTGCACATTTGCATTCTTCTGTAACCCAGCAGTGGGTGATACGGAGGGAGGGGTTAGTAGATGGTTGGTTATCCTTATGGCAGGCAGGGAAAAGGGTAAGACTGTTTGACAAATGCACGCAGAACATCTTGAGCACATGGGGAAACCTGTTTTGCCTTTCAGAAGAGTAGGCCATTGCATGCCATTAGGAATGCATGAAACTTTTTGTTTTAAAAAAAATGCATGCGCTCTGATGTTGTGTTTAGACGTTACACCTGAAGTCGGAATGCAGCTATCTTCATGGTGGGTAAACGGTCGCATACGCAAAATCTCATCATTGGTGAACCTCGGAGCTCTAACCAAGGAATGAAAAAAGATACTGTACAGACATATATCAATAAGGTCTAAATTCACTGCCTCTCGTAGGCAAAAAAGTATGAAAAAATGTTCATGCCATTGCATATAGGTATGCATACAAGGAAATAATCGGCAGTACGTTTTAGGGGGGTTAACCTCAGGTGCAGACCTGGCAAACAGGTTAAAAATGGGTCTGGAACAGATTGACATGTTGTTGTTGTTGTTGTGCGTTCCCCAGCTTTACACCCTGGGGGTCACCCAGAACGTGCACTCTGACTCACTCATCCCACCTGGGAATCTCTGTGAGATAGGAAGTACACCGGGTGAGAAGTTTGCGTGTACGACTATTTTCAAGTACCTCGCCACATAGGCAGCCATACTCTGACTTCAGAGGATTTTTTTCTCCTTTAAAAGAAGAGTGCAGGTTGTTATGTTAAGAGCTTGTCATGGCTGAAGGCAATCTCAACACAACATTTTAAACATAACAACATTTTAATGTAGGCCTTGGTAATTAGCTGACATCAATAACCTGACACAGCTTTTGGCCTGGGCCAAGATAGATTTGGACACGCCGATTCCAAACATGCGAGGCCTGGTTTGGCAGCTACAGACGTTTGAAGGTGTGACAGTGACTAGCTATGCTCCCATGCAGAGAAACATAGACCCAGACAGATGGACAGACTGACACACCGACAGACAGACATGCAGACAGACAAACATTGAGACAGGCAGACATACAGACAGACAAACACAGAGACAGGTAGATAGTGACCACATGCATGTGCACACACGCCTGAGCGCTCATATTCAACCACTGAAACAGACGTGTGTATAGATAGACCAACTTACATGCATGCATACTTGTACTGCAATCATCCCTGAAGTCGGAATGTGGCTACCTTCATGGAGGGCAAAAACTGTCGCATACGCAAAAATCTCACCTTTGGTGAACCTCGGAGCTCTAGCCAAGGAACAGGGAAAAGAAAAAAGATAATAATGCAAATACACATCCACAGTTGGAATGTGGCTACCTTTATATGGGCAAGAACTGTCGCATACGCAAAATCTCACCATTTGTGAAGCTTGGAACTCTAGCCAAGGACACCCCCCCTCCTCCAAAAAAGATAGAAAATGCAAACATGATTTAAGAAAATACCCACCCCCCCAAAAAAACCAAAAAAATGCCGGCACAGTAGAACATATTTCATATGAGTGTGTGATTTTTTTTTCTTTTCTGTTTGTCGCAGACTCGAGCAAGACAAGGAGATGAAAATGTACAGAGAGGTTTGTGGTTGCTGTTTTTTTATTTCCTGAATTTTTTTTTTTTTCACATTCATATACTTTTTTGTAAATGTTGGTGAATTGTCATGTTTTTGGGTGATGAATTTTCATTTAGTTACTGGTTTATGTTTATACAGGGAGATGGAGAGAGGGAGAGAGAGCACTAGTTGGCTGCGATTGATTGATTTATTTATTCTTTTATATAGAGGATAATGGAATAAGCACTCATGTGCTTTTTTACATCCAGTCCCCGTCTGTATGCGGTTTTAAAATTTGTCATCTGTTCCCACCGGCACACAATGGCCTACACTTACGAACAGCGGAACAGGCTTTAATGTGTGTGCAAGATGTTCTGTGTGTGTTCGCACATGGGGCCTTGGTTTATAGTCTCATCCTAAGGACTTTTGGGGAGAGTGGAGTTTGCACTGATGTTAACTCCAGGGGAAAATATCCCCTTGAATGGGAATCGAACCTGGGTCGTCAACCTGATTGCGAACGCAATGTTCTGACCACTAGGCTATCCCGTCCCCCCCTTGTGTATGTTTATGTGTGCATACTTGCTTAAATGTTTGCACATGTATGCATATTGGTATGTGTTTGTATACACATGAATGCATGCATACTTGATGTGCATTCATGTGTATACAAACACACATGCATGTGTGCTCTCTTGACACATGTTGTTCTGGTTGTTGGGCATTCCTCAGCTCAACACCCAGAACATACACTCTGTCTCAAGACTCATCCCACCTGGGAATCACTGTGAGACTGTTAAGTACACACTGGATGATGAGAAGTTTGTGTGTGTATGCCTGTTTTTCAAGTATCTGACCAAAGAGGCAACCACACTCCAACTTCAGAGGATTTTTTTCTTCTTTGAAGGAGAGTGCAGGTTGTTATGCTAAGAGCTTGTCATGGCTGAAGGCAATCTCAGCATCACATTTTACAACGTAACAACATGTTAATGGAGGCTTTGGCACTTAGCTTACATCGGTAACTGACACAGCTTTTGGCCTGGGTCATGTATACATGTATTCTATTTATTGCTGCAGGTTTACTCCAGACACCGAGAATTCCTGAATGCCTGTGTGGGTCAAGATTTTGAAATGGTAAGTTGCACTATTAGGTAATGATAATGATACTGCTACTACTGCTACTACCACTGCTGCTACTGCTGCTACTGCTACTACTACTATTACTAACAATGACGATAAAGATAATGGAGATGATAACAACACAATGATGATGATGATGATATTTTCTGAAGTGTTTATCCCACAAGGGAAATATATAGAGCAGGGGTTCCCTTAATTCAGATCAAACAGAATCAAAGGAGGAAGGTGGAAGGGCGGTGTAGACGTTCACCTGCCTGACAAGTAAACTGTGAAGTTCTGGGTTCGATTCCCAGCCTTGCCCTTTCTTCCCAGTTTGACTAGAAAATCGAACTGAATGTCAAAGTCCTTTGGAAGATCTAGAGCCTCCAAACCAGTTGGACCCGTGTGCTTATGGACTTGTGCACATTGAAAGAATCTATGAAAGTTCAAAGTTGGAAAGAGCAGGGAAGTACCTTCTGACTGTCCCGGCAAAATTAGTAGGTTCAGTTCTGAGCTGTATCCCTCTGTAGTCAGAATGCAGCTGCCTTAATTAAAGGTGGGGAAAAAACGGTCACATACACAAAAATCTCACTGTTGGTGAACGTCAGAGCTCTAGCTGAGGAACCAAAGAAAAAACATGACATGAACAGTGAACATACCTAGCATGCACATAGTGTTTCACTGACTTGTGCATTAGGGTTATGTAGTTGGTGAAGCCCACACGTCCACAAAGCTGAAACTCGTTCCTTCCTTCTCCCCTGTGGCAAAGAAAACCAGACTGGCCAGCACATCCTTCAGAGGTGCACGCTATACAGCAGTGACCTGAGGAAGATTGTGTGGCTGACTACAGAGATAACCCTGCAAACCAAGCTGTACGGCCCATGAGAGGAGCTGGAAAGGACTTACAGCCACTATTTCTCCCTAACACATCTGACAGTGTAAAAAGCGAACAAGAGAAGAAGAGACGTTGGTGAAGCATATGGATATTTTCATAACTCATGAGTCAATGTTCAGAAAATTAGGAACCCAACAAAATCACTTGTGTTGATATGACACAACAATCAACCTTTGAGCTTATTGTTGCTTTAGTTACAGTATTGTTGGTGTTGTACAAGATGGTTTGGGTTGGGTTTTTTTTTGAGTGTGTGTGTGTTTGTATGTGTGGTGTGTGCGTGAATAATTGTTTAATGCAGTAACAGTCGATTATTACTGGAAAAAAAGTTAAAGTCTATGATTTAAGGAACAAAAAGAGATTTTGAAGAATTTGAAAAAAAGTTGAATTTTTCTCATAATTTTTTTTTGTCTTTTGCAGCCTCAACCAGATGTTCTGAGATTGACAGTGTACGGAGAGATAAGTAAGTGTCTGTATATTTTCAGAGTGAAACCCGTTCATCTGTACAGCGCTATAGTTTCTAGGGTTTTCTCCTTCTTCTTCTGTTTATTCTTCATTCCTTGGCTAGAGTTGCAAGGTTCACCAATGGTGAGATTTTGCGTTTGCCACCAGTCGACCACTATTTAGGTATCCACATTCCGACTTAGGGGATGATGTTTAGACGCATATGATCCCTGTTGATTTACTCACAAGGGGTGGGACAGCAGAGTGGTGTAGAGTGTTGACAGTGTGGGTTCCTGCCATCAATGAGATGCACATTCAAGGTGATTTTTACCCCAGGAGTTAACATCGTGCACACACATGTCTTCTTCTGCTTTTTCGTCGAACGCTTAGACAGCAACTATTGTTGTCTGTCATAAGAGTGAAATTGGGTTGTGCTGCTGTTAAGCGCCTGACAAGTCAGGCCCAGCGCATCCGACTTTGGCATAGGAGAGAATTGGTATCTTTTAAGTATTTTTGGAAAAAAGGCAAGTGAATAGACTAAGACGGCAGAAAATAGAAGCAAAAAAAGGAGGTGACAGGAAGAAAAGGAACAAGGCAGAAACAAAGAGAGGGATAGAAAAGAGGGAATTCTTAGCACAGAACATTTTCACAGAAGATGGGGATGCTGTTTATACTGACAGGCCCCTGGGATTCCCATAGAGTGGGGGTGGGGGGGGGGGGGGGGGTTGTTTCACATTAAAACCTGTTCTGCTATTTGGAAGAGTAGGCCATTACATGCCAGTAGGAACTAATGACAGAATTAAAAATGAAAAATATGCACACTGGTGTCATGCTTAGACATCATCCCTGAAGTTGGCATGTGGCTACCTTCTTCACCTACCCTGTAGTCTAGTAGACTGTTGGGTAGCCACCAGTAGCAACCAGCTTCCTCCACTCCTCACAGTTTTCAGATTTTCGTAGCAAGTCGTTCCAACTGAATGGTGAAGTATGCAAAAACCTCACCATTGGTGAACCTCAGAGCTCTAGCTGAGGAACGAGAAAATGAAAGATCTATTCTCACGGTTGAGACAGTCTTCTAAAGACACTTGGCAGTTCTGATAGATGACAGAGGAGTGAGAGAAAGAGAACTCGAACTCAAACTCAAATGATTTATTCACAAAAAGGCCATTGGCCCATACATGAAGGGGATTGCCGAACTGCTTAGTATTTTGGTGGGGCTAAAAGCAATAGTAAAACAAAAACAAAAACGACATTTACTATATAACAAAAAGTCAGCTACAAAAATAGGACTTAGGATAACAATATCTCTCTTATTCTGAAAGCTTTACACAAATATAAAGTGAGGCTGTGCACAACCTCAGGATGACTTGATGCCAGCAGTAAACAGAGTCTAAATAAATTAGGCTGTCTGCTATATTTAACAGGGATGTAGTTCTGCCTAACATCCTCTAATACTGGACAGCACAACACAAAATGTACTTCATCCTCCTCTGCTTGCTTACATAGTGGGCATAGCAGCCTGAGGTCATCAGTATCATGTTCTCTGTATCTGAATTTATGAATATTTATATCTGATACACCAAGTCTAAACTTAGACATAATTCTTTTCAAATGTTTGTCTATATCAAGTTTTAGATAAGGTTTGACATCATGCGAACTTATAAATGAAAGAGAAAGAGAGTGAGAGAGAGAGAGCAGTTGGGCAGAAGCAGAATTTGTAACCAGTGTTTTGTTTTGTTTTCTTTCAGTTTCTGCTCAGGGCTTTGAAATGGACAACCTGTATCTTCACTTCTTCGTGGACCTGCCCAAAGGTGAGAGCATCCCATGAATGTGTTCAGGTCTTTGTGTTCAAAATATGTTTAACAGAAAGAGAGAGCTTTACATTTGTGTTGTGGTCTGTTGGTGTAAATACTGTATTCTTAGTGTGTAAAATATAGTCATAGTTGAAAGTTAGCTGTAGTTTTGTATCATTACATTGTATTAGTGTGTAGAATACATAGTGTTGTTTTTTTGTTGTATTATATTGTCGTATGTTTTGTATTTTATTTTGGTTTATGGCATACATACCAGTCATAACCAACTTTTGTGCTTTAAATTTGGGGTACTACCCAGAGAGAGGGAGCATGTTGCCATGATAAGTCTCTCTCTTATTTTTGGGTGTATTGATAAGACAAATATTGAGAAATAGTTCTTTTTTGGGGGGGTTGATAATATACTAGTGGAGAGAGAGAGTGTGGTGTGTGTGGGTGTGTTTGTTTATTCTCACGTGTTTATTTTTTATTCATTTAATTTGAGGATAATGGAGTAAGCACTCATGTGCTTTTTTACATCCAGTTCCCATGTGTATGCAGTTTTGTAAATTTTGTCATCTGTTCCCACTGGCACACAATGGCTTACTCTTCCGAAAAGTGGAACGGGTTTTAACATGTGCACAAGATGTTTTGTGTGAGTTTGCACATAGGACCTCGGTTTATAGTCTCATCCGAAGGACTTTTGGGGGAGTGGAGTCAGCACTGATGTTAACTCCAGAGGAAAAATCCTCTTGTGTGTGTGTTTTTGTGTATATTTTTAAGTTCATTTCTACTTATTTGTGTGTGTGTACGCACGCATCAGCATGCCTGTATTTGTCTTTTCATGTGTGTGTGTGTACACATGACTCTGCATATATATGCACATTGTATGTGCATGAGTGTACATGCATATGTCTGCATATTTAAGCATGCATGTGTTGCTACAAGGAATGACAGTAGAGTTGGTTTTATACCCTGTTTTAATCTGTATATAGCTGCACAGTTTTATTCTGAGATATAAAAGTTGACGAGGTGACAGCCCTGATATGGCCTCTGTGGTTGGCGGGGCTATAAACAGCAGGATTGGATTGGATTGGATTGGATGGGTTTGTGACTTTATGCATGTTGACATATGTTTGTTGATGTGTTTGTATGTTTGTGTGTTTAAACAGACTGGTACGCAGACAACCATCAACAACTGGCGTGGGTGACTCAGACCTGTGCCACCAAAACTGTGGGCAGGGTAAGAGAGACACTGTATGTGTGTGTGTGTTTGTGTGTGTGTGTGTGTGTGTGTGTGAGAGTTTGTGTGTGTGTGAGTGGTGTGTGAGAGTTTGTGTGTGTGTGTGTTTGTGTGTGTTTGTGTGAGTGTGTGTGAGTGTGTTTGTGTGAGTGTGTGTGGTGAGTGTGTGTGTGAGTGTGTGTGTGTGTGTGTGTGTGTGTGTGAGAGTTTGGAGGCAAACGGAGAAATGCATAGTCAAGTCAAGTCAACATTTTATTTCCAGATGGTACATTGAATAAGCAATGCATTTTCTTTGTTTCATCAATACGTAGTGTGTGTGTGGTGTGTGTGTGTGTGTTTGTGTGTGTGTGTGTGAGTTTGGAGGCAAATGTAAAATACTTAGTGTGTGTTTGTGTGTGTGTGTGTGTGTGTTTAGCTCTCTCTGTCTGTCTGTTTCTCTCTCTCTGACCCTCTCTCCCCTCTCTCTCTCTCTCTCTGTCTCTCTCTCTCTGTGTCTGTCTGTCTCTCTGTCTCTCTGTCTCTGTAGCTCTCTCTCTTCTCTGCCTTCCCTTACTGAGGGAGGGGGTGTGTATGTACTGCCAGGTCTTCTCCTGTGCTTGTCACTCTGCAGGTCTGCCCGCTGGCCTCAGCCGACACATTCCAACTTCAGAGCAGCTCATTTTTGTGTGTGTGTGCAGGAAGCATGCTGGGTATTTTCATATTTTTGTGACCCACCTGATGCTGACATACATTACAGAATTTTAAGTATGCATATTCAATCTTCTGCATGTGTATATATGCATGGAGAGAATAAAGGCACTGGCAGGTCTGCACTTTTAAATTGACCTGGGAGATCGTAAAAATCCCCATCCTTAATTCACCAGATGCTGCTACTGAGATTCCAACCCTTGATATCATGGACCCATGGGATTTAAGTCAAATGGTCTTAACAAGAAGGAGAGTGGCAGGATGGTTAAGATGTTTACCTGCCTAACAAGTAAAGTGTGAGGTTCTGGGTTCCATTCCCAGCCTCGCCCTTTCTATTGCTAGTTTGATGAAAAAATTTGAACTGAATATCAAAGTCCTTCAGATGAGGCTATAAACCAGGGCACTGCCTGCAAATGCATGCAGAACATCTTGCACACACACTTAAAACCTGTTTACACCTTTGTGAAGTGTTGAGTCATTTCATGTGGTTAGGAATGGATGACAGAAATTTTTAAAAAGGCTTGCACCCTTGTGTTGTGTTTAGACATCATCCCAGAAGTCGGAATGTGGCTACCTGACTGGTGGAGGGGCGAGGAATGGTCACACAGGCAAAAATCTCACCTTTGGTGAACCTCGGAGCTCTAGCTGACAAAGGAGAAAGAAAAAGAGATAGATAAATATTGGATATTATAATATACTATGTATTATATAAAATTGATCTGTCTTTGTTTGTCATCAGTCGATTTCTGTATTGTAGTGTTTTTGTGTCAAAGGTCAATTGAATTTTATTTCAGAATGATGGTAATTGATAATTATGTGTGTGTGTGTGTGTATTGTGGTGGTGGTGTGTGTTCGGTTCCAGTTGTGGTGTTAGTGTGTGAGCGTTCTTACTTCAGTAATGATTGTGGTTCTGAATACTTTTGTGTGTGTGTGTGTATGTGTGTGTTTGTGTCAAGTCAAATCAGATGGTTTCAGATGAGGTAATTGAATACTTGGTGTTGTGGTTGTGTGGTGTGTGTGCGAAAACATGGACGGGTGGTTCTTCAGCTTCCCGTTCCTTTTGAGCTGTATACGAAGCCTCTGTGGGCAGTTCCTCAGAACCCAGTGAGTGTGTGGTGGCATGTGTGAGTGTGTGGGGTGGTTGATGGGTGTGGTGGAGGGGAATGTGTGGTTGGGTGTGTGAAGGGGGTGGGGAGGATGTGTCTTAGTAAGGTGTGTGTAGAGAGGTGGTGTGTGGGATGTTTTTGTATATACGTGTGTATGTGTGGTGGTGTTGTGAAAGAGATTGGGGTGTGAAGCAAGTTGTGAGACGGAGTGGGTGGGGATGAGGGCTTTGGAGTCGATGAATGTAGGATGAGGAGATGAATGTGTATTGTGTGTGTTGGATGAGTGAGATGAATGTGTAAGTGTGTGTGTTTTGTTTTTTGTTTGTTTTGTACCACTTTAAGTCACGAGATTTCTCTGCTTGAAATTCGGGCTGCTCTCCCCGGGGAGAGCGTGTCGCCACAAGAGCAGCGCCACCCTTGTGTGGAAAAGGATAAGGAAAGGAAAAGAGGCAGACCACCATCATCCTACATTGCCAACATCATCACTGAGATCAGTGGTCTGGGAGGAGGGCTACAGGAGATGGTAGAACTCAGCAGAGACAGAGAAAGATGGCGAACCCTGGTGGCATTGCATGGAGCTCCTACCAGCGACAGCGGTGATGGAGACAGTTGAGTTGAGCTGTGTATGGAGGCTGTGTGATCTCTCTATCCTTTCCCCCTCCACCCTATCTCAAACGCACACACACCCAAGTCCTTTGGATGAGACTCTAAACCGAGGCCCTGTGTGCGAACGCACGCAGAACACTTGCGCACACATTAAATCCTGTTCCGCTTTTCGTAAGAGTAGGCATTGTATGCCGGTGGGAACAGATGACAGAATTGACAAAACTGCACACACACGGAGACTGGATGTAAAAAAAGCACATGAGTCGCTTATTCCATTATCTTTGATATAAAAAATAAAAAAAATTCTCTATGTACCAAGCTGTGAATCGCCCGCACGTTTCAGACGAGCTGCCCAAGTTTCCCATGATCCTGATAGAGGCGCTGTCTGTGGATTCCTGGCACCGCTTCTACCACGAGGGCTACACCTACATCCAGATCCCCGCCACACCAGGTACCTCACTCCCCCTGCCTGCTTTTGCATTGCCTTTCTTCTCATTTTTTTACCTGCGTCTTTGTGCTTTCCGAACAAGGGGTGCTATAGCCGAGTGGTTATGACCTTTTTGACTCCCATCCCTGTGGGTTCTTGAAGCTGGGAGTTTGAATCTTGGCAGTAGTGTGTGGGGAATTAAGCGTGGGGATTTTAACCATTCTTAGGTCAAATGGAAGTGCAGACCTGCCATTGCCTTAGTTCGTGTACTGTTTATCTAGAATGGAGGAAAAATGAATTTAGAAGTTGGGATGTATATCTGTGTGAGCAGAATGTTTCACACACAGTGGGTTTTTTTTGAGAAAAGAAGTGAAAACTTTGGAACACCTGTGTCTTTGTTCTGGGGTCGTAAGTCGTTTTACTGCCAACCCCAAATCACACCAGAGAGAGTAAAACGAGTATTACGCATTTATTTTACAGACCACTGTCACTTTCGTTTCTTCAGCTCAGAGGCAGCTGTACTCTGCTGCAGGTCCTCCCTCCCTCCCAGTCTCCACAGAGCTTCTTGGCCACTGGGGTGGTGTGGGTCAGTCAGGCCAGGTCCTCTTTCTTCAGAGTGCTGCTGCCTCATGTAGCGGGCAGGACTGTAGACAGCACAGGGTCTGGTGTCTGGCTGCTGCTGCCAGTCTGGCAAGGCAGGCACTGCTCTGTGTGGCCTGTGTGAAGTTTCATGCACACATAGTAGTTGAGGCAGTTGTGGCCTGTCCTGAGTCTGAATATACAGTGTACCTGCTTCCATGGCTTCAGCAGGCAGTAGTAGGGGTCTGACCTGTTGTAGTGTGGATGTTGTTGTGTCCACTTGTTGTGCTGCTTGGCCTTGAGTCACGGTCACAAAAGTGATTTTTTTCTTCTTTTTTTGTTGAATGTATCATTTCATCATACACTTTCTTTAGTCAAAGTCAAAGTCAAAGTCAAACTTTTATTTTCAGTGGTAGTAAGTGTTCTTTCAACACTAAAATTTTGTGTTCATGATTGTATCTCTCTCTGTGTCTCTCTCTCTCTCTCTGTCTCTCTCCCTTTGTGTCTGTATGTTTGTCTCTGTCTCTCTGTATATATATATCTATAGATATCTCTCTCTCTCTCTCTCTCTCTCTCTCCACACACATACATACAACTTTTGTTGTAATGTTTTGGGTCGGGGTGGGGGGGGAACAAACTACCGTTACAAGCGTTCCCCTGCTTATAATCCCCCACACTCTACAACAGACGGAAGGAATCGAATCTTGAATGTAGCAGTGACGGAGGAAGTGCTGCTGTGTGCTCTTCAGGGATGGAGACCAGCACGCGTCACTGCTGGAGGCCAGTGGGCAACTCGGTGGTGTCCAGGCTGAGGAGGTTCTTCATCGGAGGCACCCCCGAGCTGGAAGACCCCACCTACATCTCCATCCCCTCCACCTTCGATGTGAGCGGAATGAGTGTTGCAGCATGGGGGATGGGGTGGGGGGAGATGGGGGAGGATGGGAGGGAAGAGGGGGATGGGGGGGCAGGAGGGGGTGTTGGAGAGAGATGGGGGAGAGGGGGGATGTAGGTTATGAATGTTTTTTGATGTTGGAGATTTTTTTCAGTTTTGTTATTATTATGATGTTATTGAGCGCTTTGATTTGTTGCTTTACAAGATTCAGTGCTATATAACAGTCCTTGTAACAGTGCTATATATACAGTTGTAAACAAATACAACTGCAGAAAAAAAACAAAAAAATGGGTGAAAGGGTGGCGCAGCGCTAAGTGGCGACGCGTTCTCCCGCTCTCCCCGGGGAGAGCAGCCCGAATTTCACGGAGAGAAATCTGCCGTGACTTAAAGTGGTATGAAATAAAATCTGAGCGCTTTGATTTGTTGCTTTACAAGATTCAGCGCTATATAAATTCCATACATTATTATTATTATTATTATTATTATTATATAAATTCCATACATCATTATTATTATTATTATGAGGTTTTCTGTTGTTGGTGTGCGTCCTATTTTTTGTGTGGTGATTTTGTGATAGTGATGATTTTTTGGAAATGTGTTTCTCCTTTGTATTATTCTTTTTTTGTGGTGTGTGTTCTTTAGATGGACAGGTTATACACGTGTATGTGTGCTCACAGATACGTAGGAATGCATGCATACTCATGCACATAATTATGCGCGTAGGTGCGTGCAAGCACACACACACTCTCTCTCTCACACACACACAACACAACACAACAGACACACAGACACAGTCTCACTCACACAAACACCCCTCACTTACTCACTCACTCACACACACACACACACACACACACACACACGCTCACTCACACACACACACTCACACGCTCACACACACACACACACACACACACACACACACACACACACACAGTCTCTCTCTCACTATACACACACTATACTTGCACACACACACATTTTATAACCTAGCACAAAAGAACATGGTATACAACGTAGGTTCTGTGGCAGGGAAGTCACCTGAGCAAGTTTGGCTTCAAGACAGAGACCACAGGCAGTGTCACATCTCGCATCAACGTCATGATGCAGTCCAGGTGCGTTTGGTTGTGCTGTGTGAGGGAGACGAGGGAGAGAGAGAGAGAGAAGAAGGGGAGAGATACACAGAGAGAGAGAGGAAGGGGAGAGACAGACAGAGAGATTTATTTTATTTTTTAAATTTTATTTATTTTATTTCATTCTTTTATATCGAGGATAATGGAATAAGCACTTATGTGCTTTTTTTACATCCAGTCCCCGTGTGTATGCGGTTTTGTAAAGTCTGTCATCTGTTCCCACTGATGTTAACTCCAGGGGAAAATATACCCTTGAACGGGAATCGAACCCGGGTCGTCAGATTGCGAGCGCAATGTTTTAACCACTAGGCTATCCCACACAGACAGACAGAGAGAGAGGAAGGGGAGAGACAGACAGAGAGAGAGAGGAAGGAGACAGACAGAGAGAGAGGAAGGGGAGAGACAGACAGAGAGAGAGGAAGGAGACAGACAGAGAGAGAGGAAGGGAAGAGACAGACAGACAGAGAGAGAGATAAGAAGGGGAGAGACATACAGAGAGAGAGAGAGAGAGAGAGAGAGAGAGAGAGGAAGGAGAGAGAGAGAGACAAGGGAGAGGAAGGGAGAGAAAGGGGAGAGAGACAGACTAGCCTCCCAAACCGTAAGGCCGGGACAGTTAAGGCAACACAGATCCCAAATGGATCATCCGTCACCCTGAATGCATCTGTCAAGCTGCTTCAGGTGTCAGGTTTAAACTGACAGGTTTTTTTTTATCCCCAAAGCTGGAAGTGGCTACCTTCATGGTGGGGGAAAAATCGGTCACATACCTAAAAATCACACCTTTGGTAGCCGAGGAATGGAGAAAACAAAAAACCCCAACAAACCGATGGTTAAAAAAAGATGGTGGTAGGACTGTTCAGATGTTCACCTGCTTAATCAGTAAACCGTGAGGTTCTAGGTTCGATTCCCAGCCTTTCCCTTTTTTTCCAGTTTGATGGGAAAATCGAACTGAATGTCAGAGGAGACTCTAAACCAGTCATAACCGAGTGCTTACGGACTTGTGCACGTCAAAAGAACCCACGACAGTTGACAGTCGGAAAGAGCAGGGAGGTACCTCCTGGGAAAAAAATTGGTAGGTTTAATTCCTGGCTGTATTCCCTTTGTTTGAATACAGCTATCTTAATGGTGGGGAAAAAACGGTCGCATATGCAAAATCTTACCATTGGTGAACCTTGGAGCTCTAGCCAAGGAACAACAGAAAACTGGCATACTAAACTGCCTTAAAGATGACTAGAGGCATTTGAAACATCAGCACAGTGTAGTGTGCATTGTAAACAGTGACGGTGTATGATTATGTAGTTGATGGTATAATTGTGTGTGTGTGTTTATTTGCAGAGCGTTCATGGAAAAGAAGGCCAACAAGAGAACTCTCGGCTCTATGATGGATCAGCTGGGGTGAGTGTGTGTGTGTGTGTGTGTGTGTTGTGTGTGTAGGTGTGTGCGTGCGTGTGTGTGTGTGTGTATGTGTGCATGTGTTCTTTTGCATATGCTTTTTGTGCATGGGTTCATTTGTGTATATATGGGCCTACTTTTTTATGTTTCAGTGTGTGTGTGTGTGTACCTGCATGTAAGTGCATGGATATATGTATGTGGATCTGTAAAGAACGTACATGCGTTTATGATCAAGAAAATGTTGCCTGTGAGAAGTGTCTAAGCGTTTGTTGTTTTTTGTTGTTGTTGACAGAATCTCAGCGATGCAGGCCAACATCACCAGTGTTCTAGGTAGGTCTGATTTCTCCTTCAATTATGATGACGATGACAATATTGATGATGATGATTTTCCTCCTGAATTATCATTATTATTGTTATGGTGATGATTATCTGCTTCCCTCCTATATCGTCATCCTCATTATCACCATCATCATTATTATCTAGCATGAAATACTTATTTGGATGTTGTTCTTTCATCGGTAATTTTGGACCATGGGGTTAAAGAACCAGCCATCCTTTTATGTTGGAATCAACACTGTAGTAAGCTAAGTTGTCCCCTAAGTCAGGGTGTGGCTACCTTAACTTTTTATCCTTCAGATGAGACTATAAACTGAGGGACCGCCTTTTGGAACATGAGTAGGCCATTTTGTGCTGTTAGGAACGGATGACAAATTTTCAAAAATGCACGCACACCGGTGTCGTGTTTAGACGTCCAAGAAGCCAGAATGTGGGTGCCTTAATGGTTGGAAAAAAGGGTCTCGTATGCAGAAAGAAACCTCACCATTAGTGAACCTTGGAGCTCTAACAGAAGAAGAAGAACAACAAAAAAGTAAAAGATTGCCGTTTCTCTTCTCTGTGTTCCTTTACTGGGTGGGGTGTGTGTGTAGTGCCAGGTCTTCTCCTGTGCTTGTCACTCTGCAGGAGGTCTGCCTGCTGACCTCAGCCAATGCATGCCAACTTCAGAACAGCTCATCTTTTTTGTACAAGATGTATGCTGGGAGTGTATGTTTAATCTTCTTCATATATATACATGAAGGGATTGAAGCACTAGCAGGTCTGCACTTCAAGTTGGGAAGTCATAAAAATCCCCATCCTTAATTCACTAGAGGGTGCTACCGAGATTTGAACCCATGACTTCATGGATCCCCAAGATCGAAGCCAAACAGTCTTAACCACTGAGCTGTAGTGTCTGTTGAATTGCTGCACAAAGTCCAACTGTTATAAATGGAAAACATTGCCGTTTTTAGGGGGGACATGGGTGAAGACGCATTACAAATAAAGAGAAGATGATGACGATTTCTCTGCTGTTTTTACAGATGCCTTCAAGCGCGCACGTTTGAAGATGGTGCAAGCGCGAGAGGCAGCGACTCGAGAGCTGTTGAAGGACATAGAGAAGAAGAAATGAGTGGGTAGCAGAACTGGCACCGACCGAGCCTACTGCGACCGTGGCAGCATTGTGATAAGAAAAAAAAGGAAAATCAGTGCCTGGAGGAAGACTGTATGGCATTTTATACAGTCTGCTACTGTGATGGTGTTTGTGTGTGTAGAAATGGATCATTGCCTTAGGCTGTGTCTGTGTGTGTGTGGTGTTTTGTGTGAGGGTAGATGCTTGTGTGTGTATGAGGATGAATGTATGTATGTGTGTGTGTGGATGAAGGTGGATGTGTGCATTCATGTGTGGTGAGTGTATGTGTTCATGCACGTGTGTGTGTGATAATGTATGTGTGTGTGTCTGTGAGTGATTGTGTGTGTCAGAGATAGAGACAATTCTGAGGTTGTGCATCTCATGTTTAAATAATTGTCATAGAATTATTTTAATTGCAAATCTATATTTTATCTCCGAAAATATTCAGAGGAGGGGAGGAGAGAGTATGAAAGAGCATGACAGTTTGAAGCTGCCGAGTTAAATTATTAAACCTTTCGTTAATAATCCGTCCATATCATTGATGTCAGTTTTTAAATTGTGCAAATCTGTTTTGTTTTGTCGTATTTTGTTTTTGAGAAGGAGAGATGGGGTGAGGGAGTAAGTGTGAATTCTTGAACGTTTGGATGTGTGTGTGTGTGAGAGAGAGTTTTGATTCAGAGATGTAGTTTAGAGCAGTGTTGTACGCTCTCTCTCAGTCTCTTTGTGTGTGTGTGTGTGTGTGTGTGTGCATGTTCATGCATTTGGTAATAAGTTTTTAATGTTATCAGCACATAACAAAGGTATATATGTACATCCATATTAGAAATCTTGATGATCGTATGTGTATATCAGTGTTGGAATGATTTATCTGAAATAATTGCAGTTCTTTTCCCCCAATTCATAGCTTCATTTAAATAGTATCGTGCCCAAGATCTGTTTGATAATACTTTCTGAGGTTGTGAGTATATGCTAGTGTGTGTGAGTGTGTTGCGCATGCATGCATGTGCACAGGTGTCCTTGTGCATGTGTTTATGTTTATATATATATATATAATATATATATATATATATATATATATATATGTCTGTGCAAGCAAATATGCTTGACTAATCAGGATAACTGAATAAGCAGCAGATTTTGTGATACTGATATGAGGAATATATATAAGCAAACACATTGACAGTCGGTACTAATTTACATAAGATTCCATTCCATTTCATGTATACAAAACAAACTGTTGTACATATTACTTAAAACTATGCTTATAGAATATATGAAATACAAAATGTGAAGGATGTATATTTTTGTGTGTGTAATATTTTCTTGTATTACATGAATAATGATTTTATGGTACCAAGGAGACTGAGTGTAGAATTTACTAAGAAAAATGTATGTCAGAGAGAAAGAATAGACACATGCACACACACACACACAGAGAAAAACAAGAAAACGGTACAAAGTTGTACACATTTTTTTTCATCTCGTCAAGCAGATTACAAGAACAAAGCTGCATTGAAATTCAAATAAACGAAACAGTACAACTTCAAACAAATCGATAAAAACAACCCACAAAAGTAAAATCGTCTTTTTAAAAAGGTTTCATTAAGAAAGATCAACAGATTGATCATTCACAAAGAACATGAAAATATTTTTCACTTTCTTCCAGAGTAATTTAAATAAAAGAAAGAACAATTTTTTTGTCAGATTGTAACTGCTTAAAAGAACATTCTCAAATTTTTTAAAGAAAATTAGCTGTGTTACGAGTTGCAAACCACATACAGACACACTTTCACTCACACGTGTGCGCACACATACATACTCGCTAACGCACACATACACACAAGCGTGCATGCATGTGCACACACTCATACACACAAGCATGCATACACAGCTTTTATGGCAATAAAATATTCTGAATCACACACACACATACGTTCTCTCTCTCTTTCTCACACACACACAAGCATGGATGTATACATGCACATACACACACAAACGTGCATGTACATACACAATCTCTCTCTCTGTGTCTTTTCTCTCCACACACACGCATACATGTATACATGCACATACACATACACACACAAGCATGCATGTACACACACAACACATTATCTCTCTCTTTTTCCCACACACACACACACACAAGCATGCATGTATACATGCACACACACAAGCATGCATGTACACACACCACACACAATCTCTCTCTTTCTGTCTGTCTGTGTCTTTTTCTCACACACACATGCAAGCAATGCATGAATACATGCACATACACACACACAAGCATGCATGTGCACACACAACACACAATCTCTCTGAACAAGTTTCTCTCCCATCTTCCTACCTCTGTGTATTAGCATACCTCTTGTCTAATATCACGTGAAGTGGAAAGACGTTAAAGTGAAGACAAACACACACAATTATGAAAGAGACACAACTACATCAGAAACTCCAGGCTTCAGGACTACTCAGCACTGGTTCAAGCCAAAAGTGTTGTCAGTCACTGATGATGTAAACAAAAAATACAGACCTTCATTTAACATGTTGTTATGCTTTCAAAATGCCATGCTGAGATTGTCTTCAGCCATGAGAAGTTCTTAGCCTAACAACCAGAACTCTGCATTCAAGGTGGAGAAAATCTGACGGAGTATGGCTGTCTAAATGGTGAGGTACTTGAAAACAACTGCGTGTACAAACTTCTCGTTCAGTGTGTGCTTACGGTCTCACAGAGATTCCCAGATGAGATGAGTGAGACAAAAGAGTGCAGCCCCCCCCCCTCCCCCCCCCCCCCCTCCCCTCCCCCCGAACAAAAAACCCTTTCCAGTGGAGATGATTATTCTGGTTTCACTTCCAAACCAGGAACAAAAATGAACTTTACAAGACTTCCCTTTTACCTACTGACAATAGTGTCTCTGTAGCAAAGTGGTTAAGACATCACACAGAAAAAGGCTACTTGGCCTTGAGCTGCCCCCAAACCCTGAGGTAATGGGTTCGAATCCCAGATGCGCAAGGGGGGAAAAAAACCGCATCAGCAAAAGGGCATCCAAAGCTGATGATGTGGATGTGGCCTGGCCCGCCTACAGTGTCAGAAGTCATGATGTGGATGTGGCTGCTGCCCCCCTCCCCCACACCCTCTACAGGGTCAGAAGTTGCAGGCTGAAACACTTGCTAGAAGGTGGCTTCTTGTACGAAGACCCTACTCTCTCTACCTCTCCCTACAGTTTCTCTCCTCGAGTGGCGTAGAAGAATATGGGATGGAGTTGACAGCTGACGAAATAAACCACAGTCAGTTCTGCAAGAGACTCGTTTTACGGACAGATATGTAAGGATACCATTTTAAACGAAAATATTTACAATAAAAAAAAAGATACAATTGCTGGTACAAAACGGGTTTATCAGATTCTTCTCTGCGTTTCTTTTTGGTTGTGCCTGGTCTTCTCCTGTGCTTGTCACTCTGCAGGAGTAAGGTCTGCCCTGCTGGCCTCAGCCCACACATTCCAACTTCAGAGCAGCTCATTTACCAGAAATCATTTAAAAAGGAAACAAATTGATAAAAAGAATACATATCACTCTTCCAGTGCTAATTTTCTTTAAAAAAACACAACTGCATGTATAATTCTCTTTCATTCACTTATACACAACTTGGCACCTTTTCCAAACAAAACCAAAAGATAAAAATCTTCAGTCGGGTCAATGTCGACTGTCTCTCAGACGTGAACTGCTGACAGGTTGGCGACTCTTCCCGCCGGTGCGTTGTCGAGAGCTGCGACTGGAGAGTTGGGGGAGGCTGTCAGAGGAGGTGGACAGGAAGCTGTGCATGTCGGCCGTGACCTTTTGCTGCTGGGGGTCACACATCAGCTTCAGCATTTGCATAATGGCCATAGGAGCCACGTTGATCTTCAGCAGGTCCAGCAGAATTCTGTAAAAGTGCAATCGGATTTGAAGTTTTTTTCTTTGAAAATGGAGTATGGCTGCCTTTAAGTGGGTTAAAACAACTGAATTTTCTAAGGAAAAAACAAGTTTGGTGACCAATCTCCCCCCCCAAATGTCTGTAGAACAAAGCTATGTTGAAAATATCTGTCTCCTCTCTCTCTCTCTCTTTAAGTCTCTAACATTCATAACAGGAGAAATCAGACAGTGTGTAAGTGTTCACAAGAGAAGCAAATGGGCGCACAGGATGGTACTTTTCCATCAAGTATTGATGCCATGATCATAGGGTTGGTGTGAATAATTTTCCTACCGTGCTCCAATCCTCTCCTAACACTTATTTTTTAGATGCTGGTACCACCTTCATGCACACTTAACCATATTAACCTTTTCCTTATAGGCAACCCACTCTAGGAGCCATCTATTAACCCTTCTCTCTGTATCACCCACTATTGGGTTACAGTAGCATACAAATGCGCACAGTGCACCTGTACTTGAAAAGAGGGGTTCTCTCCCTTAATGTAGGGATAGTGTTAATAATATAAATTATATAGAATTTGTATGGTGCTGAATCGTGTAAAGCAAACAAATCAAAGCGCAATTTCTAAACTAGCAAAAGGAGTATGTATGAAAACTAGGGAAAGTTTTTTTCTTTGAGTTCTATCCAAATGCATTGAGGGTTGTTAGTCGAGCAAGAGCAAAAGCATGGCGCTCACTTGAAGACACTGGGATCCATGGTGATGCCAGCCAGCTGTGTCAGCTCAAAGAGCTCCATCTCGTCCGGTGCCAGAACATCTTTGCTGCGGACCTGGAACCGCAGAACCTCACTCTTCTCCTTCCCCAGCATCTGTCCTCAGGGTATGGGGGGTCTGGTCTGACTTTGCTGCTGTTATAGAAACGAAGAAGGAATTGGGTGTAACTGCCACTAGTGCCAGTGACTTGAAATAAAATTTTTAAAAAGTGGTCGTAGGGGAGCGAGGTGTCAGATACCTCATTTCTCCAGAGGCTAGTATATTGAGGGTTGCTCCCATCTCCTCTCCCTCACTGCTTTACCTTCCCTGACCCTAAAGAGGGCAGGTACCCATTTACAGCTGGGGGACTGTACTGAAGCCAAGGCATGCTAACGGTCACCCATCCACTTGGTAACCACAGTCAATGCTGCTTACACATTGGCTTGGGGAAAGCGAGGGCTTGAACCATTGAGCTGTCCCGTACCCATTATATCATATCTCTAGAGTGCATAAAAATCGTCACATCCATGGCAGCATGAGGGAAGAAGTAAACTTGAAGGTAGGATGGTGGAAAGTGGCAGATAAAGAGAGGAGTATAGGAAGTATGATTACCACAATTACCAGAGAAGGGTAGCATTGCAAAAAAACCCCCAAAAACCCAACCCAATACCCCCCATCCCCCCAAAAAAACCAAACAACCACCCACCAACAACAACAAAAAACCAACAACAAACCACCACCAACAAAAAACAACCCCTACAGCCAGAGGAAAATTGTGCCTGGTAAAATATGGCAGAAAAAGCCACTTTGATTGGGAAACACACAGACAGCATTAAACAAACAAAAAAAATTGGGTGGCGCTACGCTGCGTTTGTGGCGATGCGCTCTCCCTGGACAGAACAGGCAGGATTTCACACAGAGAAATATACTGTGACTGACTGACACAGTGTCAGCGAATATACATGTATACATACAAGTACATACATATTTAGAATTTCATATTGAAAATAGTTTGAAGTGGATGTTAGTAGGAAAATGAAAATAAGAAATGTTTCCAAGGGAAAAATTATTTCAGACTTTGATGCTCTTGCTGATTGACTATTAGCATTAAATTACTTTCTTCCCTAACTAAAGTAACTTCTTGAGGCACTGCACTGATTTTTTTCAGGCAGTGTGTCATGGAAGAGTCCAACCTGTGGAGCCCATCCCTCGCCAGATAACACTGAGGATACATGCTGGATATGTCGGTATCATCCATACCATCAGCCACAGGTGGCCTACAGGCCACATAGATCTACAAAAGGTGGATAGGGTTGTAATAATGACTAATGTGCGTGTAATTAATGTCCTGCAAGGACCTTTCGCATTAAATCCTTAACGAAGACCTTAGTTTATCTATCAGGAGTTAAGGAATTGTAGAATCAGTACCAATGTTCACCAAGGGTAAAAACTCCCCCCAAATGGTTACCTCAGCCCAGGCTTGAACCTAAACCTTCAGTGGCTGTCAGAATGAGTGATGATCTAACCACTTGGCTAAGAAAGCTAGTAAGTATTCTGACATTAGTATGGTGCAAGGGACTATGGTTCTGAGTATGCATTAATAAAGTACACTGAAATCATGATTATTATAGGCCTATTATTAGATCACCATGCTTTGTAAGTGTGTATATTCTATAGCAATAGCCACTCTCTACCACACAACCAAGGCATCATGAATAATAATTATTGAATAAGAGGAAACATGTACACACATGCCATACTATAATTAATACAAGTCCACGTCCTCATGACCAGCCACAAATGCAGATCATGATATCGAGTAAGTCATCAGCTGACGCATGAATTGTACACGTGCGCGCACATGACACGATGTAATGCTAGTAAAAGTACAATAGGCTATAGGCTATACCTAGTACAATTTGGTGCCACAATTTCAGTACGCGTGTACCTAGTTCGTGCACACTAGTGTCCACTATTTGCTGTAGATATCAACAAATGAAACGGAACATGACTCGATCTAATATTACATAAAAGTGGCAAAATATTTTACACTGATTGTACACGATATGTAACAAGATTGTCTGAACTTTGAACCAACCTGATCGGTAAAATATTCTCTGTCCTTTCAAACTCATTCATTCATTTGTTGACGACGATTATTTTTTGGCCTTGACCTTTCGCGTTGAATCCTTACACAGAGTTAGGAAAAAAGTGTTCCTGCTCCAGTGTTGGCTTAAAAGAATGAATATTTCTATTTAAATTATGGTTTTTTGAACTTTTACGGTAAAGGTTTGTTGATTTGGGTCAATCTGTTATAGAAATACATACCACGTGTGAACTATTTTTCGAAGCAGACACCGGAAATCGTCATGATAAATTATATGGTGTGACGTTGACTCACAGCCATTTTGGCAAAAGTCTGAAACACGCCGATATACTTTCACTCTTTCTGGACATCATATACGCTGTGTGGGAGAGATTCTTCGCCCGACGGTTGTCATGGCGGATTCCAAACATCACCAGTCTCAGTACAAAGGCTGGTTGTACAAATGGACAAATTATCTGAAGGGCTACCAGAAGAGATGGTTCGTCCTCCAAAATGGTCTGCTATCGTACTACAGGTGCCCGTCTTTCCTTTCCTTTTTTTCTTCAGTTTCATTATCGTTTGTGTTGTTCTTGCCAGATGGTTCAAGAGTTGTGTTCGTTTGAAAATGTGTATGTCATCACTTTTCACTAAGTAAATCAATTTTTGCATCAAACAGATTTGACAAAGATGCTTTTGATGTTAGCTACGCAACAGGAACCTGGAAGGGGGAGGGGGCGGGGATGGGGGCATGAGTTTCCACAGGTTGTTTGTGCTGATCGCCTGATCGGTCAAAATATCGTTTATAAAAAAAAAAGGAAAGAAAGGGAGGGTAAGTGTGAAGTGTCGACTCGAACCGATTATAACTTGCGTCTGCTTGATTATTTGAGCATAAAGCTGCAGCAACCCACCGGCACACATTCCAGATGCCAGTTTGAACATGTGCAAACTCAAAAAGTAACTCTCATCATTTTGTTTAGTAGGGGGAGAGGGGGGGAGGTGTATTCTACACCCCTTCATGCAGACTGATAGGGCATACAGTGCACAACTTGGCAGATGACATGCTTCTCCTGGTCTTAGTGTGCATGCTAGGCATGTTAAATCCGGTGTGTGTGTGTGTGTGTGTGTTGTGTGTGTGTGTGTGTGGTGGTGTGTAGAGAGAGAGAGAGAGAGAGAGAGAGAGAGAGAAGAGAGAGAGAGAGAGATGGAGGAGAGAGAGAGAGATGACTGATGTGTGTGTGTGTGTGTGTGTGTGTGTGTGTGTATACTATACATGTACATGTGTACTCTCTCTCTTTCTCTCCTCTCCTTCTCACTTTGCACTGTGTTACTGTGTGTGTATGTGTGTGTGTGTGTGTTTGTGATATACAATATCTATAATATGTGTGTGTGTGTTGTGTGACCACGAGTGTGGGATATCTATAACTATTGTGCGTGTGTGTGCATGTGTGTTGGTGTGTGTGTGGTGTGTGGTGTGTGTGTGTTCATTTATAAAAAAAAGTCCTTTTGGAATTTTAATCCCACCTGCTGTACATGTTATTTTCTGTTAGTCGCTTCCTCTTACTCATAGGCTTAGGTTCTCTGTTGGAGAGAGAGAGAGAGAGAGAGAGAGAGAGAGAGAGAGAGAGAGAGAGAGAGAGAGAGAGAGTTTACTTACAAGTACATTATTGTGGTAATAATTTAAAACTGAGACTAGTGAGAGACTCAGAGAGAATGTTTGGTAGAGGGAGGTGGGGAAGGGGGAGAGAGTTTAAACTGTTCATCGTTGATGTTTGGTAATCATTTGAGCTGTGTCTGTGTGTCAGTGTGCATGGACATCAGTCATCACTACAGTCCATCACTACATCGTACATGTATACTGTACGTGTATGTACATGTATTGCCTATTGGTCACAACTGTACTTAGTGACTTACTCAGTTACTATGTCACATGTGTGTGTCAATGTCAAATTTTTATTCCACTGTGTGTGTATGTGTGACTCTTTGTGATCTGTGTGTTTGTTGTGTGTACAGTGTGTGTGTGTGTGTGTGTGTGTGTGTGGTGAGAGAGAGAGAGAGAGAGAGAGAGAGAGAGATGAGAGAGAGAAGAGAGAGAGACACTCACTGACTCTTTCTCTATGTGTGTGTGAGAGAGAGAGAGGAGAGAGAGAGAGAGAGAGAGAGAGAGAGAGAGAGAGAGAGAGAGAGAGAGAGACACTCACTGACTCTTTCTCTATGTGTGTGTGTGTGTGTGTGTGTGTGTGTGACTGTTAGTGATACTCAATTTACTGTAGACTGTAGTGTTACTTTTAGTTTTAGACTTTTACTGCCTTAGTGTCACTGGTATACATGGTGTGTCACTGTGTGTGTGTGTGTGTGTGTGTGAGTGTGTGTGTTTATAAATTATGCATACATGTGTTTGTCAACTGGTATGTTACTTTTGTGTAAGAGAGAGAGAGAGAGAGAGAGAGAGAGAGAGAGAGAGAGAGAGAGAGAGAGAGAGAGAGAGAGAATGGAGAGTACTACAGAGAGGACTTCAGAGAAAGGGGTCTGATATTTATTTTAATACATTTTATCACTTAAAATTATCAGATTAAAAAAAAAATCATTTAAGTTTAAAGTTTGTGTTACTTTGTACTAATTGATCAATTGATAAAACAAAAAAAGCATTGGCTTTGAAATCTTGTAGGCGTAGTGATAGTCACTTGTATCATAATAACTGGAAACAAGGGAAGAGCTAAACAGTAGGCTTCAGAGAAAAACCTTTCCCCTTCCAGCTCCCCCCCTTCCCCCTCCCTTCCTTTTTCCTCCCCCTCCCCTTCCTTCCTTCCCCTACTCCCCCTCCCTCTTGCTCCCTTCACCCTCCAAGGCAAACTGTATTTCACCTTACATAAAGTTACAGGCTTTTAGCTTGCTGGGCCAAATCCAGATTATGGCATCTGGATGCCCTTGCTGAGAGAGAGAGAGAGAGAGAGAGAGAGAGAGAGAGAGAGAGAGAGAGAGAGAGAGAGAAGAGAGAGGAGAGAGAGATAGAGAGAGAGAGAGCGAGCGAGCGAGCTGAGAGAGAGAGAGAGAGAGAGCTCAGAGAGAGAGAGAGAAGAGAGAGATAGAGAGAGAGAGAGAGAGAGACAGACAGACAGACAGACAGACAGACAGACTGAGAGGGTGGGGGAGGAGGGAGATTACGTCTCATTGTCTGTTGATTTTTTTTCTATTACTAGTGGCATTATTGTGAATTATAATATAATGGGAGGTTGGGTATAAAATTAATAGGTTGATCGAGAATTTTTGTGATCTTAGACAAAGTTATTGACAATGCAGTGATACTGATAGACCAGTATGGTAATACTAACAATGTAACATTGCTGTTATACTGATAGACCAGTATGGTAATACTAATACTGTAAGTGTAATACTAATAGACTTAAAAACAAATTTATTACAAAATCAAATTTTTTGTGTACAGTTTCATCAGAACAATGTTCTTGCACACAAAACAACACACAACATGTGTATGTATGTATGTATGTAAGTAATTGTATTACATGTATACATGCATACACTGTACAGTATGACTGTGAGTATGCCTACAGGTACACACAGACTCTCACTCACTCACTCACTCTCAGTCACTCACTCTGTGTCTCTGAGTCTCTCTCTCTCTGTCTGTTGAGCTATTGCACCTCTCTCTCTCTCTCTCTCTCCTCTCTCTCTCTCTCTCTCTCTCTCTCTCTCTCTCTCTCTCTCTCTCTCTCTCTCTCTCTGTGAGCTCTTGCACACACAGGTGACATGTAATGATGTATTCACTGTACACACATTGCACTCACACTGTTCATTGCATACACACATGACATAGCCCCCCCCCCCCCTTAACACATTCTCTCTCTAGAGCTCGAGCTCTCTCACATATGGGTGCACATGCATGCATCATTACATGTGCACACACACATGTAGTCACTCTCTGTCTCTCTGTCTGTCTCCTCTCTCTCTCTCTCTCTCTCACTTTCTCACTCTCGGGGATGGGATAGCCTAGTGGCCTAGTGCAGTGGTTAGAACATTGCCCTGGCAATCTGACGACCCAGGTTCGATTCCTGTTCAAGGGGATATTTTCCCCTGGAGTTAACATCAGTGCAGACTCCACTCTCCCCAAAACTGGCAAAAGTCCTTCAGATGAGACTTTAAACCGAGGCCCTGTATGCGAATGCACGCAGAACATCTTACGCACACGTTAAATCCCGTTTCGCTTTTCGAAAGAGTAGGCCACTGTGTGCCGGTGGGAACAGATGACAGAATTTACAAAACCGCATACACATGGGGATGTAAAAAAGCACGTAAGTGCTTATTCCATTATCTTCAATATATAAAAGAATAAAATAAAAAAATAAAATAAATAAACTCTCTCACATTCTGTACCGAGTGTATGCTGTATCTTTTTTTCACACACACACACACACACATGCACGCACGCACATACACACACAGAGGGGGGAAAAAAGGAAGAAAATCTCAGTATAAAATTATTTATAAAGAATAATATACTACTCTAGTGAAAAATGAAAGGTCTAACTACCTGTTCATGTGACATTGTAAGTGTTAAATCTGTTCTTGTGCTTGAAACTCAGCAGGTGTGAATCGACTATTAATAATCTAAGTTACAGCCACACTGGGTTTGGTCTTGAGCCTCAACTGCAGTCCAAGCGAGGCTAATATTTGCTCAGTGTTACTGGACATTGGTCAGGGTAGGATGGGTGTGGCTCCGTGGCTAGTTCTTGAACAGTAAATGACATTGACAGAGTGAGTGATATTGATAAACTGGTCTAAGTTCCCAGTATGCTATCTAGACCTTTTGTGTTGTTGAAAGCTAATAAATTGGAACATTTTGTAATCCTTAAGAAAAAGGATTTGTTTAGCTGGAATTATGTTGGTGGTGATTTTTTTTTTTTTTTTCTGGCAATTTTGAATCTTTGACCCGCAAAATGTTATGAGAATGGAGTTTTTAAAATATGAATTTTGTTATTACTTCAATGTTCGGTAGTGATGGTTTCTTACTTTTATCAGTTTATGTTTTTTGGTTTTTATTTTGTTATCTAAACATTCTTTAATTGTAAACTCTTGAAAAAAAAAGACATTAGCATACAGTGGAGAAAAGTTGTTGTAAACTACATTCAGTTGTACTCAAATATTTGAAAACCCCCTTGTAGACAGGAAAATTTTATTAACCCTTTAGTCCCTGATCCGGCCGCAGCCGACAGTAACGGAGGCTGCGCTAGATTCCAATCCGACCGCAGCCGACAGTTGGTGCTGCCCACGCGGGCAGTACTTTTCCATCACACACAGACTTCGTGGTTTTCACACTGTGTGTCTGAAAATTGGTGGGGTGATGCAGGGAGGGTGTCAGACGGTGCCAGTGATAAATTTAGACCACTAACATGCGTGTAGTGGGGAGGGAAGGAAGAAATAACAGTCAGCGACCGGAACGCTTTTCAATGGTGCAGCGTGGCGAAAAAAAATCGCGTTTTCTTTAGTAGCACACGATTCATCTGATTAGCGAGACGATAAATTGAATGTTATTGTCTTGGAAGTAGAAACATTTGAACGAGAATTGTTAAGTGAGTCCGATATTAAACGCTTACGAGGAAGAGGAGGAAGGAAATGCTGCAGTTAGGGAGAAGAGTGAGCCTGAAAATAATGTGCTACACGACACATTCCTGACCTGTGCTACACACACGACTGTGGAGAAATTTGACCTCCTGGCCAGTCTGCGGCATAGACGCCTGAAAACGATGCCTTTGACTGTTTTCTCATTATTACCACACTTTTGCTTTGAAACTGCAATGGCAGAAACGAACAGAAATGCCGATAATGAAAATAGCAAGAAGGAAAAGAAAATAGGTCTCCCGTCTGCCAAGGTTCGACAGGTGAGAGCAATGGGTACACCCCCCCCCCACACACACACACACATCCATAATTTGTGCTTTTTGTGATGTGATGTGATGTGACCCTAGCCACCACTACGACTACTTTTGAGACTACCAACATTAAAATTTTGTAGGGTTACAGAAGTTCTGTGTTGTTTCGAATTTGTCACACCTGTGCTGTGACACTGGTGACAGTGTGACAGTCATGTACAATAATACACTTCTGTACACTTAACAAACATGTGGTAACACACGCAGATATGAAGTACAGTATAAAGGTCACATGTTGAGTGAATATGACTTGTTTTCAAAAGAAAAAATAGTTAAACAAAACTTCTGTCTCCTCAAGACATACCATAAAACAACAGGTGTTATGGGGACATTGTGTGACACATCCTTGAAGTACTATTGCACATAACCATTGGTAAACACATCAGCTGGGTATCACTTCCTTATTCGACACTAACATGCTTGAACTATTGTCAAATCCATGCAGGACTTGCTGTTTTATCATATATACCATATTTTTACCTGTGATTGGTGACAAATAAGATGACAAGACATCTGGTGACCAGACACATAAACTTGCGCCTAAATGCACGTACAAAGACATACCTAGCTTGTGACAAAATTTCAGCTTGATAACTTGTCATGCACACACACAATTGTCTTAGGAGTAAAGTAAGTCAGATGGAGGTAGAAAACCTTCAAAGAATTCAAAATCTGCAGGCAGTTTAGCTCCGTAGAATCCAACAACAAGAGGGTTAAGAAAGCTCTACAATAAACTTAACCATTATGAATTCATATTAATTATTATTCCTCGAAGTTGGAATGCGGCTACTTTCATGGTGGGCAAAAATGGTCACATACGCATTAATCTCACTATTGGTAACCCTTAGAGCTCTGGTCTAGCCAAGGAACAGAGGGGTGGGGGGGGGGGGGGGGGGGGGAAAAAATATTGTATTAAATATCAATTAAAATGTTGTAAAATTAGTTAGATGACAACCCCTGCGCCCCCCTCCACCCCCTTCACCCCCCCCCCCCCAAAAAAAAAAAGCATGTATACTGGTGTCATGTTGGTAGATCTATATCTCAGAAGGCAGAATGTGGCTACCCAGATTGTGGGCAGACAGTCACATAATGATAATGCAAAATCTCACTATGGAGTATGGGCAAACCTTGGAGCTCTAGCTGAGGAATTGGAAAAAAAGGAAGAATAAATCGAGTAGATCTATAGATACAGTATTATATATACTAGAATGTGAAACTAAAAGAACCTGGCAAAAATCCATCACAACTCCTTTTGAAGTAATGGATAAGCATAAGATGTCATTCATGTAAGGGCTGGCAAGTTGTGTTTGGTACAAACAATGGAAGTCCGATGGACAATCCCCGCTTGTTACCAAGTGTACAGCCTGAGTGCTAGGTAATGGACTGCATGGTGATAGTTATATAACTACTGTCTGTTGATGAGTTTTGGGGCACCATTGTAGTCAGTCAGAAGAAAAAATGGACTGGCCATTATATCTAATGGCAGGCCTGTGCGGTTGTAGCGAAGGACATTTACTCAGTGTGCTCAGGGCCAGCCTCTGTAGTAACTAATAAAAGTGTAGGTTTCATTCTGGGTTTCAGGGTTCAAGTCCTCCGTACGTTTGTTTGACAGGTCTGTGGTTCATGTACTCTCGCTGACACAGCACCCACTCTTTGGAATGCTCGTCCATTTTCTTCATGTCTTGCATAATCGGTCTCAGCCTTCAGAAGAGCTGGTGAAAACATCTCTCTTAGTAACTTGCTTAGTCTAGGCTTTTGGTTTTAAGTAACTGTACAATATTCATTTAAATGGTTTGTAGTAAATGTATTTTGTGTGTGTGTGTGTGTGTGTGTGTGTGTGTGTGTGTGTGTGTGTGTGTGTATCTTTTATTCAATCTGTTGTATTTAGGATAATGGAATTTATTATTTAACAAAACCCCTAAACTCTTATCGCACTCTATGTATTTATAAGTAAATACTATACAATACCACACTTTTTGACATTCAGTGTACATATTGTCCATTGGGTGGAATCATGATGGGTCTGTTTATGTTAACTGATACTGTATTCATACATGATACTTGTTGCTTTGAGATTTATCTGTATCCAGCTGATGTTATCTCTGGACAGGGAAAATTATCCCCTTGAACGGGAATTGAACCCGGGTCGTCAGATTGCGAGCGCAGTGTTCTAACCACTAGGCTATCCCATCCCCCGGAGAGAACAAATGATGGTCCATTAGATGAAAGATACTGTGTAAATATTAACATAAATGTAATTCAAATCATCCCAGATGACATTCCAATATCATTGCACCTGTTTTACAATTGCTAAGACATTCCTCACACACACAAAAATAGAAAGTTTGCATTCTCAGTGATAAAAATAATTACAAAAACATCATTAGGCCTCCATACCCATATTATATATAGAGTGATTAGCCAGAACCTGAATATTTTCAGTATTTTATTATCTGAACAATATTTTACCCAAAGTTAACAATCAACAAAAACAAGGAGTAAGCTGAAATTTTCCACATGTTTTCTTTGTTCAGAATAATCAATGCTAAGTTCACATGCTTAAAGCCTTAAAATGAAATTAAACATATATATATCTCCTAAACCTTCCAAAACTATTTTGAATTCAGCTTAAAGTTAGATTTTTAAAGTTAGCTTTAAAAGATAGTTTGAAAACAAGTAGCTAAACCGTACCTTAATGGGAAACATCAGACTCAGGAGAGTTTCAGGCCACAACCTCTGTCTCACTGCCCAGAAAGAAATGAGGGTTTGGCATGAAATTGTGAAGGGAAATCACTGTTATGGCACAAGGGCGTTACTTCCCTTGTAAAATTTAAAAAGTTACTTTTTGCAGTCTAAGGGAGATAACTGCAGTTATCACTTTATGCTTAGTAACATCAAACACAAAAATATCCTTTTGTGAGGTGTTACACTCTTGTTGCCATAGTTTCTTTTATGTGCACAAGATACATCTCGGTTTTTCGCCTCATTCAAAAGTCTATAATTTCCAAGACCACTGCTCAATGTCTGGTGGATAGTAGAAAAGTGCAGGCACAAATGAAATGGGGATAAAGTACACACAACTCTGCTTTCTACTTCTAGGCAGGTGTGTACACTCGAGACAGATGAGACTATAAACCCGAGGCCCTGAGTGCGAACGCATGCAGAACATCTTGCGAACATGTTAAATCCTGTTCCGCTTTTTGAAAGTAGGTCATTGTGTGCCGGTGGGAACAGAGGACAAAATTTACAAAACCGCATACACACGGGGACTAGATGTAAAAAAGCACATGAGTGCTTATTCCATTATCCTCGATATAAAAGAATAAATAAAATAAAATGCGCTCACGTGCTAGTACAGTATGTAACAGAATCTGAGAATGATTGCAATGTTTGACTGTTTCATTTCTGTCATTACATGTTTTGGATTAAAATGCTTGTTGTTTGTGCTGTTTTACCATTTGTAGACAAAAGAATACCACTTATAGAACTTTACACAAGTTAGAGCTAGCATCTGGAATTTTGTATGCATGCATTTATTTAAAAATATAGTTTTTATGTAGACATCTGTGTCCACGATCGATTTTGGAGGCTTTTATGAGGGGAAGAGAGCAAAGCAATTAGGAAAGGAGGTCGCAGATGTTGAAATATTGTGAAATCCTTAACTTTGTTCATTCAGTGACCTTTTCCGGCTTTTGACGTTTGTCTCCTGTTCTGATGTTTTTACAGAATTTAAAAAAGTTTTACATGTTAGAGGGGGGGGGTTGGAGCAAAATCTCACCATTGTGGTGAACCTGGAACTCTCGTTGAGGAACAATTAAAAAAAAAAAATTCCCATTGGAGTTTTGTGTACAAGTTTGAGTTATCCCTTGGAGTTTTGTGTGAAAGGATTTTCCTTCCCCAGAAGTTTTTTTATGAAAGGACACCCAACACACACACACACACACACACACACACACACACACACACACACACACACACACACACACACACACACACACACACACACACACACCACACACACCACCCAATACACACACGCACACACACGCTCAAATACAGCGCCCCCCCCCCCCCCTTCCACGCACATACATACACAGTCCCCCCCCCCCCCCCCCCCCCCCCCCCCCCCCCCCCCCCCCCCCCCCCCCCCACACACACACTCACATACACTGATACAGTATCATACACACTACAGACCTTCCCCCCTCCCCCCCACACACACACACACACACTCTATAGACACACACAACAGACACGCACCACACATGCACGCACAGCAACACACACACACACACAACACAACGCCGTATCACACGCAACCCCCACATACAATTCCTGTCACATATACCATTTCAATAAAATGCAGAACATAACAACAAAAACAGACAAAAAGAGTATGCCATGGCCACCACGTGAAGATGACTTCTATTAGAAATACCAATGATAAGTAATAGCTCAGGGGTATAATATATAACTTCAAGCAATAACTTTCCTTGATAATTGGACTAGGTATTGAGGACAACAGATGTTGAGTACAATGTCATAACAGCAGAAATAATGAAGCAACATGTTGATGACGACACCAACACGCAACAGGTAAAAATCAATGATAGGCATAACAGACAATCCAATGATTCTTTTTGTCACGCGTTTGTCACCAATCACTGGTAGGCACGAGAGACAGTGATAGTTTGTGGCATGCATGCCTTAGTCACGAAATGGTAGGCATGAGAGACGGTGATTCTTTGTGACATGTGTTAGGCATGAACCAAGGGTAGGCATGAGAGATGGTGATTGAACATGATTTGCATTGTTCACTGATCAATGGTAGGCATGACAGACAGTGATTTAAAAAAAAAAATGTGTTAGCGAATGTATGGTAGACATAAGAGACAGTGACTCTTTGTAACATGCATACCGATAATCATATCAAGATCATTGGTAAATGGTAGGCATGAGAGACTGTCATTTTCTGTGTCAAGGGTAGTCACTCCCCATGGACAGATTAAAGGGGCGTGGGAATTATGCTGTTCTGCAAGCACTAGGAATGGAAACGAGCTAACACGACATGCAGGGTTGAGGGGGGTGGGGGTAGTGACATGGAGGTACACACATACAAACACGACTAGGCCTATGGCCGTAATATTGATCAGTGCCCTGGAAGAGAGAGAGAGAGAGAGAGAGAGAGAGAGAGAGAGAGAGAGAGAGAGAGAGAGAGATGCCTGGTCTGAGCGGTGTGGGTCGATAGATTTGTAGATCACTTTACAGGTTGTATTGATTGGCCACTCTACCAGTTCCCATGGTGCCAGGAACTGAATCGTTTGTTCCAGTCATTGTTGGAAGTCATAAGTGTGGTCAGGGAATTAGTTGGCCTTTTTTGGTTTGTTGTTTTGTGTGTGTGTGTGCGTGTGTGTGTCGTGGCTGGAAAATTGCAGTCAGTTGTATTGATGTCATATCGTGTCTTTGGTTAATTTTTTAAGTGGTATAGATATTATTTGCTCAGTACATACATGTGCATGCATGCAGGTATAGACACGCACTCACAGACACACACACACACACATACACATACACATACTCACACAGACACAGACACACAACACACACACACACACACACACACAACACGCACGATGCACAGATATGCACAGGCACACACACACAATGACACACACACACATACACACATACATGTACTCACACACACACACGTACACACATACGCACACACTTGTACACACACACACACACCATCACGCACACACACACATGTACACACACCACACACACATACACACATACACACACACACACACACACACACACACACGTACTACACACACACACACACACACACACGCAAAGGGTCATCATCATCACACACACAGGTCTAACAGGCCCTTATAGATGTAGGGGTGCTAACTTCCTTTGATTGTTCATTGTCATAATTTACAACAGCCAAACAAAACAAGGATCCCCCCCCCCCCCCTCCCCCAAATCTTTTGATCACTTCCTCCTCCACATCCCCACATTTTTCCCTTTTAATATCACAGACCACACGCACACACCACGACACACACACACACACACATGCACGCTTGTACACATGTTAAATTGAAGAACAACATGCGTGCACGCGCGCACACACACACACACGCACGAACATACATGAGTCCTGTGAACGAGACCAGAAGCCGGGGTCTCATGTGCAAATGCATGCAGATATATCTCACAACCACTTGCACACGAGGACTGTATCATGTATGTGAAAAAGCCTTCACTTGGTACCTTCAAATCCAGCCTCAAAACACACTTATTTCCTACCTGAGACTTCCCCCCACATATCTGTCATTAATTTTCAACAGCATCTTTCACCTTCTAAGTGTGTTCGCGAGTGTGTGTGTTTGTGTGTGTGTGTGCGTTCCTGCATACGTGCGCGCACATGGATTTGAAATCGGTTGTTCATTATGTTTAAGGAGAGTTGGTGTAAATGATTTGAGTGCAAGCGCTTCGATTTGTTTGTTTTTTTACAAGATTCAGCGCTATATAATTTCCATATATTATTATTAAAAAGCGCACTGGTGCTTATTCCATTATCCTTGAAATAAAAGAATACAGAATAACCTTTGAACACAACACACACACACACACACACACACACGCACACACACACACACACACACACACACACACACACACACATTCACACATTTTGCCCCCCCAAAAAAACAACATCTGTCAGGTGCATTTGTGGTGGACAGCATTGTTTATTGTAATATATTGTCTGAAGCCTCTTGAATTCATATTTTCTTATCAGAAACCTTTTAATAAACAAAAATGTTGAGGAAAATTGAGATATGATCTTGCAGTTCTATTGGATGAAAATATTCTATAGATTTTTAATCTAAGTTGCTGTATTTTATGCATGTAGACTTGTGTATCAAAATCTATTCTATAGTCCAGTTTCAGTTGTTCTCTAAAGGTTTTCTTCAGTTGTTTTCCTTGTGTGAAGTACTGCATTTTTATGTTACATGTGTAGTTTAATGCCAAGTTGTTATTTAATCCCTCTTTCCTCATAAGTTGTTGTTAAATTCTGTTATCTCTGCTATCAGTCTTTTATTTCCTTATTAATATTATTATTAACAGTTTATAATTTACAAATAAAGTGAACAGACAGACAGACAGGCAGAGACACACACACACATACACATGCACGCACACACATTCATCTCTCTATCTCTCTCAGTGCCTCACACACGCACACACATACACACACACACACACACACACACACACACACACACACACAACACACACACACACACACCACAAAACACACACACACACACCACAAAACACACACACACACACCACACACCACAAAACACACACACACACACACACACACACACACACACACACACACACACACACACACACACCACTCACTGTCTCTCTCTCTCTGTCTTTGACTCTCTCTCTCTCTCCCCCTCTCTCTCTCTCTCTCTCTCTTTCTCTCTCTCTTTCTCTCCCTCTCTCTGTATCTCTCTCACACTTCACTCAGTTGTCAAAGTCTAAGCTTATAGTTATATATATCCGGCTTCACAGCACAGGTTTCTTTACCATGCAACTGTGGGTGTGATGTGTGTGTGTTTATCATCGCCATCATCAGCTGTATAGGGGATGTGGGCTTGGACAGTGATTGTGTGAGGAGCTAGATGGTTATTGTACTTGTAGCAATATGAAATGTAATACAGCAATATGATCACAGGATGAACAGGATGCATTCGTGTGTGGAGTGCCCTGGTGTGTGTGTGTACCTGTCATGTTGAGCAGGAAGTATTCAACTTTGAGGCGACATGTGTTAATCTTGAAATTTCGTGAACACATGTGCGTAGATCGTATGGATGCGTGCATGGGTTTGTTGTGTATGTGCGCAGTGATGCAGATGTGCATGTGTGTGTGTGTGTGCGCAAAATATAGTGCATAGTATATTTCATGCATTATATATATTCATGCACACACATGTATCATGCACACACACACAAATACATTTGATATTATACATGCATACAGTACTCACACACACACACACAAATACACACACACACTAAAGCACACAATGACACAATATACACATTAAAAAGTATGAAAGGTAAAGGTGTTCCCATGGCCTATGTGTTCATAGGGGAGCGAGGCATCAGAGACCTCAACTTCTCTAGGCGTCCATCTCCTCTCCCTTGCTGCTTTACCTTCCCTAACCCTAAAGAGGGCAGACCTTTACCCATTTACAGCTGGGTGAACTGGGGGGCTGTACTGAAGCCAAGGCGTGCAAACATTCACCCATCACTTGGTAACCATGCTCAATGCTGCATTGGCTTGTAGGGGAAAGTGAGTGCTCTGTCCACTGAGCTATCCCATCCCCTTATACAATACATATTAGTCTGATGTAATATTATGGAAGGTAAGAATACAAAGTACTCAGTTACTATGATACTTGATCCAGGTTATACTAAGTACTGTAACTAGTGCTAGTTCATTCTCTCCTCTCTCTCCACACAGTGAAAGCCTTGGGGGGACTGGGTGGCCTGGTTTGGCATCGCGTTTGTGATCTGCTAACCCAGGTTCAAATCCCGTTCAAGGGGATATTTTTTCTCTGGAGTTAACATCAGTGCCGACTCCTCTCCCCCCTAAAGTCCTTTGGAAGAAACTAAACCGAGGTTCTATGTGCAAATGCAAGCAGAGCATCTTGCGCACATGTTAAAACCTTTTCTGCTTTTCGGAAGAGTAGGCCATTGTGTGGTGGTGGGAATGGATGACAAAATTGACAAAACTGCATACACACGGGGACTGGATGTAAAAAAGCACATGAGTGCTTAATCCATTATCTTCAAACTAAAAGAATAAATGAAGTAAAATAAATAAAGTGACACACACTTACACACACACTTACACACACACTTACACACACACACACACACACACACACACACAACACACACACACACACACACACACACACACACTACACCACACACACATCACACATCACTCACACTCACTCACTCACTCATCACTACACCACCATCATCACTCACTCACTCACCACCATCACTCACATCACTCACTCACACACTACCACTCACTCACTCACCACCACTCACTCACTCACTCACTCACTCACTCACTACTCACTCACTCACTCACTCACTCACTCACTCACTCACTCACTCACTCACTCACTCATACAGGGAAATAAACCCCATTTCTAAAAACTCTTGAATTTCATTTCACGGTCAAATGTCCACAAATAATCACGGATACGAACAGATATATCAAACAAAAGCCTTATCACCCATCAGAACCAAAAAACTCCCTCCAACACAAAAACGGAACAGATGTTCGTCGAAAAGTTTCGAACACGCTCCACCGCTTTAAGAACAATGCTCTCGCCACCTGTGGCAATCTATTCGGCGATGACAAAGCGTCATTGATTATGGGGTGGAGTGTCGCAGTGTGTCATTGACGGCTGACACAGCTGACTGACTGATGTATGACATGGCGTCTGCCATTTGGCAGTTGCACTGTCGAGTCTGCAGGTTAGGTCATCTGAACGATCGGACCGCTATAGCCGAGTGGTTTAAGACCCGTTCAGCGTCAGTCCCATGGGTCTGTGAAGTCATGGGTTCGAATCTCGGTAGCGTCTGGTAAAATTGGGGATTTTTGAAATATCCCAGTTCACCTTCCAAGTGCAGTCCTGTCAGTGCCTTATTAATTCCTGTCATTATAAATTATACACATGCAGAAGATCAAATGGGGAGGCACCGTGGTCGAGTGGTTTAGGCGGTCAACTCGTGATCCAGAGGTCGCGGGTTCGATCCCCGCTCGGCTCGGTGTTGTGTCCTTGGGAAAGACACTTTACTCCTATTTTCCTTACTCCACCCAGGTGTACAAGTGGGTACCAGCTCTGCTGGGGAAGTATCTGGCAACAGACTAGCGTCCTGTCACAGGGGTGGTGAAAAACCATCAGTTTGCTTAACGCTACAGAAACCGGGATAAGCTCCGGCTCTATGGGCCTTCTGGCTCGAAAGAAGAAGATCAAATATGCATGTTAAAGATCCTGTAATTCATGTCAGCATTCAGTGGGTTATGGAAACTTGAACGTGGCTACCCAGCATGCATGCAGTGATATCCCTGAAGTCGGAATGCAGCTACCTTCATGGTGGGCAAAAACTGTCGCGTACGCAAAATCTCACCATTGGTGAACCTCAGAGCTCTAGCGGAGGAAGGAAGAAAAAAGGGAAGAAATGAAAAGGTCACCTGAGTGATTGGAAAATTGGGAGAATGTTTTGAGGAGGTTGGGGGTGGGGGGATGGGGAGGAGGATGGGTTGGTGGAGAGAGTGTCTGTGTGTGTGTGTGTCGAAAGGCACACGCAGGAGTGCATAGGAGAGAGAGAGAGAGAGGTGTGTGTGTGTGAGAGAGAGACTGACTCACTGAGAGAGAGCGTGTGTGTGTGTGTGTGTGAGAGAGAGAGACTGACTCACTGAGAGAGAGTGTGTGTGTGAGAGAGAGGAAGTGGGGGGTGGGGGGGTCTGATTATAGAGAGAGAGAGTGTGTGTTTTGAGTGAGAGAGGAATGGGGGGGGGGGGAGGGGGTCTGATTAGAAGGAGAGAGAGAGTGTGTGTGTGCCTCTGCGTGTGTGTGTATGTGCGTGCATGTGGGCGTGTGTGTGTGTGTGAGACAGAGCAAGTGAATGAGCGATAGAGACAGATAGACAGGCAGGCAGACAGACAGACAGACAGACAGATAGAGAGACAGACAGACAGACAGAGAGAGAGAGAGAGAGGAGAGAGAAGAGAGAGAGAGAGAGGAAGGAAGAAGGGGGGGGGGGTGGGGGGGAGGAGGAGAGGGGGTCTGATGACTTTGAAGACAAAGGTGTTGTACTTGAGATTATGTATAAAGCCAGGACAGGTCTTGTTTAGGTTTGGGTAATGAAGGGTGTTATTGTTCTGTTCTTTATTTTTCTTGTTGTGATGCAGGGTATTAAACTATTATTGGTGAGTTTAGTCCTGGACAGCCCAGGAATGCGCAGCTGTTTTGTTAAGCGTTATACTGTGTAGGGTAAATATTTAGAATCGTTTGTTGGCAGCGTAAGGATACATGTATGTTAGCATGAAGGCACGTACACACACACGCACGCACACGCATGCATGCACGCACTCATGCACACTGTGCATGCACGCATGCACACACACACATATGAACTTGCACACTCAG
Organism: Rapana venosa; assembly: GCA_028751875.1. NCBI lineage: Eukaryota > Metazoa > Mollusca > Gastropoda > Neogastropoda > Muricidae > Rapana > Rapana venosa. Next base: position 6,316,806 of record CM054156.1, read on the forward strand.
AACACGCGTGTGTACACAAGCATACACTCACACACATGCACACACACACACACAGCATAACAGACACACACTCACACACAGAGCTAGGTACTTAACTATTTAACTCCTTTAGAAATTCTTTTGTTGTTGTTGTTGTTGTCTTCGATTTTACGTCTGTTCACTCTCAGTGATATTAGACGAGAAAGAAAAAAAAATATATACAAGGGGTGTATGATAATTGAGGTGGTTGTAGAGGCCCTACTGAAAAATGCGAGGGGGGAAAAGTAGACTAATCATGAAAAGAAACCGCGCAAAGCAAAAGATACATAAAAAGTTGTTTTTTTTTAAAAACACCACCGAAACAAAAACATAAAAAGGGATTAACGTTAATGAAACTATAACAAATGTCCTATAGGACTATGCCAGAGACCTTTTGCAATATCAAATGCCAAATTCAAATTATTGAATATGCTTCTAAGGGAGTTTTCAGAAAATTGAGGTAAAAAAGCTTTCGTATTCTTACATTCAAATATTATATGAGTATTAGAAATATTCTCACCACATAGACATTTACTGTTTCTACTGAATTTGGTTACGAATGCATTAAGTTTTATTCTATAAAACAAACTATTCACTCTTCTTGCTGTGGAGATATTTGAGCAAGCCTTAGACTGGCTCACGACTCTTGCTTTATCAGTTTTGATGACAGATCTGTTTAGAAATCTCTTTTTTAGGTGATACGTTTCTGTGACCTTTTTCCATGATGTTTGTTCTAATAAGTGGTAGTCCTCTTGTAATGATAAAGGCACGTGCAATGTTGCTGATTTCTGTTCATGCTTTGCACCTCTTTTAGCAGCTCTATCAGCCCACTCATTTGGAAAGAATCCACTGTGTGAAGGCACCCAACAGAAAGTGACACTTGTGCCCTTTAAGGTTAAAAGGTGTATGACATGATTAATCTCTAATGCAATATTTGAAGTTTTCTTGTACCACAAGGATTTTAAAGCATACAATACCGACTTAGAATCAACACAAATAAGGATTTGAAATATACACAATGGCAAATCAAGAACATAATTTAGAGCCATTAAGACTGCTACTAATTCTGCCGTAAAAATCGAATGAAGTTTACCAACATAGAATGCTTTTTCAATTTTTAAAGATGGTATAACAAAAGCTGAACCTGTTTCTTGATTATCCAGACGTGATCCATCTGTATAAATTTGTAAATGATGAAAATACTTATGATGGATGTGGGATCGAACATCAGAAACCATAATGTTCAGATTCTCATTCTTTTTTGCATTAGTTACCTCTATGTCGAAGTATGCTCTATTCATCTCCCACGATGGAAAAGGTAATATTGCCTCTCGTTTGTCCATTCTGTGTTGGTTGACATTAGAATTTTCCACTAGATCAGACACATATGTGTTAATGGGCATTAAGGAAGATATATCTTTTGCTCTTTTAGGAAACTGTAGTTCAGATTTTACTTCTACTTCCTCAGAAATACTTCATTGTATGTTCCCAGAGCTGATGCATGATACGGAACTCCAAGTGCAAGCCTGTAAGCTTTGCAGTCTACACTTTGTAGCTTTTTAAGTAAAGATTTTGGAGCGCTGAAAAAGATTTCTTGTCCGTATGATAATTTTGAACGAACAAGAGATGTAGCTAAACATTTTAAATTGAATATGTCTTGTCCCCAGAACTGTTTACTAATTATCTTCAGTAAATCTTTTGTGTGTGTGTGTGTGTGAGTATGTGTGTGTGTGTGTGTGTGGTGAGTATATGTGTGTGTGTGTGTGGTGTGTGTGTGTGTGTGTGGTGTGTGTGTGTGTGTGTGAGTGTGTATGTGTGTGTGAGTGTTTGTACATGTGTGAACATGTGTGTATATGTGTGTGTGTGTATGCGCGCGCATATGTGTGTGTGTGTGCACTTGTGAACACATGTATACGTCATGTGTGTGAATGTGTGTGTATGTGTGCTATTTGCATGCATGTGTGTGTGTGTGTGTGTGTGTTCCCTCCAACAAGTAATAACACCTTTGCCTGTAGACCAGAATTTGTATCTTACAAGAATCATCAAGCCACAAGATGTACGCACAACTAGTTAATTTTTAAAACGTGAGCAACTTAGGTACATCAGTTCTTGATAAAACTTGATTGACAAAACAGAAACCAGGGAAATAGAGTCTTCCCCCCCCCCCCCCCCCCCCCCAACCCAACCCTCCCCCCCCCCCCTCCCCAAACAAACACATAACAAATCAACCTCATTTCCTTCCTTCATGTCATGCTTTGTGCATTATTGTGCAATTGTGATGGTGCGTGCTGTGTTTTTGTGTGGGCATTTATGAAATGTTTCCAGGAAAATTAAAAAAAAGGTATTTCTGGCTTCTCCAATACAGATCTATCGATGTATACTTGTATGTGAGATGGTTATTATAAATGACCTTGCAGGAAAATCGGTGATTCTGCTGCGTCATTGTTTATGTCGTAAAAGTCAAACCATTTGGGAGAGAGAAAGGGGGGGGGGGGGGGGGGGGGGGGGGGGGGGGGGGGGGAGACACCACAGAGACAAGTGAGGGGGGGTGGGGGGAAGGAGGGGGGGGGGGGGAGAGGAAGGGGGGGGGGGGGAGAGAAAGACACACACAGAGATTAGAGAGAGACAGTGGAACACACACACACACACACACACACACCACACACACACACACACACACACACACACACACACACACACACCATGGAAAGACAGACAGACAGGGAGAGTATTTTTAGTATAGGGATGGGAAAAGAGTGGGAAGAGATAGAGAGAGATACAGAGAGAGAAGGAGGGAGAGAGAGAGAGATTTGTGTTACCATTTTCATGACATTGAGAGAGAGAGACAGACAGACAGACAGACAGACAGACAGACTCTGAGACAGATTCGTATGTTACCATCTTCATGACATTGTCATATGTCAGTCATGTTTCCTTAATCCAAAAAAACCAAAATCTTTTTTTTATCAGCATGACTCATTCATGATGATGGAGACATGTTCACAGATCAGCTGGTTCCTGCAGTTTCTGGTATGGCTATATATATATAATAGATAATAATATGGATCTATAATACAGTGGATCATGAACATTATTCCAGTTATTTTGAGAGCTGTTGTAATTGTCTCTTTGTGTGTGTGTGAATTGTGTGTATTGTGTGTGTGTATGTGTATTGTATGTGTGTGTATTGTGTATTGATTGTGTGTGTGTGTGGGGGGGGGGGGTGTGTGTGTTGGGTGTTTGTGTGTGTGTGTGTACAGTATAAGTTTTATATAATTTGTTGACCATTCTTTTGTGTGTGTGTCATTATGTGTGTGTTTGTGTGGGTTGTATGTGTGTGCGTGCGCGCACGTGTGTGCATGTATGGTGTGAGTGACTGTGGGTGTGTAGGTGTCGTGTGTGTGTGTGTGTTCCTGCGCGCATGCGTGCGCGTGCTTGTGCGCAAGTGTGTCAGCATGCATGTTGTACATGATGTGGTAATTAATTCTACTGTGATGAATCATGGAAACTAATTACTACGGCTGCTTAACACCCTGATGAATCATCTAAACCAGATTAATTAGTAATTATCGGGGTTGCTAAAAATAAACTCTGTAAGTGTAATTAACAAGCTTTGGTAGTGTGCGGTAGGTAGGCAATGTGTAAACTTTATAAATATTCTAAACGGTCGTCATGGGTCCATGAATTTGTGGGTTCAAATCTTGGCAGCAGGGTCTGGTGAATTAAGTAAGGGTGAGGATGTTTGCCATCTCCCTTGTCAACTTAAAAGTGCAGACCTGCCCTGTGTCTTAATTCTTTCCTGTGTATAATACACGTACACATGATTGAATATATATATGCATGTTAAAGATTCCATAGTTCATGCCAGCTTTCAGTGGGTTACAGAAACATGAATGAATGCATCCAGCATGCATCTTGGTTCTTAAAACAATGAGTGGGAATGTGTGGGAGGCTGAAGTTAGTGGGCAGACCTCCTGCAGAGTGACAAGCACAGGAGAAGACCAGACACTATGACTATGCATCCCACCCCACTAAAGAAATTCACAGAGTAGATGAAATTTATATATGATGTACAATCCAAGCTGTTGATGTTTACTTACAAGTAACTTGGATCTGACAAACCGCATTTTTTTGTTATTCTTTCCAAAATTGTAAAATAAAAGTAAGTGTCTGTGAGAATGATTCGAAATTCAAACTCAAGTTGAAACCTGCTTTTTTAAAAAAAATCTTTTTTTTTTCTTTTTTTTTAACTTAAGAATTAATAAATAAGTGTTGCTTATAGACAGGTCTGTAAATATGTCTTACATGTTCATTTTTTTTCCGTTCATCATCATCATCATCAGACCCGTGACCTTGGCGGTCGTGGGGGAGACACGAAAGACGATGCCGTGGTAAGCCTCCTCCATCCATCTCGGTCCTCGGCTCTGCGCAGTAGTGCCGAGTCATTCATCCTGGTCCATTCTCTGATGTTGTCCATCCATGACTTGTTCTGTCTTCCCCTCCTTCTGCCACCTTCGAGTGTTCCCTGCAGTACTGTTTTTGGCAGTGTTGTGGCGGGTGAGCAACTTAGGTACATCAGTTCTTGATAAAACTTGATTGACAAAACAGAAACCAGGGAAATAGAGTCCTTCCCCCCCCCCCCCCCCCCCCCCAAACAAACAAACAACACATAACAAATCAACCTCATTTCCTTCCTTCATGTCATGCTTTGTGCATTATTGTGCAATTGTGATGGTGCGTGCTGTGTTTTTGTGTGAGCATGTAAAAAGGGGACGGGATAGCTCAGTGGTCGGAGCACTCGCTTTCCCCCAGCCAAGTTAAGCAGCGTCGAGCGTGGTTACCAGTTGGATGGGTGACCGTTTGCACGCCTTGGCTTCAGTACAGTTCCCCCAGTTCACCCAGCTGTAAATGGGTACCTGCCCTCTTTAGGGTCAGGGAAGGTAAAGCAGCGAGGGAGAGGAGATGGGTGCCGCCCTCAATATGCTGGCCCTAGAGAAGTGAGGTCTCTGACGCCTCGCTCCCCTACGACCTTATAGGTTATGGGACTCCTTTACCTTTACCTCTACCTCTGTGGCGGGTGACGTGGCCGAACCATGTCAGCTTTTTCTTCTTGACGATGGTGAGAAGGGGTTCCTGTGGACCTGCCAGCCATGTTATTTGACTCTTGACAAATTCATTGGTCTTTCGTTCCTCCAGGATATGCCCAGTAGTTTTCTATGGCATTTTGTTTCGAATGACTGGATTCGCTTTGCTGTTTCAGCAGTCAATGTCCATTTTTCCGTTACACTTTGTTAAAAAAACAACAGAAAACTGTTATAGTGGGAAAATATGAATTTGTGGTAGAACGTCTAATTTTCAAGTTTATAATGCACGATCAAGAGGATATATATATATATATATATATATATATATATATATATATATATATATATGCTTATAAGCATATAATATATATAATGCTTAGCCTGGATAACACTAACACTCCATGTAAGGCGTAGTTTTGACTGAAAATACCATTTTTGTCAAATTTATGTTGGTGTTCAACAGCGAAGCAGAGATCTGAGAGACTGCAACATAACAATGATGTGTGTGTGTGTGTGTCTGTGTGTGTGTGTGTGTGAGAGAGAGAGAAGTGTGTGTGTGTGTGTGTGTGTGTCTTCAATTTTACGTCTGTTCACTTAAAGTGATATTAGACGATGGAGGCAGGGGGGGATTGGGGGGGTGGGGGGTGGGGGGGGGGAACATAATGAGATAAGGGCTTTAAGTAGAATAGATACGTGTTGGTATGAATGCACATTAAAAGATTATTCCAATCTATATAAATAGTATGTTGCAAAAAACATGGCATAGAACTACAAAAATTAACAAAACCCACAACAATTGAAAAATACTCTAATGTTGGAAAACAAACAATTTTGAACTACTTGTAACGGCAGCTGTGAAACAAGCAAAATGTAGATTCCCACGACCATACTTTACAAAAAAGAGAATACTGGGGATTGCAACAGAGACAAGGCTATCTCACATAATAACTCTGGATTGGTTAAAACTTCCTGCAGAGACTTATCTTGAAATGATGGTAAAAACGTTTTTAAACCTTGACATTGATACAGAACATGAACATTAGAAAATTTGTCACCGCATATATACATTGTATATTTTTGGCAAATTTTGCTCGAAAGGCATTTAATTTCAATCTGTGTGTGTGTATGTGCAAAAGTGATGAAGTACAGTGATAGAACAAAAACTAAACAATTTGAATATTTTGTCAAGCTGATACACAGTTGGAAAGAGATTTTAATGTTGATAGGCAACAATGTTCAGTGTAATGAATGTGACTCTGTGTGAGTGTGTGCGTGCATGTGTGTGTGAATGAGACTGAGAGAGAGGGCATACGTGTTTGTGTGTGTGTGAATTTTCCTTTTTGTTTTTGTTGTTTTGTTTTGTTTGAAGTCAGTGTTGAGGCTTGGAGTTGGATATTTCTGGTCAGTTACTGAAATGGTTAAGAAAATGAAGGAAAATTTCTCATTTGTTTATATTCTGTAAGTACTTTCTTTTTTTAATCAACAGGTTATGTATGCAGTATTGGCTTCAGATGTTCTTTCTTCACTTTGAGAAATGAAAGTTATCAGTTGTGGTCTTTAAAAAAAAAAAAGTTGAAAATTTTTTGTTTGGCTTTAAGTAAATTTTTCTTTGAAGAAAATGTTTTTTGATGAAATTATTTTCTTTTAAAAATATAATTTTGTATGGTTCATACCCATGGCAAGAAGGAAGGTGGCAGGATGGTTCAGACGTTCACCTGCCTAACAAAGTAAACCGTGAGGTTCTGGGTTCAATTCCTAGCCTTGCCTTTTCCTCCCAGTTTGACCCCCCGAAAAAATCAAACTGAATGTTAAAGTCCTTCAGATGGGACTATAAACCAAGGCCCTGTATCAGTATATGCAAATACACGCAGAAGATCACTTTCCTTTAATATATAATTTCATCCATTTCATACTCACAGAGAAGTTATGAGACAGTCTTGCGCTGCCCACTAGAAAAACCTTCTCTTTTGTGCGTGCGTTTGTCTTCTAGCAACATGGAAAATGACTGGACACAGTATTTTGGGCATCCCCCCCACACACACACACAACAAGATAGATGCTGATCAATGTGTGTATGTATACATACATGTGCAGAAACCAGGCTGAGATGGCCCACACGTGCCGGGGCACAATCAACCTGGCCAACGCCCTGATCCACACGGAAGACAGCACCACCATCGTCATCTCCAACGGCGGAGCCCAGACCTTCCACCTCAAGGCCACCTCCGAGGTGGAGCGCCAGAAATGGGTCACCGCCCTGGAGCTGGCCAAGTCCGAGGCCATCAAGATGCTGGAGGCTGGTGAGTGGATTTAAAAAATTAAAAAAAGTTTCCCCCCCCCTCTAAACTTTTGTCCGAGGTTGTTATTTGGTGTTTTTTGGGGTTGGGGTAGCCTAGTGGTTAGAGTCTTGCAATCATGGTCTGACAGCCTGGGATTGAGCCGTCAAGGATGTGCTCATTTCAGGGGATGTGATGGGATGGCTCAGGATTGAGGCATCAAGACGGTGGTTGGTTTTTTGAGGATTTTTCTCTAGGAGTTAACATCAGTACAGACTCCACTCCTCCTCTTTGGATGAGACTATAATACTGTGTTATAAACCGAGGCCTTACGTGTGTGTGTGAATAGATTCGTAGCTTCTTGCGCACCTGTGATAAAAGCCGTTTGCCTTTTGGAAGAGAATGCCACTGTGTGACTGTGGGCCGGACCAGGTGACAGAATTTTAAACGGCGTTTACACACTGTTGTCATGGTTAAACGTGGTCTCCAAAGACGGTATGTGGCAACCTAATGGTAGGCAAACTGTTGTTGCGTACACAGAAATCTCACCATGGAGCTCTAGCTGGTAAGCGACCAAAAAACCAAAAAAAAATTGTATCATGGCATTGACAGCTAGTAAGCTGTCTCAGGTTTGTGATGTGTTGCTAAGTCTGCCTGCTATTTGTTGTTGCAACACCTTGATGGTATCAACATTTTTGTGTTGTTGCTATAGTTCACCTTGGTGACGTGTCAGAATTGCTGTGAGGGGTAGATCTTTTGCATAGCTAGGGTTATTGCTGTTGCTGCACAAGTTAGTATGTATTTAACGTTTTTTAGTCTTGATGGATTTCTCTCCATCAAATCATTCAGGCTTTTATTCCCGAGGATAGGGCATTGCCTGTGATACAGCACCTCTCTGTCTCAGTGTCCGTGGGTTTTAATTTTTTTAATGAAAATTATTTTTTTTTCATTTGTTCCCTTATAAGAGTGGCTTATAATTTTTGGGGGTATACAATTTTAGCCAAGAACAGTTTTCATGTTGTCGGGGTTCTTCTACATACGGTAAATGTATTGTGCACTGCATGGGATCCTGATGTATGGCTCCATACCAGTCACTACCACCTCCACCTCCCATACTTCATAGTGCGGCAGATGTGTAAGCTGGTGCTCTTACTTTACTGTACTGCTGAGTGTGGGGAGAGGTAGAACATAATGCAAGTAGTGTGTCATTTTGACACCCCCTCCCCCCCCAAACACATGCGCGCATGCATGGACGTAAGCATGCATGCAAGCACGCACGCACGCACGCACCACCCACACACATGCAAACACACACACACACAAGTCATTCGGATGAGGCTATAAACTGAAGTTCTGCAAGTGAACACATGCAGAACATGTTGCGGACATGTTAAAACCTGTTCTGCCTTTTGGAAGAGTAGGCCGTGGTGTGCTTGTGGGACATTTAAAAAAACAACTGCATAAATACAGGTACTAGATGTAAAAAAGCTCATAAGTGCTTATTCCATTATCCTCGATATAAAAGAATAAAATAAAAGAAATACACACACACACACACACACACACACACACACACACACACACACACACACACACACACACACACACACACACACAACACACTGTCTTCTTCTTCTTAAAAAAGAAAATTTTGCTTTCCAATTATCACAGGCTGTATCATATAGAAAGCACTAATGTTATTTTGTCTTGAGTTTTCTATCATTATATGATATATGTTACACTTACTGTTTGGGCTAGAAGTTAAGAATACCTCTGTTATGAGCGCTTTGATTTGTAGCTTTACAAGATTCAAGCGCTATATAAATTACATACATTATTATTGTTATGAAAGCAGAAGCTATGAAAAAAATGTAGTATGATATGAATCCAGTGTGAAACGAAGATCTCCTCCTCTTCCATCAACGTCTTGATCGGGTGTCTGGGTGCTAGCCTTTCGGATGACACCATGAACCGGCACGAAGTATGCAGCATGCATTTAGCTCAGAGAATTTATGGCAAAATTATTTTGATTAAAATTCTACCCGGCTGATCATCATGAGTCAACCTTTTTTCAAATGTAAGGGGATGGATATCAAGTCGAGTCAAAACCACTTGAATCATCCCATGAAGGGCAAAGACGCTATAGCCAAGTGGTCAAGACCGTTTGAATTGAACCCCATAGGGCCATGAAGTTGTGGGTTCGAATCTCGGTGGCGTCTGGTGAATTAAGGGTGAGGATTTTTACCATCTCCAAAGTCAACTTCAAGTGCAGAACTGGCAGTGCTTTACGTCTCTTCAGTTTATACGTGACACACGCAGAAGATCAAATATGCGCATTAAAGATCCCGCAGTTCATTTTGAACAGCGTTCGGTGGTTCATGGAAACATACGTCTCTGAAGTTGGAATGCGGCTACCTTCATGGTGGGCAGAAACGGTTACATATAATATATGCAGAATCTAACCATTGGTGAACCTCGGAGCTGTAGCTGAGAAACAACAACAACCCCCCCCCCCCCCCCCCCCTGCCCCCCCCCCAAAAAAAAAAAAAAAAAAAAAATTGAAGAAAAAATGTAGGACACAAGGCTGGGGTGACACCTGGCCCTTGCTTCAGGGAGAGCATAACTTTGGCATTTCGTTGTCATTTGATGTGTAGACTCTGTGTAATGGACAGAATGTTGTGTAAGGAGGAGAGATTGGGGAAGGGGGGGGGGGGGGGGGGGGAAGAAGGAGGAGGGGGAGAGTAAGTGAAGGAGGAAGGGGAGGAGGGAGGAGGAGAAATAGAGATGGATGGTGATAGTTTTATTTCCAAGGGTTATGTAGATTTTGATTAACATTTGCATACTAAAAGGTTTGTTATGATCTCTTACCCTGAAAGAGAAAAGAGAGAGAGAGGAGAGAGAGAGAGAGAGAGAGAGAGAGAGAGAGAGAGAGAGAGAGAGGGGGGGGCTTTAGAGAGAGAGAGAGAAAGAAGAGAGAGAGAGAGAGGGGGGGGGGGGGGAGGGAGGGGCTTTAACGCTTTAAAACAATTTATTGTCATTACTCCAAACTAGGCCTTTTGACAAGGGAGGTGACAACAAGTATCATTTGTGAAACAGTTGATAAAACGTGAAATGCGTGAACAGTACAACTAAGTTTGGCAAAAAGAAAGGACAGTACACTTACAAATCACATACAAAGAAGAGAAAAGAAAAATCAAACTGAAATGTGATGGCAAATTCAGAATTGACCATGTATTCAAATTATATGTGATAAGAGAGAGAGAGTGGTGGGGGGGGGGGGGGGGGGGGGGGGGGGGGGGGGGAGGACCATCCATTCAAATTACTTGTGATAATTGTGATAAGAGAGAGAGAGGGCATCCATTCATATTACATGTGATAAGAAAGAGAGAGAGAGCTTAGGGAGGGAGGAAGGAGAGAGAGAGAGAGGAGAGGAGAGAGAGAGAGATATAGAGGAAGACAGACAGACAGATAGACAGAGAGAAAGATAGCGAAAGAATGGATAATATTCACAACTCAAGCTGTGTTATACCATTTCACAAAACTTGCCTTCGAGCTCCAGGCAACAAATCGTGTATCTATAGAAATTCAACTGACCTGAATTTTGTTTCAAAGGGTTATCGTCCGTCCTTGCTCTATCTGAAGAAAATCTTATGGACGCTTTCGACGAAGGTTTGGGTTCAATGAGGCTTGTAGTCTGTAATTGCCTTACTGGGAGGATTAGATTAGAGTATCTTTGACTTTGACTTGGACTGGGGTTCGCTGACCTGTTTAATGGCTGGAAAATGAATGGGAAGTAATTGATGGTATGTTGTTTTGGGTAAAAATGTTTTTTTAAGAAAAAGAAGGGTGGCCTGTTTTAGCTGTTCAATTTTTTGCATGGTTGATGTTAAGAGAAAAATGATGAGTGTGGAAAAGACTAGTTTTTTGTAGTTGGTTTTTTTTTTTGTTTGGTGGTGGTGGGGGGAGGTGGGGGGGGTTAGTGTAGTTGAGGTTGTGTGTGGGTGGGGGGTTGGTGTATTTGTGTGTGTTTGTGGGTATGTGTGGGGTGTGTATTTATGTGTGCTTGCGTTTCAGTCAGTCAATCAATCAGTTTATTCAGTTTTTGCAGGCTATAAGACCCATATAAACACACATATGAAAAAGCAACCATGGAGCAGTCGAGGTGATATAATACAGTAAGCACATAGTCTTTGTTGCAGGCAGGCAAGAGCTATACGTTTCTGATCGTTAGACATTCAATTGCATAAACTGCCTGGTTCACAATCAGTTTCTCAGAAGGGTTTGAACACAGCATCTGAACCTTAAAGCCTGATGGAAATCTGTGATAATAAAGGGGGATATAACGTTTATGCAAAACTGCATATCTTGGGTGTACAAGCAAAAAGTGACATAAGTCTTCAATGATTCTTTCTCTCTCCCTCTCACAAACACAGAGAAATGCAAGCACGGTGTGTGTGCGTGCGTGTGTGCGTGCATGTGTGTGTGTGCGTGTGTGTGTGTGAGAGAGAGAGAGAGAGGGAGAGAGTATCGATTACTATTAGTAAAGAATGTGCTGGCTTCTCTAATTTCCCTCCTGGAAATTTCTGACAGATTTGTTTTTCGTTCAGCTCTGAGGGTCACCGATGGAGAGATTTTTGCGTATGCGATGGGTTTTGCCCACCATGAAGGTAGCTGCATTTGGACTTCAGGGACGACGTCTTGAGCATGCAGTTTTTAAAAATGTCGTCATCTGTTCCTGCCGGCACAAAAGGGCCTACTTTTCCGAAAGGCAGAACAGGTTTTGAATGTGTGCACATGATTTCTGTGTGCATTGACACCCAGGATCTCTCAATTTAAGGACTTTTGGTTGAGGGAGAGGGTGAAGATGGAACTGGTTTTGAATATGAGCACAAGATGTTCTGTGTGCGATTGCACACGAGATCTCAGCTTATATTCAATTATAGTTTTTCTAAGGACTTTGGGGGGGCATGGGTTGGGTTTTTCTGAGTTAACACCAGAGAAAAAACCCCTTTGAACAAACAGATGCCCAGTGGGGCTTGAACCCTGGGCCATCAGATCCCGCACAAGTCTAACCAAAAGCATCCGTCCCCTTCCCCTTTCGAAAGCAGCACCCCGTGAAATTTTTTAAAGTGGCGAGTTATTAAAAACAGGAAATTATTTTTTTGACAGGATACTTTTTTTAAAATTTTTTCTCATATAAAGAACTGACCCCAAAATTTCTGTTCATGGAAGGTTTTGGGCCCAAAAAATTGAGTAAAAGGGGGAGGTGTTTAAAATGTAATATTCTATCTTTTACAACAGATCTGCATGAAATGGTGGCCAATGATTGTTACATATGTCGCATTATTTTTCTTACATGGTTGTATCATGTGTCAAAGATATTAAAAGTAGGGCATGATGATACTGCGCTTTATTGTGGTTAATAGTAATAATAATGTATGAGATTTATATAGCGCTGAATCTTGTAAGCAAACAAATCAAAGCGCTTGCATTCAAATCATTCACATGCATGCAGCGGTCCACAAATATCAAGATAAACAAATATCAAATTTATACACACAACACACTAAGTTGGGGGTGATGGAGGTGAAGGTAGCAATTGAAAAGTAGGAACAGATAACAGGAGAAGATCTCAAGTAGAGTAGAAGTGCGTTTTGAGGCTAGATTTGAAAGAGTCAAATGAAGGCTTTTGGAGAAGTGGAAGAGGGAGGTCGTTCCATGTGGAGGGACCGGAAACAGAGAAAGAGCGACGGCCAGCAGTGGTTTGTTTGAATCTGGGTGTTCGAAAGCACAACATATCTGCAGCTGAACGAAGGGAACGGGATGGAGTGTACAGGTGAAGACAGAACTAACTTTACAGAGATAAGAGGGTGCAGTTTTGTGGAGACATTTGAAACAAAGGGTATTAATCTTGTACTTTATTCTTTGTGAGACAGGCAGCCAGTGAAGAGATCGCAAAAGAGGGGTAATGTGTTCAGATCTTTTCTTTCTGAGGACTAGTCGAGCTGCAGAGTTTTGAATGCGTTGAAGGGAGTGGGTGGATGATGCCGGCAAACCAGCCAAGAGAGAATTACAGTAGTCCAGTCGAGAAAGAATGAGAGATGTGACGAATTTGGATGTTGCGTCAGTAGACAGATACTTGCGAATTGCACTTATGCGCCGTAATCGATAGTAGATGGTTCATACGAGTACGCTGTTACTGCGTTGTGGTGTGGCTTTTTGAGACTAGTTAAAAATGTTGGCAGACGATATATAGCGGAGAGGAAGAGTTGACTTGAACCTCTGTTCGATGAATTTTTCCCTGATTAGTGCCAGGGCCCATGAACAGAGAAAGGGCTGGAGCCATGCCATACACCACCCATGTGTCTGTCTGTCTGTCTGTCTGTCTGTCTGAGAGGGCTCTGACTTTCTGCTAAGCATGGCTAGTAGGGGGAATTTGCCTGTGAATGTG
>CM054156.1:6333134-6338134 GCA_028751875.1 Rapana venosa
CACCAATCATTTAAACCCATCTCATGAAATATAGTCATGATCAGTATAATCAATACTCTATATATATAACATATATGAGTAAGTGAGAGTGAGTGAATGAGTGTGTGAGTGTGTATGTGGAGTGTGTGTATGTGTACGTGTGTGTGTGAGAGAGAGAGACAATGACAATGACAAAGGTTTATTGTGATAAGCAAGATGCCCATTCACAAGGGGACAGTGGGAGGGGGGCTGGGCACAAAACACATAATGTCAAATACGAGAATATAACAAATTTCAGCCCAAATAGTCATCATGTCATGAGAGAGAGAGAGGAGAGAGAGAGAGAGAGAGAGAGAGGAGAGAGAGAGGAGAGAGGAGAGAGAGAGAGAGAGGTGAGACAGACAGACAGACAGACAGACACACAGATAGACAGACAGACTGACAGAGCAAGTGAGCCAGTGAGCAAGCAGATGCCAGCCAGCCAGAGAGACCTTCCTACACACACACACACACACACACACACACACACACACACACACACACACACACACATGTATGTTTCTTTGGCTGCTGCTGATAATACTGAAATTCTGGGTTGTCTGGAGAGAAGAGCAGTGTGTGTGTGTGTGTGTGTGTGTGTGTGTGTGTGTGTGTGTGTGTGTGTGTGTGTGTGTGTGTGAGGGGAAAACCCTGTAGCTTGTAGTGTTCAGCAGGTGTCTGTCTGTACTTTCCAGTCCTGCAGGCATACACACACACACACACACACACACACACACACACACACACACACACACACACACACACACCTGTATTGGCTGATAGATAGGAGAACTTTGTGTCTGCCTTGGGCCACACTCCACCGTTATTTTCCGGGTCAGGTAGTGTTATCTTATCAGTGCCACTCAGAAACTTTTTTAAAAAAACTTATTTCAAAATATTTCTTAATTTTTTTTTTTTCAAAATATTTTTTTTCCTGAAATCAGAATGCAACTACTAATATGGTTGGGGACAAAAATGGTTTCATATGTTGCAAAAATCTTGTTGTTGAACCTAGGAGTTCTAGGTGAGGAATGACACCCCTCCCCCCCCCCCCCAAAAAAAAAAAAAAAAGAGCACCCCCCCCCCCCCCCCAACCCAAGATTATTTTTTGAGGGACACTATAGTTGAGCAGTTAGGACCATTTGACTTCAATGTCATGGTTCTATGAAATTGTTGGTTCCATTCTTGACAGTGATGTCTGGGGAATTAAGGGTGGGGGATTTTCACTGTCTCCCTGGGTCAATGTAAAGTGCAGATTTGCCAGTGCCTTCACTTTTCATGTATACACACACATGCGGAAGATCAAATATGAATGTTAAAGATCTCGTATTTCATGTCGGCATTTAGTGGCTTACGGAAACAGGAACATACCCAGCATGCTTCCTATATAAAGAATGAGCTGCTTTGACATTGGAATATGTCAGCTTAGGCCAGCAGGCAGACCTCCTGCAGAGTTAACAAGCACAGGAGAAGACCTGCTCTATGCGTAGATCTCACATTTGTGTGCACGTGCATGCGCGCATGTGTGTGTGTGTGCGCATGTGAGTGTGTGTGTGTGTTTTGGAGGATGCGGTGGTAAGGGGGTATGCGTGTTTAGCTTTGGAAAAGAGAATGATGTGGGCAGAAAGTGAATGCTGGAGAGTGGTCTTCAACTTATAGGCTGAAAGATCGGCTGATGCTCCCACATAGACACACATACAAGTACATAATGATATATGATAGACAGACAGACAAATAGATGCAAACGCAAAGTCTTGGACCTCCTTTATGGAGAACTTGTGCAGGGAAAACATCCCACACGCAGACCACAGCTGAGATTCAAAGACGTGTACAAGAGGGACTTAAAAGCCCTGAACATCGACCAGAACAACTGGGAAGCAACAGCCCTCGAACGGTCAGTCAGCCTGGAGACAGACTGTGCAGAAAGGTCTCTCCAAGTTGGAAGAGACACTTGCTCAGCAGCACGAG
The DNA here is from genome assembly GCA_028751875.1 of Rapana venosa. Classification (NCBI taxonomy): domain Eukaryota; kingdom Metazoa; phylum Mollusca; class Gastropoda; order Neogastropoda; family Muricidae; genus Rapana; species Rapana venosa. The sequence continues at coordinate 6,335,121 of CM054156.1, forward strand.
GCAAAGAGAAGGAGCAGAAAGGCTGCAGCCCAGGCAGACAGACAGACCAGCATTGTCAGACTTCATCTGTGCCCTCTGCCATAGGCACTGTCTGTCATTGCCGTATAGGATTGGCCAGCCACACCTGATGCTGTACCAGAATAAACACCTAGAATGCAACTCTGTAGTCTTCCGAGACTGAAGGATGCTCAGCAGGATATGTTTATAGATCATTCACACCTGACAGAAGGATAGAGATGCACACACACACACAAAATTCATGTAGTCAGTGATATATGAATAATAATTATGCAGATTTCCACACACGGAGGGATATTGGAACTCACACTTATTCTGCATGCGTGCAATGCCTCCACACACACTTATGGCGGAAGTTACCCACACACAGAGCAGAATTTGAATTTGTATGCGAGTGCTGGAGTGCTTGCTCTTATGGATGCATGAATACATGATGTATTGGGAGGGTGCAGTGGTTTAGTGGTTAGAAATAGAGAAGACTCGGGGTGGGGGTGGAATAGCCTAGTGGTTAGAGCATAGCGCTGGTGATCTGACAGCCCGGAATCAAGCCACCACTGAGGGGCCTTCAGGTAAGTTAGAAGGGGAATAATGAGGAAAAGACAGAAAACTACATGTACAAACAGAGAGAGAGAGAGAGAGATACTCAGATAGAATATAATACATGCATGCTCAGTTATTCATGTCTATCATCACAACAGCATTACTTAGGAAAACAGATTCCTACATCAGTGCTCCGTAAAGGAAAATCTTGATCTCCATTTACAAAAAATGAGATAAATCCATCATCAACAACCAAAAATTTGGGGACCCTTTTACAACCACACCCATATTCCACCCGCCGACAAAACAATTTACCATGAGGGTTTCGATCCGAGGGTGGGGGGGGCGGTGTTGGAGTAACAAACAGCAAGATGAAGAAGAAAAGGTTGACATGTATTGGACAATTTTTGTGATGGAATCTTGCCTGTCCTTGAGTACTGCACACCTGTGGGCATGTCGCCCTATGTATGTTAGTCCGTCGTGTCCGACGATGACCTCCAAAACAGCAGAGGAGGCAGCTGCTGTTTCGGAAATTGGGCAGAAATTTGATGATAGTGGAGATGCCTTGCCCACAGTACATCCCCACTCTCTCGGCCAAGTGGGCATAAGGACAGTCAGCGTTGGAGATGCTCTCCAAAGGCCAACTAGCCCCCAGGGCTGCAGCACATAAGGACTGTGCGAGTCAAGCCTCCTCGTCAGAGAGTCATAGTCGATCAGTAAAGACTAAGCTGTAAAGTGGAATTCCATGAGTGGGAAAGAAAGCCACTGGTCATACAGCCTCTCACTTTGCTGTTGCCCCCAGCGTCAATGGTTTTAATCAAGAACTGTGGTAAAGCCCAGGCGCTGACGGCGAACATGTCACCCTATGCTGTGACAAAGATTAAGACTCTTTTCTCTCTTCTCTCAGTCCTCTCTGCATTCCCTTACAGGGTGGGGGTGCAGTCCTTGCACTGTCTGTGCCTTATCTCCTTCTCCTGCACTTATTGTCACTCTGCAGGAGGTCTGCCCACTGGCCTCAGCCCACACCTTCCCACTTCAGAGCTAGCTAGCTAGCTCATTTCATTGCGCAGGTTGCATGCTGGGTATGTTTCGTGTTTCCGTAACACACTGAAGGCTGGTATGAATTACTGGATCTTTAACGTGCATGTTTGATCCATACACAAAAGGAATGAAGGCATTGGCAGGTTTGCTCTTGGAGGTTGACCTGGAAGATGGTAAAACAAATCCTTACCCTTAATTCACCAGATGCAACAGCCGAAATTCGAACCCATGACTTCATGGAGCCCCCGGGGATTGAAGTCGAATGGTCTTGACCACTCAGCCATGTCGTCTGTCACAAAGATATCAGTATAGAGAGAGAAGAGTTGGACAGGCAAACGTCTTCAGGAAAAAAAGAAGCTGCCCCCCTCCCCCCCCACTAGCAGTATTTTTGTCCATCATTTCTGACGCTCTAGTAGGGGAGAAGGTGGGGGGTGGGACTGCATCTAGATCATTGGCTAGAGCTCCGAGGTTTACAAATATTGAGATGGTGATACCATTTGCCCGCCATTAAGGTAGCCGCATTCTGACTTCGGGGATGATAGCTGTCTAAACATGACGCCAGTGCGCATGCATTTTAAACAGAAAAAACCCCATCCCCCCCAACCAAACTTAGTCGTTTGTTCTTACCAACAATGGCCTACTCATCTGAAAGGTGGAGTGGACTTTAACATGTGTGCACTGTATTCTGTGTTGGAGGCACCGTGGTCGAGTGGTTTAGGCGGTCAACTCGTGATCCAGAGGTCGCGGGTTCGATCCCCGCTCGGCTCGGTGTTGTGTCCTTGGGAAAGACACTTTACTCCTATTTTCCTCACTCCACCCAGGTGTACAAGTGGGTACCAGCTCTGCTGGGGAAGTATCTAGCGTCCTGTCACAGGGGTGGTGAAAAACCATCAGTTCGCTTAACGCTACAGAAACCGGGATAAGCTCCGGCTCTATGGGCCTACTGGCTCGAAAGAACATACTACTACTACTACTGTATTCTGTGTGCATTCACAGGATCTCTGTGATTAGTCTCATCTGAAAGACTTGTAAGGGAGTGGAGTCAGTACTGATGTCATCTGAAGGCAAAACAGGAAAAAAAATCCTCTCGAATAGACGTCTAAGTTGTGGCTGGAACCTGGACCATCAGATGGCAAACTCAAACACTCTAACCGACCGGGCCACCCCACCCCTCTGTCATAACCATGACGTTCTCTCTCCTCATGGAGTATTCACGTAGCCTTCACACTGAACCGTGACGGGGGCAATATCTTGTCTGTCATGGGGAGGTGAACAGCTGTACGTAGGACATTGACCGCTGACACCTTCACTTCAGGATCAATGGGACGTAAAAGGCACCTCTGGTCGACTTGAGCTTTTTTTGTTAACGATTTGAGCTTTTTTGTTGTTGTCAGTGTTAGCATTTTGTTGTTGTT
>CM054156.1:6340634-6350634 GCA_028751875.1 Rapana venosa
GCTGGGGGAAAGCGAGTGCTCTGACCACTGAGCTATCCCGTCCCCATGTGTATACAGTACTTCTGTTTATTGTCTCAACTGGAGGATTTTTGGGGGAAGTGTGGAGTTAGTGTCTATGTTAACTCTATGGGAGAAATTCACCTCAGCCCACAGAGAATAGTTAATTCCAAAATATCATGAAGTGAATATATGTGAATATATATATATATATATATATATATATATATATATATATATTTATATATATATATAAATATATATATATATATATATAAATATATATGTGTGTATATATATATATATATATATATATATATTATATATATATATATATATACACACACACATACATACACCCACAAAGTAATTCTTTATAAGAATTACTTATTCTTATAAAGAATTATATATATACACACATACATACACCCACAAAGTAATTCTTTATAAGAGAGAGAGACAGAGGGGGAGAAAAGATGGAAAGAAGGAAAAGGAGAGGAGAGGGAGGGGAGAGACAGTGACAAATTCTTTTATTATGAGGATAATGCATAAGCACTCATGTGCTCTTTTACATCCAGTCCCCGCCTGTAGGGATACATCTTAATAATGAACCCAATACTCATATTCTCACACAGTAGAAGCAAAGCAAAAAAACCCTTTAAAAAACCCAAACAAATAAAACCCCAAAAGAGAGAGAGAAAGAGAGAGAGAGAGAGAGAGACTGACTCTGTGTGTGTGTCACTGTGTGTGTGTGTGTGTGTGATAGATAGATAGATAGATATATATATAGATGGAAAGAAGGAAAAGGAGAGGAGAGGGAGGGGAGAGACAGTGACAAATTCTTTTATTATGAGGATAATGCATAAGCACTCATGTGGTCATAATAAACCCCCCTGAGGAAGGCGAAAGCCGAAATATTGGGGAACATTTATTATGCTGGTTGTTATGCTTTCACTTTGTGTGGTATATATATATATATATATATATATATATATATATATATATATATATATATATAGAGAGAGAGAGAGAGAGAGAGAGAGAGAGAGAGAACTCTTAGTTGTGTGGTACTCACAAACTGTGTTGAGAGAGAGAGGGAGAGGGAGAGAGAGAGAACTCTTAGTTGTGTGTTACTCACAAACTGTGTTGAATGATTTTCTGATTAACAAGCTAATTTCTTAATTCAATTATCAAGAACTGTTGTTTGAAATTAATGTATAATTTGGCTTTGGTCTTGATTAAGTAGCACTTAACTAATCACTTTTTTTTGGTTGAAAGGTCACTAACAGCTGTTTTGTGCTGTGAAATATTACCTAACTGGTATTCACTTATGAGAAACATTATTTGACTTTTCACTGTTGTGAAACATCACTTGACTTTTAACTTAAAGTGAAACATCATTGTTATCATTTATTTTGTTTTTGATAGTCATTTTGCAGTATCAGTATTTCATTCATGTTCATTTGATATTTGACTCTTGTCATTCGTATCATTATCTTACATAGTTTTCTTATTAACAGTTCAAACATTTCATATTCATCTCATATTAACAGCTCAGAACTTAACAACTCAATCATTTAATATCCATTTCATACCAACACTTCAAACATTTCATGTCAGTTTAACATTAACAATTCAAACATTTCAATGAATTCTGTATTGACAAATCAGTCCTTCCGATGAGACTATAAACCAAGGCCCCATGTGCGAATGCATGCAGAAAATCTTGCGCAGACCTTAAAAACCCACTCTGCCTTTTGGAAAAGTAGGCCATTTCGAGTGGGTAGGAACAGATAAAAAAACAAAAACGCATGCACACAGGTGTCATGTTTAGACACCATCCCCGGAAGTTAGAATATGGCTACCAACATTGGGGGTGGGGGGGGCGGTGGGGGGGGGGGGATAAACGGTCGCATACAAAAAAATCTCACCATTGGTGAACCTCAGAGCTCTAGCTGAGGAATGGGAAAAAAAAATTAACAATTTAAACATTACAGGTTCAAACATTTCATATTGATTTCACATTAATGAACAATTGTAACATTTTATATCAATTTCGTATTAACGGTACCAACAGATTTTTTTTTTGGGGGGGGGGGTGGGGGGAGGGGGGATGGTCACTTAACAACATCAATGTGCTGTATTCACTTTAACACTAACGATTCTCATCTTCATGATTATTTATTTTTTTCTTTAATTCATTCATTCATTCATTCATTCATTCATTCCATCCATTCATTCACGCCATCCATCCATCCCATCCATCCATCCATTCATCCATCCATTCAGTAACCCATCCATCATCATCATCATCATCATCATCATCATCATCACCATATCATCATCAACTCATCCTACTACCAGTCAGTCTCAACACTCACACCTAACCACACCCCCCCCCTCCACCCCCACCCCCCAACCCTCCCACCCCACCTCTCCCCCCCCCCCCCTCCTACCCCCCCACCCCCCCCCTCCCTACCCCCCTCCCTCCCCCCTTCTCCCTCCCTTCCCTCCCTTGACGGCAACAGTCCTTATCATTGATTCAGAGAGCGACGAAGACGAGCGGCAGCAGCCGGACAAGAACGAGCTGCAGTTGATGGTCCGGACCTTGGCCTCCAAGCTGGAGGACCTCAACACGTGCAACGACCTCATCGCCAAGCACGGCAGCGCCCTGCAGAAGACCTTGTCGGAGCTGGAGCAGGTGGACGATGCCTTGGAGGCGGCTGGGAAGCTGAAGGCCGTGAACGAGCGGGCCACGCTGTTCCGCATCACCTCCAACGCCATGATCAACGTAAGCGCGGGTGAAGGGTGTTGAATGGAAGATGTGTTGAAATTAAGTGATTTGATTGGGTGTTTTTTGTTTGTTTTGATCTTTTGTTTTTAGGATTATGGAAGAAGCGCTCATTTTATTGTTTTATTTGCAGGAGAATTGAATCGGCACTTATTTTGTTCTTTTATTTCGAGGATAATGGAATAAGCAGTTCTTTTATTTCGAGGATAATGGAATAAGCACTCATGTGCTTTAAAAAATTTTTTGTTATACACCCAGTTCCCATGTATAGGGGACGGGATAGCTCAGTGGTCGGAGCACTCGCTTTCCCCCAGCTAAGGTTAAGCAGCATCGAGCGTGGTTACCACTTGGATGGGTGACCGTTTGTGCGCTTTAGCTTCAGTACAGTTCCCCCAGTTCACCCAGCTGTAAATGGGTACCTGCCTATTTAGGGTCAGGGAAGGTAAAGCAGTGAGGGAGAGGAGATGGGCGCCGCCCTCAATATGCTGGCCCCTAGCCTCTGACGCCTCGCTCCCCTACGACCTTATAGGTTATGGGACACCTTCACTTTACTTCCTCAATCGTTTCAATTTGACCAGCAGTAGAGACATATCTGCTCGTGTGGTGGAGCGATTTTTTCCCGCTATTGTCTCTTTATTGATAAGCCGTATTAGACCAGGGAGAGGAGAGGGAGGGTGGGGCAGAGAAGGGCAAAGCCAGAAAGTTAAGATGTATGTTGTTGTTGTTGTTGTCTTCAATGTAACGTCTGTTCACTCTAAGTGATATTAGACGATAAGATGTATGTGTGTTCATGTAGATGCGCCATCAAAAACTGGTATGGAATTGATATATAATGACCGATGTATAACATCCACAACAACAAAAAAAACCTCCAGAACCCCTCCCCCCCACCCCCCCCCCCCATCAAACCCCTCCAACTGCCCAACCCCAATCCAAAAAGAAAAAAACAAATAAAGGTTATCAATGATAGATTTAGCAGAAAATCAGTGAAATAGAACATATGTTGTAATGGACTGTGCAACAGCAACAACAAAAATTAGCGGTGTGATAGATGAATTCAAAATGATTGAATTCATATTCAAAGAAATGCTTGGAATTGAAAAAAAAAGTTGTGCGTGTGTGAGAATTGTGTGTGATGTGTAGATATGTGTGTGTGTAATGTGTTGTGTGTGTATCATTTGCATGTGTGTGTGTGTGTGTGTGTCAATATGTTGTTCATTAAGTGATATTAGACGAAATGTGTGTGTGTGTTGTATGTTGTGTGTGTGAGTAGAAAGTGAATGAGACGAAAGTGGTGGAGTGAGAGAGAGAGAGAGTATGTGTTTGTGTGTGCGTGTGCATGTGTGTATGCACATAAACATGTACTCATACTTGTGCCCCAGCTTGCCTCCCTGCCTGTCTGTCCATCATCCATCCATCCATCCATCCATCCATCCATCCATCCATCCGCTTGTCTTGCCTGCTTGTCTGTCTGTCTTGTCTGCCTGTCTGCCTGCCTGCCTGCCTGCCTGCCTCTGTCTGTCTGTCTATCTGTCGCTCCTTGTTGCACCCAGTTGTGTCTGTGTGACTGCGTTCCAATTAATTACGCTGCACCCTGTGTGCATTATTGAGGAGTGGACGCCCCTCACTAGACTTCTGCCCTGTGGTGTTGTGACTTGGTGTGCAGTGGTGCTCTTGTCTTGTTGATATTGTTTTCAGACTTTTTTTGGTGGTGGTGGTGTTGTTTTGGTTGTCATCCCTTTCTTCGTTTTGGCAATGTGTGGGTGTGGGTGTGGTGGTGGTGGTGGGGGGGTAGGTGTGTGTGTGTTTTGAGTGGGTGTGTTGTGTGTGGGTGGGTGGGTGGGTAGGGGTGTGTGTTTGTGCTTTGTGTGGTGGTGTGGTGGTGGTTTTGTGTGTGCGTGGGGGCTTGTGTGTGTGTGTGGTGACTGTGTGTTTGTGTACGCTTGTGTGTGGGTGTATGTGTGCTTGTGTGTGGGTGGGTGGGTTGTAGGTGTGTTTGTGTGGTGGACTTTGTGTGTGTGTGCGCTTGTGTGTGGGTGTATGTATGGGTAGGGGTGTGTGTGTGTGCGCTTGTGGGTAGGTGGGTGGGAAGGTGTGTGTGTACATTTGTGTGTGCGCGCGTGTATGTGTTTAAAAAAATCACTTTATTTTGAGGATAATGGAATAAGCAATCATGTGTTTTTTTTCCATCCAGTCCCCGTGTATATGCAGTTTTTGTAAATGTTATCATCCATTCCCACTGGCACACAATGGCCTACTCTTCTGCAAACCGGATTGGCTATTAACATGTGCGCAAGATGTTCTGCGTGCGTTTGCACACGGGACCTCTGAAAAATCCTCTTGAACAAGATTCAAACCTGGGTCAGCAGATAATGAATCCATCACTCTAACCACCAGGCTATCACGTCCCCCTGTGTGTGTGTGTGTGTGGGTGGGTGTGTGTGTGTGTGTGTGGGTGTGGGAATGGAAGGCAAGGGTGGAGAGGGGGCATGGTGTGTGTGTGTGTGTACGTGCACGCAAACCATGCATGTTTTTTATAACCCTTCGGGGAGAAAGATGAAAGACAATGGCTGACATCTTTGGCACAGCCATTTCTTAGTTGCCTTCGAAAAAATGAAAATGAGATAAAACATCATTCATCTCGGTCGTTTTGCCCCTTGACGTTCAAGAGGGTGACTGTAGGTTTTGTTTGGTTGTTGTTTTTCTGTTCCTTCGCTAGAGCTCTGAGGTTCACGGATGGCGAGGTTTTGTGAATGTGACCGTTTTTTACCCTCACCATTTAGGTAGCCGCATTCCGACTTTGGGGATAGTGGATTTAAACATCTCTGTCATCTGTGTGTGTGTGTGTGTGTTTGTTGTTATTATCATCTGTGCCTACTGGCACACTGTGGTCTACTCTTCTGAAATGTGGAACAGATTTTTGATGCCTGACCCCTCCCCCCCAACACCCCCCCCTCCCACCACTGCCACCAGCACATACTGACACAACCCTCCCCCTTCCCCACTCCACTCCACTCCACTTTACACACAGACACCACACACACACCTTCCACCCCCCCTCCAAAAAAACCCAACAAACCAAACCTACACCCCCCCCTCCCAACCACCACCACCACCAAAAAACCTTATTATATATTTATCTAATTTTTCATAAATTCTCTTATTTCAAGGATAATGGAGTAAGCAGTCATGCACTTTTTTTTTACATCCAGTCCCTGTGTGTATGCATTTTTGTAAATGTTATCATCCATACCTACCAGCACTCAATGGCCTGCTCTTCTGAAAAGCGGAACGGGTTTTACCCTGTTCAGTGCCTTACGTGACGAGACAACTCATCGACCTTGATGTGTACTCTTCGCTGCCACGTCCGTCCAGTATACTGATCGTGGGGTAGTCCAGAATTTTCCTCGTTTTATATTTAGGCTGTGGATATCATTTTTGGAGAGGTGAAAGTTCCTAGACTATATTGATGACCAGTAATCTTGCATTCGTCCCAAGAAATCCCCTCTTTGAAGCAATTTTAGTTTTTTGAAAAATATGTACTCGGTGGGGGGGGACCCCAAATAGGATTTAACATCAAGCTTAATTCCCTGGCAGTGGTGAAAGGGTGAATTAAATGTGTGCGCAAGATGTTCTTCCTCCCGCGTGCGTTGGTTCAGGACCTCAGTTTTATTATAAAGTCTCATCCGAAGGGAGGAGGCACCGTGGTCGAGTGGTTTAAGCGGTCAACTCGTGATCCAGAGGTTCGCGGGTTCGATCCCCGCTCGGCTCGGTGGTGTGTCCTTGGGAAAGACACTTTACTCCTATTTTCCTCACTCCACCCAGGTGTACAAGTGGGTACCAGCTCTGCTGGGGAAGTATCTGGCGACAGACTAGCGTCCTGTCACAGGGGTGGTGAAAACCCATCAGTTCGCTTAACGCTACAGAAACCGGGATAAGCTCCGGCTCTATGGGCCTTCTGGCTGCGAAAGAACATATTCATCCGAAGGACTTGTGCCAGGGAGGAAGTAGAAGAGAGAGGGAGAGAGAGAGGAGGGGATTGGGGGGAGCGGAGACTGACGCGACCATGAATTAACCATAAAGGCGTGACGACGACTGCCACCAACTGCCCTGCCTGCCTGTCTCTATCCATCCATGTATGCGTCCATCTATCTCTATCTACGTCTATCTATGTGCATGTATGTGTCCATCCATCCATCTATCTATCTCTATCTATGTGCATGTATGTGTCCATCTATCTCTACCTATGTGCATGTATGCGTCCATCTATCTCTATCTACGTCTATCTATGTGCATGTATGTGTCCATCCATCCATCTATCTATCTCTATCTATGTGCTTGTATGTGTCCATCTATCTCTATCTATGTGCATGTATGTGTCCATCTCTCTCTATCTCTACCTATGTGCATGTATGCGTCCATCTATCTCTATCTACGTCTATCTATGTGCATGTATGCGTCCATCCATCTCTATCTACTCTATCTATGTGCATGTATGTGTCCATCTATCTCTATCTATGTGCATGTATGTGTCCATCTCTCTCTATCTCTACCTATGTGCATGTATGCGTCCATCTATCTCTATCTACGTCTATCTATGTGCATGTATGTGTCCATCCATCCATCTATCTATCTCTATCTATGTGCATGTATGTGTCCATCTATCTCTATCTACGTCTATCTATGTGCATGTATGTGTCCATCTATCTCTATCTATCTCTACCTATGTGCATGTATGCGTCCATCTATCTCTATCTACGTCTATCTATGTGCATGTATGCATCCATCCATCCAATCTATCTATCTCTGTGTGTGTTGTGTTGTGTTGTGGGCAGGCGTGCAGCGAGTTTCACGAGGTGGGGGCGGTGCAAGGCAAACGCTGGCAGAAGCTGCTGGCTCACGAGCACGAGCAGCGCCTCAAGCTGGAGGACATGGTGGAGCAGCTGGCCAAGGACCAGATCTCCCTGGAGAAGAAGGCCAGGATGACCGTCAAGCACGACGGCAACCGAGGAGGTGAGTAGGGTTGGGGTGGGTTGGGGTGGGGGTTGGGGTGGGGGGGTGTGGGGGTGGGGGGGGGTTGGGGTGGGGGTGTTGGTGGTTGGGGGTGGTGGTGGGTGAGGGTTTGTGGGGGGGGTTGGTGGGTTGGGGGTGGGTTGGGGGTGTGTGTAGTTTGTTGGTTGTTTTTCTGTGCAGTTTGTTTGTGTGTATGAGGTGTGTGTTTGTGTGTGTATGAGTGGGTGTGGGTGTTTGTTTTGTGTTGAGTGTGTGTGTTTGTGTGTGTGTATGATGTGTGTGTGTGAGTCTGTGAGTGTGTGTGTGTGTGTGTGTGTGTGTGTATGAGTGTGTGTGTGTGGTGAGTGTGTGTGTGTATGTGTGTGTGTAAGTGTGCATGTGTTTGTGTGTGTGTGTGTATGTGGTTGTGCATGTGTTTGTTTTGTGTGTGTGTATGAGTGTGTGTTTGAGTGTGTGTGTTTAAGTAAGTGTGCTTGTGTATGTGTTTGTGTGTGTGTGTTCTTTTGATTTAATGTCTTTTCACTCTTAGTGTTATTAGATGATGTGTGTGTTCGTGTAAGTGAGTGTGTTTGTGGCATGTGCATGTGTGTGTTTGTGTGTGTTGAGTTCGTGTAAGTGTGTGTGTGTGTTTGTATGTGTGTGTGTTGTTTTGTATTGTATTGTATTGTACTCAACTTTCAGTCCTGGTAGCTTTCTCTGTAGGAATTTTGGCTGTTCTCCTTGTGGAAAGGTGTGCTGCCACAAGAGCAGCACCACCCATTTATTTATTTATTTATTTTATTTTCCTGTCTGCATGTGTATTTGTTCCCATAGCACATTGACAGAGTAGCTTTTTCTACAGAATTTTGCCGAAAGACTAGCACCCAGACTTTTCGCTTTCTAGGCTAAGGTAGGTATTTTACTTCTAAACTAATGTATGTCACCATAAGAGCGTTATCACAAGAGCAGCAGCACCCATGTATATATTATTTGTTAAAAAAATATTTTCCCGTCTACATTGTATTGTTTCCCTGTGGAAGTGGATTTTTTTCTACATGATTTTGCCAGGGACAAGTCTTGTTGCCGTGGGTTCTTTTGTCACGTGCTGAATGCATTTTGCACACAGGACTGCAGTTTGTCATCGCTTCAGAAAGACTAGCATACAGACCACCACTCAAGGTCTAGTGGATGGAAGAAAAGCCCAGGCACAAAGGGGGATCAAACCCACACCTCTCGCTTTCTAGGCAGGTGTGTTTTCTATCTCTCTGTGTGTGTGTGTGTGTGTGGTTGATATTGTTGTTGTCGTTGCCATTTACTCTTTGCTGTTTACATCATGTGATTTTACGTCTGTTGACTAGAAGTGGTTTTACCGACTTGTGAAAAATTTGAAAATTTGAACAGAGAGGGGGAAAGAGAGGGGGAGAGAAAGGGAGAGAGAGAGAGAGAGAGAGAGAGAGAGAGAGAGCAGCGTATCAAAGAAAAGACACACACACACACACACACGAGAGAGAGAGAGAGAGAAGAAAAGAAAAGACACACACACACACACGAGAGAGAGAGAGAGAGAGAGAGAGAGAGAGAGAGAGAAGAAGAGAGAGCAGCATATCGAAGAAAAGAAAAGACACACACACACACACGTGAGAGAGAGAGAGAGAGAGAGAGAGAGAGAGAGAGAGAGAGAGAGAGAGAGAGAGAGCAGCATATCAAAGAAAAGAAAATACACACACACACACAAGGAAAGAAAGAGAGTTTTGTCATGGAACTTGTCACTCTGAATTCTTTACACGTGGTCAACAAAATCGAGTCCAAAATATCCATCCAGTGAAGAGAAAGCAAAGAAAAGCAATCCTTTTGTCTGAGGTTGACCCAGCTTTGAAGTTTATCTCCCTTGCTGGATCGGCTGAAATCAGCCGGGAAAAATGTGGAATTATTTCCCCTGTGAAGAGAAGAGAAGAGATGTTTCAGTCTCCTCATTGACTTGTTGGTTTTCTTTCACTGTGATCAGTAATGAACAATATTGTTTATTTTTTGTTTTCTGTTTCTGAAGTCTTTGTCTTGTTCTTTTTTTTAATCCTCTCTCTGTCTCTCTCTCTCTCCTCTCTCTCTCTCTCTCTCTCTGTCTCTCTCTCTGTCTCTCTCTCTCCCCCCTCCCCTTCTCTCTCTACCTCCCCCTCTCTTCCCCCCTCTCTCTCCCTCTCTCTCCCTCTCTCTCCTCTCTCT
>CM054156.1:6358134-6370634 GCA_028751875.1 Rapana venosa
AATGGACCAAGAAGGCAGAAAATAAGACAAAGAAGGAGGTGACAGGAAGAAAAGAAGAGAGGGATAGAAAAGAGGGTATGCATAGCACAGCATTTCCAGAAGGTGGGGATGCTGTTTATACTGACAGGCCTTCTGGCATCCCCACAGGGGAGTGTGTGGGTTTGTGACATTTGACAGTTTTTTGTTTTTTGGTGTGGTTCTTCTTAAGTGCTGATGTCTTATTGAGAGTGTGGTGTGAGGTTGGTTTTGCTTCTTGGCTTTGTGTTCGTCTGAGAGGAGGTAGTGAATTTGGCGACGGAGATTTGTGTGAGAAGTGTGGACTGTGCTTGGTTTTTCATTCGTAAGGAGGATCATCTTTTGAATTTTTTGTTTGTTTATAGTGGTGATTTATCTGATAGTAGCTGCCGTGCTTGCTTCGAACTTGTTACACAGACAGAGATAAACAGACAGACAGACAAACAGGCACACACACACATATCTACCGAAAGAGCCCACGACATTCCCTTTTCAAGGGATGGGTGTTGGGGGCATAAAAACTGGCAGTAGAGAATAGTTTCTTTAGGGTCAGGGAAGGTAAAGCATCGAGGGAGAGGAGATGGGCGCCGCCCTCAAGATGCTGGCCCCTTAAGAAGTTGAGGTCTCTGATACCTCGCTCCCCTACGACCACATAGGTTATGGGACACCTTTACCTTTTAGAGAATAAAAAAAAAAAGGGGGTAATGGTGTCCCATAACCTATGTGGTCGTAGGGGAGCGAGGCATCAGAGACCTCAACTTCTCCAGGGGCCAGCATCTTGAGGGCGGCGCCCATCTCCTCTCCCTCGCTGCTTTACCTTCCCTGACCCTAAAGAGGGCAGGTACCCATTTACAGATGGGTGAACTGGGGGACTGTACTGAAGCCAAGGCATGCAAACAGTCACCCATCCAAGTGGTAACCACGCTCTACGCTGCTTAAACCTAAGCTGGGGGAAAAGCGAGTGCTCCGACCACTGAGCTATGGGAGGGAGGGGGTTGGAGGCATAAAAGCGGGCAGAAGAGAATAGTTGACAGTGTTATAGTGTATCCAGGGGCCTGGTCATAGCGTAGAGATGTTTGTTTTTCAAGGCTGCACAGCCAGACCAGCAGTGGGAATCATCGACACATGTACATAACATCAGACGGTCAGAGATTGTCTCCGCTGTCCTTGAGAACACAGCGGCAGATGACAGCAGACAGTCTTAGGACAAGAAAGGAACGGAGGATTACCGAAAGGACCCCCTGCTTCTCCTTTGGGGATCTGAGAGAGAGGGAGGGAGAGCGAGCTTTTTATGGAACAGCTTTGGTCACGATGTAGCAGAGATCCGAGAAGAGGGGAAAAAATGAAGGGTGTGTTGTGTGTGTGTGTGTGGTGTGTAGATAAAGATAAATGGTGGGACAGGGGAGGGGGGGGGGGGGGAGAATAGATGATGGGGATGAGTTTAGGATGTGTGGGACCAGTCTCGTGTTCTGTGGTAATCGGATCAAGACTTTGGCGTTTAGTTCTGTGGTGTGACAGTTTCTTATTTTGCACTCCCTCATTAAGTTTGGGTACAGGAAGTTTCTTCATCTTTACTTCTCCAGGGGCCAGCATATTGAGGGCGGCGTCCATCTCCTCTCCCTCGCTGCTTTACCTTCCTTGACCCTAAAGAAGGCAGGTAGCCACTGACAGCTGGGTGAACTGGGGCACTGTACTGAAGCCAAGGCGCGCAAACGGTCACCCATCCAAGTGGTAACCTTGCTCGATGCTGCTTAACCTTGGCTGGGGGAAAGCGAGCGCTCCGACCACTGAGCTATTCCCCCCCCCCCCCCCCCCCCCCCCCGTTCCTATCCACTATTCTTAAAGCACTGTGGAGATGATCCCATGTCCTTAGCTGGTGCGGTTAAGGCGATAGGTTCCAAATCCAAATCTTAACAGTCAGAAGTAGTGACTTTGTATCTTAACAGTCAAAAGTGACAACATGGAGAGTTGATTCATTGAAGGTGGGAGGTTTTGTTTTTTAAACACAAAAAATTCCCAGTTAACTGACGGGCAGATCTGCGAGTGCTGACTCTTCTCCTTCTCTCGCTCGCTTTTTATTTATTTATTTATTTATTTATTTTAAACACTTGTCAGATATGTCTGGGGGAAAATAATGGCATGTCCTTTCCAGCTCCTCTCGTGGGCCGTACAGCTTGGTTTGCAGGGTTATCTCTGTAGTCAGCCACACACAATCTTCATCAGGTCACTGCTGTATAGCGTGTGTGCACCTCTGAAGGATGTGCTGGCCAGTCTGGTTTTCTTTACCACAGGCACACACAGGGGAGAAGGAAGGAAAGAGTTTCGTGGACATGTGGTGATTTCCCTCTTGGGTATATACGCAGTGCAGAAGTGTCAAGTGTCTGTGTTTGTGTGTGTGTGTGTTGTGTGTGTGTGTGGTGTGTGTGTGTTCAGAAGTGTAAAAAAAAAAGGAAGAAAAAAAAAGAGAAAGAAAATAGCCTGAGGGTTTGTGCAGCACTTTGGGTTAGTTAAGCAGTTGGTGGCGTATTTGCTGTGTGAATATTTTGGTAGATTTTGTGGGGAGGTTGCCTTTGTGGAATCTTCCTCATGCATAGACACTTTCAGGAAGAGAAAACACGCACACACGCACGCTCGCACGCGCAGACACACACACAGACAGACACGCACGCATGCACGCTCGCACACAAACACTCACACACACACGCACTTCTGTCTAAAATCACTTTCAGTGAATAAATGTTAAAACGAAGACGCACACAGACACTCATACACTGACACGCACACTACGTACACACGCACGCACACCACCACACCACATCCACCAACCACACCACACTACACTACACCACATCACATCACACTACACACACACATCACACTACACTACACTACCACATCACACTACACCACATCACTACACCACATCACACTACACCACACACATCACACACACCACATCACACTACATACATACATACACCAGACTACACTAACTACACCACACACACCACACCACCCCACACCACACTACACTACACTACCACCCTACACCACATCACACTACACTACACCACACACACCACACCACACCACACCACACACACACACACACACTACACTACACCACACCACACTACACTACACCACACTACACCACATCACACTACACTACACCACACCACACTACACTACACCACACCACACCACATCACACTACACTACACCACATCACACTATACTACCTACACCACACCACACCACACAGACAGTCTCACTCACCCATTCTCACTCACTCACTCACTCACTCTTAAACTGAACTACAGCAGTCCCAAAAATGTGGATGTAAATCTCTGTGATATGTATAGCAACAACTACGTACGTTCCTCAGAGCAAATAGTATTGAAAACAGTGATATCCTAGAATGGTCATTTTCTGTCAAGCAGCTAAGTGAGGCAGCCGTATACTAATACTGTGGGCTTGTTCCGTGGGAAATACACTGTGGTGTCGATTGGCCTTTACCGCATACCCCCATATCACAAGACAGTATGAATCATGATCCTCGATCGTCTTTATCTCCAGTTAGAAACTGGGATAGCTCAGTGGTCACAGCACTCGCTTTCCCCCCAGCTAAGGTTAAGCAGCATCGAGCGTGGTTACCACTTGGATGGGTGACCGTTTTGCTCGCCTTGGCTTCAGTACAGTCCCCCAGTTCACCCAGCTGTAAATGGGTACCTGCCTTCTTTAGGGTCAGGGAAGGTAAAGCAGCGAAGGAGAGGAGATGGGCGCCGCCCCAAATATGCTGGTGGCCCTGGAGAAGTGAGGTCTCTGATGCCTCACTCCCCTAAGCGACCAAACAAAACTCACAAAGCTGAATTTGCAGGACGAGGTATTATTTCAACGAGATATCAAGCTTAAGAAATCGATCACGCCGCTTAAGTGTATATTTGGTTACTTATTTAAGTCAAAATGCGAACCAGCTGCTAAGATATACATATAAATGATGCGGCTGCTAGTTAAAAGGAGCCGCTAACTAGAGGCTGAAGTTTCAGCGACAGGACCTCAATTTCAGGGCCAGCATATTGAGGGCGGCCCTTTCCCTCGCGTCTTACTTCCTGACGTAAAGGGTTACTTATTCCATTGACAAGGGCCAACGACGCTATGAAAACCATTAACATAAGAAGTGGACTGGCTGAGCTATGAATCCACTAACTGGAGAGTCGGGGGAGCGGTGGTAGGTGAGAGGTCGCTGTGTCATGTGGCCATTTGAGGGGCGGCACCCTTTGTGTGGTGGGTGTGCTGACGGAAAGAGGGGGATGGAGCCCAGGATGGATTAGCTGGTCTAAGGTTCGTTGTGTGATGGATCATTTTGTCGTGGGGGTGGTGGCGGGGGGGTTGTGTGTGTGTGGGGAAGGGGGTGGAGTTGAGGGGGGTGTGTGAGTGGGCTGGAGGTTTCGGTCGGTGGTTGAAGAGGGGGGGGGTTGGGGGTGGGTGTGTGTGTAGTTTTGTGTGTTCTTGTGAGGATAGGGAGTAAGCATGGTGTTAGCCAGTCCGTGGAGAGTTTGAATTTTGGTATGTTAGGATGTGTGTGTGATGGTGAGGGGGAGAGGAGGTGAGAGGAAGAAGAGAGAGAGGGAAGACCGAGTCAGTGTGTGGAGTGGGAATGTACGTCTGAGCTTTGTGTTGAGTAGTTGTGTGTTGGTTGAGGTGTTGAATGGAAATTCGGTGGGTGTGATATGGTGTAAAAGTGTGTGGAGTTTGCATGTGTGCAGTGTGTATAGCGTTGCAGAGGAGGGAGCGGTGTGGAGTGTGTGAGTGAGAGAGGGTGTGTTTAGTGGTTGGAGAGGTGGGATTATTCGTGTGGTGTGTGGTTGGGGGTGTGGTTGTGTGTGGTGATGTAAGAGTGTGAGTGTAGAGAGAGAGTGTGTGTGTGTGAGTGAGTGAGTGAGTGGTGGTGTGGTGTGGTGTGAGTGAGTGTGGTGAGTGTGTGTTGTGTGTGTGTGTGTGGTGAGTGAGTGAGTAGTGTGGTGAGTGAGTGTTGTGTTGTGTGTGTGTGTGTGAGTGATGAGTAGTGTGAGTGAGTGAGTGATAGCTTGAACTGTGTTATTGTGTCCTAATCAGGGCAAGGGCCGGATGAAAAAAAAACACAAAAAAAACCCACCTCGTATGCGAATGCTTATCTGTAACCTTTGTAAGTAGAGCTCTCTCTCTCTTCTCTCTCTCTCTCTCTCTCTCTCTCTCTCTCTCTCTTCTCTCTTCTCTCTTCTCTCTCCTCTCCTCGCTTCTGTTCTGTCTCTCTCTCCTCTCTCTCTCTCTTCTTCTCTCTCTCTCTCTCTCTGTCTGGGGTCTGTCTGTCTATCTGTTTTCTCTCTCTCTCTCTCGCTCCCCTCTCTTCCCCTCCCCCCTCTCCTCTCTCTCTCGTCTCTGTCTGTGTCTGTCTGTCTATCTGTCTCTCTCCATCTCTTCTCTACTCTCTCTCTCTCTCTCTCTCGACTGCTGCCTCTCTTCCCCTCCCCCCTCCCGGGGCTTCCCCAATTTTTCTCTATCGCTTGGTTGGTCCTAGTAGGGTGATGTGTGTGTTGTGAGTCAGTTCTTCTGTTGTCTGTGAGACTGTGCGTGTGTGTATGCGCGCGTTGCGTGCTTGCGTGCTTGTGTAGGTAGGTACGAAGAATGAAAGCAAATTCAGAGATGTGGTCAGTACAGACACAGTTTGTAACAGTTCGATGCTTGCATTGCTGGATTGTGGGAGGACGCTAGCAGGCGTGTAGAGAGGGGAGAAACAGAATAAGAAGGAAAGTTGGGAAAATCATCTTGTTATTATAATATATGGAATTATATAGCTGAATTTTTACATAATTATTAGGTATCGTTCACCGGATGGGGTGGCTCTCTCTCTCTCTCTCTCTCATTTCTGCTCTCTCTCTCTCTCTCTCTCTCTCTTCTCTTCTCTCTCACAAGTATGTGTACATTTGACAATGTGTAGATGTTTATCTTTATACTTAAGTTTGGTTGTGTTACTTTTCTTGGCTTGTGTTGCTCTTGTTCTTGTTACGTTGTTGTATGCTTTTTCTCTTTTTTCATCTTTTGTTGTTTGGATGTTTCTTCTCTTTTGTTTGTTTGTTTTGGTTAGGTTTTTTTGGGTGGATGGGGGTAGGGTGGGGTATTCTAGTTTCTTTTAATTGCTTGCTTTGGGGGGGGGGGGGGGGAGGGTTGTTGGGGGGGTGTTTGATAAAGGGTTATTTCCTGTGTTTTTATTGCGGACTGTATAAGTATTGGTGTTATATTGAAGATGTATCCTAACGGGGCGGGGATGGATGTAAAAAAGCACATGTGTGCTTATTCATTATCCTCGAAATAAAAGAATTTGTCATTGTCATTGTCTCTCTCTCTCTCTTCTCTCTCTCTCTCTCTCTTCTCTCTCTCTCTCTCTCTCTCTCTTCTCTCTCTCCTCTCTCCTTCTCTCTCTCTCTCTTGTGTGTGTGTGTGTGTGTGTGTGTGTGTGTGCTTTTGTTGGGGTGGTGGTATTGGTGGTGGCGGCGAGTGGATCGTGTGATTGCGTGTGTGTGTTTATTTATTTATTCTTTTATATCGAGGATAATGGAATAAGCGCTTATGTGCTTTTTTTTTACATCCAGTCCCCGTGTGTATGCGGTTTTGTAAATTCTGTCATCTGTTCCCACCGGCACACAATGGTCTACTCTTACGAAAAGCGGATCGGGATTTAACATGTGCGCAAGATGTTCTGCGTGCGTTCGCACATGGGACCTCGGTTTATAGTCTCATCCGAAGGACTTTTGGGGAGAGTGGAGTCTGCACTGATGTGACTCCAGAGGAAAATATCCCCTTGAACGGGAATGGAACCCGGGTCGTCAGACTGGCAGCGCAATGTTCTAACCACTAGGCTATCCCGTCCCCCTTCGTTCGTTAGTAGATTGTGTGGCTGTGTGTGTGTGTGTGTGTGTGTGTCTTTTGTTGGGTGGTGGTGTATTGGTGGAGGTGTGCGGGGGGGGATGGTGTGTGATTGTGTGTTGTGTGTGTGTGTGTATATATGGTGTGTGTGTGTGTGTGTGTGTGTGTGTGGTGTATGTGTGTGTGTGTTGTTAAGTGGAGAGAGAGTGGGAGGGAGAGAGGGAGGGAGGGAGAGACAGAGAACTCGAACTCGAATATTTCGAACTCGAATATTTTAATGAGGGTAAGCCAGAGGCTTCTTTACACCAGGCCCTCATGGGGGGAAAAAGTGAAACAAACATGAATAAATCGATGAATTAATAAACAAGATAATATCAAATAGCGATGAAATGAATACTCACTCTTGTCATTCGATTATTGAAAAAAATCAAGAAACCAACGAAAGACACAAAGAAGACGAGCGAGCGAGCGAGAGAGAGAGAGAGGAGAGAGGAGAGAGAGAGAAGAGAGGGAGGGGGAGGGAGGAGAGAGAGAGGGAGGAGGGAGGGAGGGAGAGAGAGAGAGAGAGGGAGAGAGAGGAGGGGGAGGGGGGGGGGGGTTAAGTAGGTTATGAGAAGAGATGACTCAGAGAGAGAGAGACAGATTGATTCAGACGTGAACTCTTAGCGCACTGATGTGTGACCCAGGGCCTTACGCTACTAGGGGAGATCCCGATGCTCGCTCTGTGTGTGTGTGTGTGTGCTCGTGTGCGTGTGTCTGCGTGCGTGCGCCTACACATGCGCGTGGACGTGCCCATGTCGTAGGTGGCCGTGCATGCACACGCGCGTGCGTGTTATGTAAATGTCTGTGACTAATGCTGTGCTTGCGTTATGTGTCCGTGTTGAAACGCAACATGAGGCGACTAAAATCGTTAGGCTGTGAGGCGACAGACGAAGAGAGAGAGGGGGGGAGAGAGAGAGAGAGAGAGAGAGAGAGAGAGACACACACACACACACACACTGTTGTGGGAGGCACACGCTAAGAGGATTCCACGTCACTCACAAAACGACCTGCGGCACTCTCCTCTTCTTATCCCATCAATCCGCTATTGACCGCTCTCTCTCCCCCTCTCCCCCTCTCTCTCTCTCTCCCTCTCTCCCTCTCTCCCCTCTCCCTCTCTCTCTCCCTCAGTTCCAGAGTTTTCCAGTGTCTGTTTCATAGACTCTCCCCGGTCGATTCATTCTTCTGGCTTGGAACTGTTGTCACCCACCAGTCTTTGCTTCTTTTGTTCCCTTATGTTCCTCCTCCTCCTGCTTCTTCTTCTTTCTTCTTCTTCTCCCTTTTTCTTCTTCTTCTTCTTTCTTCTTCTTTCTTCTTCTTCTTCTTCTTCTTCTTCCATCTTCCTCTTCTTCGCATTCGTCTTCTTCTTCTTCTTCTTCTCCTCCTCCTCCTTCTTCTCCTCCTCCTTCTCCTCCTCCTTCTCCTCCTCCTTCTTCTTCTTCTCCTTCTTTTTCTTCTTTCATGTTCTTCTTCTTCTTCTCCTCCTCCTCCTTGTTGTTGTGTTGTTGTTCTTCTTCTTCTTCTTCTTTTTCTTCGTCGTCTTCTTCTTCTTCTTCTTCTTCTTCTTCTTACTTCTCTTCCTTCTTCTGAATTTGTCATCTCCTTCTCCTCCTCCTCCTTCTTCTTCGTTGTCGTCATCGTCGTTGAACGCTCAGACAGCAATTATTGTTGGGCCTTGTCGTATCAGCGAAAATGCGTCACGCTGCCGTTAAGCCCCAGACAAGCCCAGGCCTAGCGTAGCCTATTAACTGTCTGCGTGGGAGGGAATGGCCATCTGTTTGGGGGGGAAAAGAAAACGGCAGAAGACTGGACCAAGAAGGCTGAAAATAGACACAGAAGGAGGTAGTGACAGGGAGAAGGAAAGGAAGAAGGCAGAGACATAGAGAAAGATAGAAAAGAGGGAATTTGTAGCATAGATTTTCCAGAAGGCGGGGATGGTATGGTATTTATTCTGATAGGCCCCTGGCATCCCCACATTGGGGGGGTGGGGGGGGGGGGGGGGGTTGGCGAGGGGGCGTGATCTTAAACTTTTTCATCTTGTGTCTGATACACTGAAGTGTGGTCAGTTGTGATGAGAGTTCGCGCAGGAGCGTACCGGTAGTGTTGTGTGCTCTTGTCATAAACTCATCCAGTGTTTTAGTGGGGTTGGTTGGAGACCAGTTGTGTCTGGATGGTATGGATGGATAGGAAAACGCAGCTGCAGCATTTTAACCCTGAAGCTGCAGCATTTTAACCTGAAGCAGCAGCATTTTAACCTAAAGCAGCATTTAACCAGACGCAGCATTTTAACCTGAAGCAACACTTTAAGCAGCATTTAACCTGAAGCAGCATTTAACCTGAAGCAGCATTTTAACCTGAAGCAGCATTTTAAGCAGCATTTTAACCTGAAGCAGCAGCATTTTAACCTGAAGCAGCAGCATTTTAAGCAGCATTTTAACCTGAAGCAGCAGCATTTTAACCTGAAGCAGCATTTTAACCTGAAGCAGCACATTAACCAGAAGCAGCAGCATTTTAACCTGAAGCAGCATTTTAAGCAGCATTTAACCTGAAGCAGCATTTAACCTGAAGCAGCATTTTAACCTGCAGCAACATTTAACCTGACGCAGCATTTTAACCTGAAGCAGCATTTTAAGCAGCATTTAACCTGAAACAGCATTTAACCTGAAGCAGCATTTTAAGCAGCATTTTAACCTGAAGCAGCAGCATTTTAAGCAGCATTTTAACCTGAAGCAGCATTTTAACCTGAAGCAGCAGCATTTTAACCTGAAGCAGCATTTTAACCTGAAGCAGCACATTAACCTGAAGCAGCATTTAAACCGGACGCAGCATTTTAACCTGAAGAAGCAGCATTTTAAGGAGCATTTTAACCTGAAGGTTCGCTCGCCGTTTTAAGGTGGTGTGGTTTTTGGGTGAGGTTTTGTTGACGGGCAGAAGCGGTTAATGCAGTGAAGAGTACATAACCCCCTGATATACTTATTCTTCGTTGTATCACATTTTCATGTGTTGCTGCTCCCAGAAGTTAGAATGCCGCTACCTTCATGATGGGCAAAAAACCCCCTCGAACCAAAAAAAACCCCCACGGGTTGCATAATATTATACTCAAAATCTCACCATTGGTGAACCTCAGAGCTCTAGCCCAGGAACAAGACAAGACAAAAAAGAATGAGTTGCTGCCATGCTACGGTGTTCTGATATAAAAAAAAAAAGAAGTGAAAATGTGGCTGAAACCAACTGAAAACCATCAAGCTCACTCTTCGACTTTCTTGCCAGAAGTTAACGAGCCACTCTTGTCGGTCATTTCTGTCATCCTTTCCCTGAAGTCGAAATACAGCTACCTTAATGATGGGTTAAAAACGGTCACATACGTATATCCTGAAATCTCATCATTTCTGAACCTTACCAGCTCAAGCTGGGGAACTGGAAAAGAAAAACGAAAGTTGTTGTCAGAACGTTTCGACGACGACTAAGAAGAATATATGATTGTAAGATATTTCCGAGCGGTCCCTTATGACGTCAAGATGAGGATTGCGTGACAGTGATGGGGTTCTTTTGTGTGTGTGTGTTTTTCTCATTTCGCCTCAGCTTACCTTTATTAAAAAACCTCAACAAAAGCAAAAGCAAAACAAAAAACCAGCATTTCCCCAATCTACGATTATGATGTTCCGAAAATTGAAGTGGGCTGCACTAGCGAGCTTATGTATTTTGTGACTGGTAACCCTCTCTCTCCCTCTTCCCTTCTGTAATATGCCAATGCTGCTTTTTCTTTTTTCTTTATGTCGCTCATTCTTATGTAAACCCCCCCCCGCCCAAATTCGTTCTGTCATACACTCAGAATGGCTTAGAAGTTATCAATTTAGGCCGCCGTAGGCCACTGCCTAAAAGAGTCCCTGCGCTGCTGCTGGGTCACATTGCGGCGCTGTTCTGTGGTGCCTGCTGTTCTGACCCAACAACGCAGGATAAATATGGATCTATCTATATACCCACTGCTGAACGAAGCTTTTTACTGATGACAAAAAATAGCTGTGTCACGCAGCTTGGCTAATCAGACAACCACTGTGAGATGATAGTTCTCAACATCCCCCCATGGCAGTCTTATGCCCCTCCAATAACAGTCTCTCACGAATCTCCAGATTCCGAAAGCTTCGTACAAATTGGGCAAAGAAGGAAGGTGGCAAGTCAACCACGAGATTCTGGGTTCGATTCCAAGCCTTGCCCTTTCTTTTCCCAGTTTGACGGGAAAATCGCACTGACTGTCTTAAGTCTTTCGAAGCAGACTCTGCACCAGTTTATTTGCTTTATTTTACTCTTTTATTTCGAGGATAATGGAATAAACACTCATGTGTGTTTTTTAAAATTAAATTTAACATCCAGTCCTCGTGTGCATGCAGTTTTGTAAAATTTTTTGTCGTTCCCACCGGTACAGAATGGCCTATGCTTTAAAAAAGCGGAACAGGTTGTAACCAGATGCTCTGCATGCTTACGGGCGTGTGCACGTCAAAAGAACCCCGGATAGTTGAACATCGGAAAGAGCAGGGAGGTACCTCCCGACTGCACTGGCTAAATTGGTAGGTTCAATTCCCGGCTGTACACGCAAAGATCTCACCATTGGTGAGCTCGGAGCTCTAGCTGAGGAACGGGACAAAGCACAAAAAAAAAACAAAAAAAAAACCACCAAAAAAACCCCTGGAATCCCAACGACCAACAACAAAAAAAAAAAGGGAAATAATCCAGCACCTCAAAGTCATCTTGAGACCACGACAAAGGGGACAGCTGAATCAGACCCTATAAGTTTTATAATAATTTGTTGTTTTTTTAAATAAAATTTTATTTTCAATATTGTGGGTTTGTGGGAGCTTTGTGTTTTGTTTTCACACTGATAAACAATGATGATTTAACAAAAAAATCGATGTACGGAATAAAACTACCTTAGTGTAGAAACACGCCTTGGTTGGAGATTGCTACTCCTCCCATTTCCTTTGCTAGTGTAATGTTTGTATACATGCATTTCGACAGTAAGACCCGAGAGATACAGGCACCCTGCAGTACTTGAGAGTTGAAGCAGCAGTATGCAGCTCTCTCAGAATCGTGTGGGTAAAAAGTGGATGATGCTCGACCCTTGGTGTTGGGTGTTTTTCCAGTCTTCCTCCCATTTGGCCTGTAGCTTTAAAGTGATTGTGGTTGAGTGCTTGACAGAGCTTGAATGTGCGGTGTGTGTGTGTGTGTGTGTGTGTGTAATGATAATGTTGATCATGATGATCATTATAATTAATGAATTATAGTTTTCTCTCAACCTTTCGCACACACACACACACACAGAGTATCTATCAGCCTCCCGAGAGAGAGAGAGAGAGAGAGAGAGAGAGAGAGAGAGAGAGAGAGAGAGAGAGAGAGAGAGTATTTATAGGAGAGATGGAGGCGTTTGGAGGGGGGGGGGGGGGGGGGGGGGGGGGGGGGGTAGGGGGGGGGGGGGGGGGGAGGGGGAGGAGGAGATGAGAGGAGAGAGAGAATGTCACATGTAAAGGGGAGACAGGGTCAGACCT